>CM034058.1:1710084-1756298 GCA_019804595.1 Bruguiera parviflora | reverse complement strand
TATATATATATATATATATATATATATCCACATTAAATATTACAAAGATTAATTTAATACTAATTATTAAATACATAAAATTAATTTTAATTTTTTATTTTGTATTATACTTATTTTTAATTTATAATATCATATTAGATAATAAATTATATGACATGCGCACAAATACTATTTCAAAATAACGAATTTTAATGATTAACTAGTTTAATCATTGACCTATTAATTAAATGGGAAATAAATTTACATTCTTTATCTTCTCTGTACACTTTTTCACTATACCTTTTCTCTTGGTCCCATCAATCACATCTCTTTCTCTCTCTCCACATTCGTGTTCTTCTACCTTCACTCTTTTCTACTCTCTACTCTCTCTCTTTCTCTCCATTCTTTCTCCCCCTAAAGTCTCTTTTTTCTTTATACTCTTTCTGTTTACTTTCATATTTTTGATTTATTTTCTCTCTCTTATCTGCCTGTACTTTCTCTTTCTATTGTCTTCTCTATCTAGATCTGTGCATTTTTCTCTTTATATTTTCATTCTTTACATTCTCTCTAGTCTCTCTCTATACGTCCTACTTTCTCCCCTCTCTTCATAGTTTCTCTCTCTACATTTTGTTTATATATATACAGTAGTTAATAAAAAAATTATTGAAATAAAGTAGTTAATGATGGAAAATAAAAAAAGGTAAACAACCAAAAATAAAAAAAAAAAAGTAGAAAAATAGCAACAAAAAATCAAACAGTAACCAAATGGACACCCTTAACAGAAAGGAAAAAGATTTATTATTATTATTATTTTTGGGTTGGTGAAAAGTGTTAACTAATTATATTGGACTTTGTCTGGTCATTTGTGGCCTATTTCTGGTCGTGAGATCTTCGGCCTCGGCGTTGGTTGGTGGGAGTGTGTTGCTTGCGCTAAAGGGAAGCGTTGCTTGCGCTATACGGAAGCGTCACGGGGGGGCACCTCTAGAAGCAAAGCTACCACGGGCTCCACATAATTATTTGAAAATTTTAGTCTAATGAATTGCCATGATTTGTTAATTTCTTTTTCTTCTTTTCACGCATCGTCTAGTCTTTTTTAAGCTTCGCGTTAAGCTTATAAATTCCCCCCCCCCGGCTGTTAGTCAACATCAACCGTGTAACAAACACAATACAAAATCTCAATTGCTTTAGATACTATAAAACCAGGTGGCACGAAGATAATTACTTATAAACTCCATAGGTTTACTAGGGTCCTGTACTGAACATAAAATTTCACTTAATATAATGCGCACGAACTGATACATGATATTGTTTGACCACAATACTAAAAAAAAATATATATATATATTATTTTTTCCCCACAAATTCCAACCACTAGAAGAGTGATTGATTACATTTTACCGCATAGCTGGTTGATTGAAGTGTTCGAGCAAGTCAAGCAAGCACGATCGATCTTCATTAGCTTGCGGGCACTAACCAAAAACTACCGGATATGATTGGGTTAGTTTTGTTTTCTTGTAAAATGGCGCGTTGCTACAAATTCAGAGCTTTCCACGGGACGAGTTGGCAAATCGTTGTGTTGACATTTAACCAATCGGAAATTAGAGCCCCTCCACGAGTGTGTTGTTGTCCAACCTTATTTGATTCGTTCTTTCGAAGCTGGTACAGAGAAAAATGAAAGCGACATGAGAAAATTGTTTGGTCATTTGGTGCAATCCACAATATATATGAGGATTCTTTCTCAGAGTCCATTATCCATCGACATAAATTACAGAGAATTTGGAATTGTGATTCAAGGGTACGAACAAAAAAAAAAAAAAAAAAGAATCCGTTGTGGCATTTTACAAACATGAAACAAACACAATTACTTGCTTGGTGATTAGATGTCCTTTTTTTTTCTTTTTCTTTTTTAATTTTTTTTTCTGTTCTCACAATATTTCGCTGAATGTCAACTAGGCATATCTTATGCGTATTTACTTAGTGAACCTTTAAGAGTTTTTTTTCGTGTGGAACTTGTTCCTCCATCTTTCTTTTGTTTCCTTTGAAAATGCTCTCGGCATTTTACTTTTCTAGTTACTTAGTTACGAACAATTATAACATGAATAAAAGGGAAGAAGTTAGAATTTATGGAATTTCCAAATTGGGCATCATGATCTTTGCCTTGTTTATCTCTTTTTTCCTTCTTTCTTGAGCTTCTCATGAATGTTCTTTGCTCAGTTTTTCAAGTTACATCCTATAATTTGAATGTTTAGATTGGTGGTCTGATTGTTTAAATCTACGAGAGAATATAGAGATTAATCTTATATATTAATTAAGAGAACAATGGGTTTTTTTCCTTTTTTTTTTTTTTTGATACAATTAAGATCTACAAGTTGATAATTGCAATTTGCGGCCACTATAGCTCAGAATTGCTTCAATGAACAACAAAAAAGAAAGTCCGTGCATAAACTTCCACTTCCCCATTTGTCATAGGAGTGTCTAACAGAGCAAATTCAAAATGCAAATATTAATTTAGGTAATTTGTGATAACACTGCTACAGAATGGGCTATATTCTAGACAAACATTGACCAAAATTCATATAATATATATATATATATATATATATATATATAAGAAAGTCAAGAATGGAGAAATTTAGTCGAAAACCTCAGAACAAATGCATTACTTTCTCATTACGTTAATTTTGGTCTCACCCGTCCAAGAAATGATGATTGGAAATCACTTTCAAACCAAAGGCTGGCAAGCCGATATTTTGTTCACGGGCGTACGACTAATAGTAATATGGGCATGCCATTATAAATCTGCGGTCCAAAGATAACGATATAAAGAATGATGAATTTATTGAAAAAGATCGAAAAATTTTAGTCGACTAATAATCTTTTCCTTTTTCGTTTTCTGACTAGCTAAAAACCTATTTCATTAAAACATCTAACTTGTATGTACACAAGAAATTGAAAAGCGAATGATCGTAGTTTTTTTTTTTTTCTTTTTTTTTTGTGGGATTAAGGAATAAAGGGTGGTTCATGGTCTGAAAATGAAATTGGAATGAGAATGATAATCAAACAAAATCGGAAACAAAACAATTAATTTAAAAACAGATTTAATTTACTCTAAAATTAGAACTAAATTTTCTTGCGGCCATTTGACTCATTTTGGAAACAAAATTAATATTAAAAATACTACAATATCTATGCAGTAGTTAACATAAAAAAACAAACATTATTAAAATTTAAATAATAATGAAATGTAAATAAAAAAATATTAAATACAAAAAATATATAATATAATATTAAAATCACTTTAAAAATAAAATGAAAATAAAAATTAATCTAATAATCTAAATTGAAAATATTAATATAATTTTTTTAATAATTATTATTTTTAATTGATAATTTAAATATTTTATAATATTTAATTTTTTTTTCTCATTATAATACTATTTATAATAATAATAATAATAATAATAATAATAATAATACTTATTATTATTATTGCATACACCTTTATTAACATTTTTTATATATTAAATTATAATATATAATTTATATATTAAATTTTATCTAATAATTTAAATTTTTAAATAAATATTTTTTTTAACAACAGAGTTTTTGTGATCAAATAATAATAAATTTAAATATTACTATTCTCATATTTAATTATGAATTAATTTTTATTTTATTTATACTTTAAATCCAATAAATTAGATTTATTCATACCTTTAAGTGAGTTAGGTTTTCACATGAAGGAACATATTAAAATATAATATATAATTTATATTTTAAATTTTATTTAATAATTTAAATTTTTAAATAGAGTATTTTTTTTTACAATATATAAGATTTACTTTTGATATTTATCATAATAAATTTGATTATATTTATAATTATTTTTATATTTTTTAAAAATATGTATATATAAGAAAAAGAATGTGAATCAGATTACCTTAAAAGATGAGGGGCATGGTAATTCTTATATATAGAAAAATCTCATTCTCATAAATAAACAAATGAAAATATTTTTTTTTTTACTAAATACTAAAAATATGAACCATTCATTTTCAATAACATTTCTAAATTAAAAAACCTTAAACCAAACGGCCAAAGTGCAAACTGAAGTGTCTAAGAATAAAATTCAATATTGAATGAAGACGTGAGAGCGGTCCTCAATCACATCGTTGCTTCTCTATGTGCTGGGGGAAAGGCGTTCAATATTTTTGATAATGAGATGATTGTAAACTTCTTTCAGCAATGTTTTGGTTCTAACATTCTTTTGAATTGAGATTTATTTTTATTTGCTCCTTATGTAAACTACCTTAGTGTGCCTTTCAAGATTATTTTTGTATTTAGGGAGTGTTTTCTTCTTATTTCTAACTTGGTATTATTATTTTACATACATAAAGCTTCTTCACTTATCAAAAAAAAAAAGATTCAATAATCTTAAGTGTACATGTAGTCTATAACAATTCACCCTCTGTTTTGTTTCATCCCTTTGCTAATTGGCAATCCCTTTGCTTGACTTGCTCAGAAAAATTCACAACTTATCCTAAAGATTTAGTATACAGTGAAACTAGGGTAAAGAAAGGAAGAAGGAATGGAGGGGCCAAACTCAAATGGTGCAAAAGCCTGATGGGGCAATAATAAGAAATTCAAAAATTTATACCAAAATTCTGGGGGAATTTTCAGAATTTCAAAAAGTAAGGGGGGGCCCCCCATGTTACAATGTGGCTCCACCGGCTTGAAAATCTTTAAGCGCGAAAACTGTATTGCCTCCCAGGCTGGCTCTTCAGTGTTCTACGAGTGTATTGCACATAAAACCACAAGCTGTTCACGGGAGTGCTTAAGAATGGCGTGGATGACGTTTATCAAAGTTGTTATTTAAAGAATTAAGGACAATGCTTAGAATTATGACAAAAATTTCCCCCTATATATTAATCTCTGCTATAACAGAATCTCTTACATTTGGCACCTACATTCATGGCCAGCCTCGGCACATGGCTTTCCTCTCATGTTCAATAACATATTTTGGTCAGTTTTGTTTTATCATTGCATTAAGATGCGAGAAACTCAGGCATATCTCTAATACACAACACTTCCAAACTGTGAAGAATTATAAAAAAAAATTATATGTATACAATTTTTATCTTTATTTTATAAAATGACTGTAAATAGTTCAGTGTATAAATTCTCATGCACATGCCATATCAATTACGAGCGGAACATAACATGAAACCCTAGCTACTTGCTACAACTAGCATTTCCCTTTTTACAGAGTAAAAGTTGAAATTGTAGCGAGATAGATGGGCTTAAAGGGCTCTACAATTGTCTTCCTGTTCGCCAACTTTTTCTTCTTTGCCATCGGAAGTGGTTGCAACGCTTGTGTTCAGCGTATTTTAAAGCCAAATCCCACTGGACCCACAACTACTTCAAAAAAGAGCTGCCCCTGAGATGCCCTAAAGTTGGGCATATGCGCCAAGCTGCTTAATGGTGCGGTTGGCACGGTCGTTGGGAGCCCACCAGATGTCCCTTGCTGCTCGGCGCTTCAAGGGCTTGTTGACCTTGAAGCAGCAGTGTGCCTCTGCACTGCTATCAAAGCTAAAGTTCTTGGCATTGACATCAATATTCCCATCTCACTCAGCTTGCTCGTCAACACTTGTGGGAAGAAGCTTCCTTCTGACTTCATTTGTGCCTAGGCAAATTCTTCATTATCATTTCCTTGTCCTTTTCGTTTTCCGCCTGCTTTCAATCCGATGTATTTCTGCTATTCCTTATGTATCTCGCAAGTACCTGCAACTTAAGTTTCCGAACCCTTACTATAATGTGAACTCCTAGACATTAGTCGGCTTATTTCCCCACATTTTCTTAACCATTTTTTTGTGCTTTCTTATGTGACAAGTGTTCAACAAACTAATGCTTCAGATCACATTTCTTATTGTAGCTAACAAGTTGGTTTTCTATAGCCTGGGTCAGATATTCAATTGATCGACCGAGAAAGCTATCATCTTTATGAGGATATCATTTTCTGTACGTCACACATTTTGTTCTATGATTAGGATCCATATCGTGAAGAGAAACATGCATTTGTTGTAAGATGGCGAGCATCGTCATTAATAACGTGAATATTACCCCGTTATATATATATATATATATATATATATATATATATATATGTGGAGTAATGTTAGAGTCGCTGATTAACGACTTTTTTGGTTATTTTTTTACCCACTATTCGTCCACCAATTTTCGTACTTGGGATACCACAACAAACACGATGTTTGCAAATATCCCATCGAAATAAATTATTTTGGGTCAGGCGTCGGGCCGAATCAGCTTCGAATCAAATTGGGTTATGATCAAATCGGATTTAAGTCACACCTAAATACATATTATGTTTTTTTACGAAAAATATTTTGTAGACACACTCTTTTAGCATACTTATTATACACAACTAATAAAATAATCGATTTTCTCGATAAAAATGATATGTGTTGTAATGAATAATATAAAATATCACCGTTCAACCCTTTTTCTTTTATTGTTGCACCTTTTCTTTATCAATTGTGTATAACATGTTCATCCAAAAGTGTGTCTACCTGGTCTTCTGTTTTATTTATTTATTTTTCTTTTTTTCTTTTTATATATAAACTTGTTTTGAGTTTGTGTAGATCGAGGGGGGGATTATGTTATAAGGTTATTTTTTAATGTCTCGACCCGGTTGGATCTTAGTTTTGGACTACATTACATAAGTACATATTGTGATAGGTATAGATAAATATGATGTAATTTATGCGACACAAAATAATATTTGATATTATATAAATATAATTTAATATCATATAATTTTTATATAAAAATTTATTTTATTTTTATATAATTTTATTATATAATACTAAATATGGTATTAAATACTATTTACGGCACTGTATACACTAGTCAATTTCTCTACCTAATATTTTGCTTTAGCTTCAAACCGGGTTTTCTGGCCTCTAATCTAGTTGGGGCTGACAATTCATTGGGTCTTTGGATCGCCTAGGCAGACAATTCTGGGCCTGCTAGGATACATTGCAGTGTCGAATTGGATATTATCACAGTAACTTTTAGCGCCGACACGTACCCTCGGTCGGGTGTTTCGGAGTGCAACTATAGATGCGTTGGGCTTGGACCGGAGCTGATTTCAATTGCTTATTTCATTTTTTCTGGTCTGTAGAGGAGAATGGCAAACCTTCGCGGGAGAAATTATAACCGTATTCATATATATATATATATATATATATAACCGTATTAATATTTCACCAACTTAACTGGTAGGCTATTAAGTTTTCCATCTTTTGATATTTTCCACTGTAAACCCAATCATGGGGTATGACAGCTGAATTTCGATTGCTTACACAAAAAAAAAAAAAAAAAAAAAAAACAGGATTGCTTGCCGCTCCGGAACTTTTGCTGTTCCACATTTATTCAAACCCAGAATTTAAAAAGAAAAATGAAATTCAAAAGGAAGATGAAGAAAATGGAATTTGAAAATTTCAGTCCAAAGAAATCTGAACTTTCGAAACCGTTTGGGAAATGGGAAAAAGGGAGAATAACAACCGAGATTAACTAGAACTTAAGTTGGAGCCAAAAATGAATGATTATTGAGATTTAAATAGATATTAGCATAGATCTCAGGGGACTAAATCCAAAATACCAACAGAGCTTTTTTTTTTCTTTCTTTTTTTTTTTTTTCAATCTAGCTGAATTGGTGAGAGAGATTTAATTACGAGCGAAGTATGAAGTTTCAAACTCTAAATCAAAATTAGATATATTTCATAAAATTTCATTTCAACATGGGAAAACAATTTTATAATTTAAATTTTTTTTTGGGGGGGGGGGGGATGGGCTCCTGGCCCAATAGCCTTTTCCTAGTTCTGCCCCCAACTACAAAGTATAAAGGTCAGCATCTTTTAGCATAGGCTTTGTTTTACGATGCTTCCATGGTACTTTAATCACGGATATGATTTGAACCAAAATCGAAATTAGATGCATTTCTTCAATTTTGGTTCTCAATTAGAACCGCAGAGGTAATCCAGTTACGGTTTACCCTCTCCAAAAAATGAAACTAAACGTGGAAGAATTGAATTAAAATTGCTGGTTAGTTAATTCGGTAAACATTAAACATTTTATTTATTTTAAAATTCTCTTTACTCTCAACGTTTTTTATTATAATTTTGTTAGTCTTAACATTATACTGCTCAATGGAACGAATTAACTCTTTTCTATGAAAATCAGAAAATATTATATAATCTATTAGAGAAAAACTTGAATTATTCTAGAATCGAATCAAAATTGAAATGGGTCCAAAATTGGAAATGCAAGCAATCCACGGGGCCCGATTCGTTTTTTATTTTCCTAACTATCAGAACATTAACCAGATGGACCCATGATCATGTCTACTCTTGCAATCATAGATAATAATTTGATTCCAACCAAAATATCTATATGTGTGTGTGTGTGTGTGTGTGTGCAACTAAGACTCTGTTGGTCTATTTGTTGAAAAATATCTTTTATAAAATATCTTATAAAAAATATTTTTATACTTAGTTAAAATATTAAAATTTGATAAAAACTATTTTACAGAATATATATATATATATATATATCTTTTGAAAAAAATTTTGCTTAACGAGGGTAAATTTTCAAATTTTTGAATTTTTATTGTAAGTTTTTGTTTTTTCATACTTTCTCTAATAATTTCGAGATTAACAAAAAATAAAGGAAGTGTGATTGCTCTTTAATTTTTAACGAAACAAAAAAATCAAGTTAGAGTTTTTTTGGTTTCCCTTTCTCCATCCCTCTTTCTCTCTCTTTTCACTTTCTCTCTCTCTAATGATTTCAAGATTAAGAGGAAGACCAAAAAAGAAAAAAAAATTCATTCCTTTGTTATTAGTTCCATAAATGTCGATCTATTAGTATTTAAAAATATTTTCACTTAAAATATTTTACGAAGAATAAATAAGATTTTTGATATTTTTTATTAATTTTATATTTTTCATAAAATAAATATAAAAGTATAAAAAATATTTTTAAAAAGATATTTTCATAAAATAAACATAACCTATGACTAGAGAACTCACATGTACTTCGTTGGAATCATCACAATTTGGCCCCAGAAATTAAATTTTAATCAACATAATAGAAAAGGTTATATACTCTATCAAGCGGATTGCTGGCTTATCAGTCCCAATACATATATATATATATATATATATATATATATATATATATCAGACAGATTGATCAGAGGCCGTTTAATATACATTTCAATGTTTGCTTTTTGTCTGTTTGCCTGATCTCCAATTTTACTACTTTGAAAGGTTTAGTTAGTGGGTATCAAATGTGCATCCTTCTTTTCAAAAAAAAATTTTTTTTTTTTAAGTAAAAAGACATCCTTAGAATGTAATCTTATCATTATATGCCAAAAGAAAATGTAATCTTACCATTATATGCCAAAAGAAAATGTAATCTTACCATTATATGCCAAAAGAAAGAAAGACATAATCACTTAGCAATTATAAATTATGAATTCCATGCTCGAATTTTTTTGGAGTGAACGATCAAAATGCTTGGCTTCCATCAGTGAGTGAAAAGCCTTTTGTCTTTTTTGTTCCTTTTTCTTTTCTTATTAAAATGGATCGCATTAAGCGCTGGATCGGAATCTATTGCTGTTTAACTTATGATAAATATTTGGCCATTATGTTAATGATCAGCTAGTAACGATAATAGAAAAGGTTTGATTCTTCCGACAATGGCTAGTCTTGTTGGAGTGCTCCATTTTCTTTATTTTATTATTATTATTATTATTATTATTATTATTATTATTAGTTTTAGTTTATAGAGACCAGACATCCAATTTTAAATCTGAAATTATGAGTTTAGATAATTTTTTTTATATTAAATTTTATGGCTAGCAGCAGAGTGCTTCATTTTCTACTCATTCAGGATTTGATCCTTTCTCCGAACATTTTCCGAGTAAAATCGTGAATACAGACGGTAGTGTAGGAGAGTGCACTGTTAAGATCATCTGAGGAGCAATATAGTCTCGATTGACACTTAAATTAACTTGAAGATCTCAAAAGCTCATTTGAGGATAACCATACTTTAAATTTTCTTTTTCTTTTTTTTATTTAAAAAAAGGACTGATTTCTAAGATAGTGCGAAATTTTATTGCCTTTGAAAGTGCATCGGACAAAAAAAAAAATGTGATCAGAAGAAGTAGTGCCGGTAGTAGCAATTTAGAAATAAATAATATATTCCATCCTTCTCTCTCCTTTTGTTTTTTTTTTTGTTTTTGTTTTTGTTTTTTTTTTTTAAGAAAAACGAGGAGAGTGAGAGACTGAGTGATATTAAACAATATGCTTTCACATACTGAAAAGAGTCTTTTTATCTTTTTATTTTTTCTTGATTGGAGTGGGGGGGGGCATTAGGCACTTCCTTCGAACTTACTTATATTATTACTGTATGAAGGGCCTAAGTATTTGACTATTACATAAATTACTCGATGATAACGATAATGGAAAATGCTTATTTTCCAGAAAATTGGAAAATTTTGTCACCTCTGAAAGTGGGATACAACAAGGTGAAGATAGCTTCGTTCTTTCTTTTTATTACCATTTTTCTTTAAGCAGCAGAGGTGTGAAATGGAGATTTGAACTTGATCAATAAGACTTGATAGCACGGTTGTGAAGATAAGAATCGATATATTTTAATTAAAATTTGAGCCCCCGATGGTTTGAATTGAAGTGTAAAATATTAAAGATCTTGGCTACGAATCTCTCTTCACCCACAAAAGTAGTAAAAAACAGCGAACGTCGCAAACTTTTTATATATATATATATATATATATATATATATATATATATATTTTATTTATAAGGAAGCTAAATAAGTCATGAGCTATATATATAATATAAGGTAACATTTTTTTATATAAATAAAAAAAATTATTAAAAAATTTATCGAACTGTTAATTATATAATACGAAATAACTAATTATTAATCAAAGAATCTGTATCGGTGTGAAAACTGCTCCAAAGATATCCCTTACCGTAAGACAAAAAAGAAAAAACAAATCTTGAAGAACTATAAAAAAAAAAAAAAGTCCCAAGGAATCGGATCATGTAAAAGAAATTTTTTTTTTTTAAAAAAAAAAGGGAGAAGTAAAGGAAAACAAAAGACGCAACTCTTTCTATTAAGTATAATAAAACTGGATCTTCCCCAGTTAAAACTTCTCAGGAGACGAACCAATTTGTTTAGCTTTATTCTTTCTAAGGTCGAGCAATAATAAAAAACTTGCAGTATCTTTCATCACTATAAAAAATAAAAAATTAAAAAAAAAAAAATACATGAATGAAACTCGCTATTTTATTCCGTGGCTAGTTGTTGGAATCAGAACATTTCGAAAAAGAAAAGCTAACAGGGATTTAAAAGCAAACGTACGGTTTTTATAAAAAAAAATAATGCAATTTAATTATTCGGTAATTAGTTTTTGGATTTCATCAATTCTTCTTTGTTTGTTTCTCACGGTTTGGAATGCATTGCACGTACGCTTGTTTGGTTAGCATTGACTCATCTATGGATAAATTAATCTGATGCTGTTTTATCCAATTCTTCACAATTGATCAACTCCCAATGCATATTATGTCCTGTGCATTTTAAAAAAGATTCGTTGGACCCCCTCTCGTGTTTTTTGTGGAATTCCAACCTTAAACAACTCCCAGTTGGAGACAAGCCAGGCTTGCTTGCATACAGAATCCACCCATCCAGCACATATATTGTTAGTTGTGGACGTGTGCACAGTTTTTTATTTTATTTTGATATTATATTTATAATTTAAATTTTTAAAATATTATATTCGTGAATTATTCATATTTATATACTATTTATTTTTTCTGTCCAGTTTCCTAACGGAGGACTTGTTGTCACAAGTTCATATATATATATATATATATATATATATATATTTATTTTATTTTCTGTTTGAACGAGTCGTGGCCAGATTTTATTGAATGAAGAACAAAGCAAAGTTGTTACAAGTCAAAGGAAGCGAGGATGGGTGGCCAAAAATTAGGCAGTGAGATTAATTTGTAAAGTAATTCTTTGTTTGGCTAAACTATCTCCAAGTTGGAATTAACTTTAAAATTGTAGCTAGCACAATACTCTAGTGAATCAAAAGTTCTAGGAAAATTCCGTTTCAACTTCCATAGTCGCAACCCTTTTTTTATTTAGCCATGTGAGAGCTCTAGAATCAGACTCTAATATAAAACGCATATACCTGAGGTATTCTTTTGATCTCGTTAATTCAATAGCCCTGAGGACCGCTAGAAATTTTGCACGATTTGAGTCCATTCGCTGAGGAAGGGAACATACCCATGAGAGTCCCTAGGGAACCTGCCTCCAGGTCCTGGCTTTTCAATGGCCGACCCAATGACATTCCATTTGAGTTCGTTTGATAGAGAAGGAACTCAAGCCTGGGACTATGTACACAATTTTGGGGCAGTGCCCGATGTTTCCAAGGACAGGTAAAGCGATTGACTTTCGGCAGGATGGCTATCATCCCAAGACTTTATCGAGTGATCGTTTTCATGGGAATCAAATCAGGCATCTTGTCTCACAGAGGATCTCATTCCTACAAAGCTGCTTGGTTTTTTCAACCAAGTTGTCCATATCAGAAGAAAGAATATAGCAACCTATGTGCCCCCACTAAAATTTTACCGCAAACTCATACTTGATATCCCAACAGAAAGAATAATCGCCAAACTAAATTGTCCAGACAATCGCCAAACTAAAGTTAAAATGAAAATCAAATTGATCGATATTCACAAGATTCGTTGGTCGTTGAAATGAATTACAGGTGTTCAATGCCAATCGGTGTGACCAAAGAACATGACAGGTGCTATGGACAGGGCTTTTAGCATCACACAAATTATTACGCGTGGTGTGTGATGAGATTTAGCCACTTACAATCATGCAATAAAAACGACACAACTCCACAAACGCGTACAGCCCCTCTTGCAACCCATCTTGAACTACATGCTTGCTTGGCCATGCGTGTGTGTGTGTGTGTGTGTGTGTGTGTGTCATGGGACGGCTAGTCTCCCTCTTTCCCTTCTCTCCACTCACTTAGTTGGCCAATGACTATCCCGCACCTGTACATGCATAATGATAGATGAGTTTTAATTCTTTTTCACCCCTCTCTCTCCCCTCTATTATGAGATGGTCTAGTAATGCGACGTCCACTAGCCAACCGGGTTATTGCGTGTCTCTTTTTCTTTTTTGAACGCCTAGGATTTAGCCACCTGTCGGGGTTTCTTGTCCGGAGCATTTGGCCTGTGAGGCACTCGGGACGACATTTTTGTAAGCCAAAAAAATAAATAAATAAAATAAATAAAATATATATATATATATATATATATATATATATATGCATTCTAATGCAAGCTCGTAATTAATGCAATTTTTTTTTCTTAAAAAATTAGGTATATTTCATTTTAACTATTTTTATAAAAATTATTCTTATAATTCGAATACACATAAAATGTTATTTAGTCTTGATCCCATTCATCCATATTCCAAAGACATCTCATGTAGCACGAAAGTGTCCACCACCAATCATAATCATAATAATAATAATTTTCTTTTGAAGGACAGAAAAATTGTTCTTGCTTCTATTCTGCAAATTGCCCTTTCAATTACAAAAAAAAAAAAAAAATTTAATTAATTATTTTCATGACCAGAACAAAAATATACAAATGCATTGGGTGAAGGGAAGAGAGTTTATCATCGTTTTTGATTCTATAAAATGACCTTAAAGAAAGGAATGAAATTGACGTGAACCGATCATGGAGTTTAAGAGGTCCCAGCCCCACCGACTCTTAACTCTTTTCCAAACATGATTTCAACTTCTGCTTGCCCACCCAACTTTCTTTTTCCAACTGTAGCCTCAATTAGTTAACAATTATTCCCACTTTTTTAACGTTAAGAGAAATTTTTTAAAAAATGCATAAACGGGCGAGATTTAGCCCCATAACGCATGGACGCATGCCACGCGTCTCATTCGCCGGTCAATGCTCGTATAATTGCGCTGTTTCATTAGGCATAATTCCAATTAAAATTGTCTTGCTTTTCTCTGCCAGCCACTTAAGAAAAACAAAAGACAAAAAATAAATAAATTTATAATTTTATAAAAAAGAAGAAGAAGAAGAAGAAGAAGAAGAAGAAAGCACTTTTTCTCTGTGCAGCCGTCCACTAGAAGCAGCAGATCAGATGATCGAGCAACCACACACGTGACCGTATTGCAGAGCCCCAAAGTTGACTCAAAATAATTGGTTTAATTTATTTCGGACGAATATACAACAATATTTTGCACGCGACTGGGAAGCTTCTGCAACGTCGGTCACTTTTTACGGTCAGTTTTTGGGTTAGGGCTAGGAGAGGTTACTGTGCAGTGGATGGGCCACACTGTTATTAGTAGTGGGAATTGTTCATGTTGGTTGCCCTTTTTCAGGGACAGCTATGAATAAATTATTCGTGCTGTTCAAACCCCCCCCCTCCCTCCAAATCATCATAATAATAATAATAACCAAAAAAAAAAAATTCTTTTCATTTTCATAATTAAACCAAACTTTTCATTTTTTTGCAACACAAACCTTCCAAATCCAATTAATTTTTCCTTTTGGGTGCATCAGAATTAAGTCAATAAATTCTTTAGGCAAACTGATAAACTGATCCTAATTTGGACGCAGGAGTTGCTGGGAAAGGAACATTTGTGCAACTTTTGTTCGAGTATGTCGGAAATTAGGCACGTTGTGCAATTATTGAAAAGCCATGAGCAATGTGTTGATCACACTCCCCAAGGCAAGGGAAGTAAGTATTGTGGGCCAAGCAACTTTTCTCCCCTTTGATGTCCCAAGAAAAAGACCCATATCAGTATTTTTACGTCCACGATGAGACGATTCACATAGTTGATGCTCTTGTAACTCCAACGTTGGTATTGGGATAATCAAAAACACATGACCTTCAAAATGGTTCGTCCTTGTTTTGATGTGTAACCATTGCCTATCAATGTGAAAGGGATTCTGCTTGTTGCACATTCAAATCATAACTTACAATTTATATCGTGTGAGGCCAAAACCAGGCTATGTGTATGTTCCAACGAGCTCTGACAACTAAAATAGTACTTTTGGTACATTGCTCTAACAACTAATTAGAGTGACATTAAAGAACAACAAATTGATTGTCCAAATCCATTCCTAGATATCATAGTGTTAGGCCCGATAATCTCTTGAAGGACGCAGGATTCTTTGCGGGGTCAATTTAATTTACCAAGGTGACCATGAAATTTGAGAACACAACTTCTTCCATGCCATTTTTCTTTCCTTTTCTTTTCCTGAAATAAATTGATTCCTTCTCATCCTTCCTTGGACTCCAGCTTTTATGAACAAAACAAATACAATTTTTTATATTTACAATAGATTTTAATTACACTTATATATATATATATATATAGAAAATAATAAAAAAATAAAAATCAGACCAGACATCAAGATTTAGTTATTTACAATGCAGAATTACTAGAGGTCAACTTGAAAGAACAAAAGCCTTAATAGCGAGTTTCTATCAATATACTTCAATGAATGCCTTATTTATATGATTTTACAAGGTTAGGTGAAAAAACAATTTACAATAACTACACAATCACATAATAATAAAGATAATCGTTGTGATTAAGCTAGAAATTATAGTGATAACAATAGCTATTATTTTGACTGTGATGATGTCACGTGTATGAAAGGGAATCGCAATAATGTTACTGTAATATTATAACATATGTTTATACTATATCAAAAAAAAATTATATAATTCAAAATTTCAATTTTAATATGGTCGAAACAAAGATACAAAATATAAGGCACCACTACAAGGACATGGAAAATCGATACATTCCTAACGCGGGTAATGTCACCCGCATTAAAATAATATAATTTTTTGAGATTCAAAATTTTGAAATATGCACGAATCGAATTAAATGTGCACAAAAGTTTGTAAAATATGCAATATCGTGAAATACTAGATGACATAGCATTCCTAATAAAAAAAATGACAAATCCTTCAAACAAACAAAAAAAAAAAAAACCAAGTTATCCAAATTCTTTTGCTCAAAGAAGTCCAGCTTATGGAAACACACTACACTATTTATTAGACATAATTAAATGTAATATAATTATATCACAAAAATAATATTTAATATCTCATAAATAACAACTAATACTATCTAATGGCGTCTCTCTCTCTTTCTGTTGCATCTGACAAAATTTTTAAAGATTAAACATAAAAAGAATTCTCTTGCATTTAACAAAATTGCCGAAGAAGGAGAAAAAATCTCTTGCATTCGACAAAATTTTCAAACATGGAAAAACAAATCTCTTGCATTTAACAAAATTTAAACGAAAATTTGCGGATATGTGCAAAAGCTCGAATCTTATCCAAACTCTAAATTGAATCAGCGAGAGAGAACGCAAAAGATTAAAAAAAAAAAAAAAACGTAAAAGAGAGGAACAAAAGGACAGAAGAATAAAAAATGGCTGGCCATTTAACCAGGATTCTCTAAGCACAGCACAGCCCCAAAAGTAGGGATATTACATCATCACATTAAGTTCACATCCACACGTGTCACCTTACAGTTTCATCGTTTGCAGTTATTCGACGTGGATTCGATAAAACCCAACCTTAATCTTTAATTATAATTAATCGAACATTTTTTTTAGATGACTTATTAATACGTATTTATATTATTAAATTTTAATTAATAATTATAATTCATTTATTATTTTTTAAAAAAATATATTAATTATAACTAATAATTAAAATTTAATAAAATAAATCTACACTTATATTTAATATTTATATCTACTTAATTTTTTATTATTTAAAAAAGGTCACTCGACTCACTATAAAAGGCCCAGTTTATTGCAGATCCCCATCCCTCTTCCCCTCGGCAATCACCACTACACTCCTCTTTTTTAATACCTTGTCGTATCTTTGGCTACGCAATTGAAGGCTGCAAGCATACCTAAGTCTCTGTAAGCGGAGCAAACGCCAGCACTCAAAAGTCGCAGAGAGAACTCAAATTAAACATTGATGGCTCAGACTCTCCCAACAGATACACAAGGCAAAATCCTTTCAGATGCATGGGACTACAAGGGACGCCCTGCCGACCGGTCCAAGTCCGGCGGTTGGACCAGCGCTGCCATGATTCTAGGTCTCCTCACATACCCATTTCCTCTTTTTTCAGCCCTTTTTTTTTTCTTTTTTAATTAGGAGGGATTTCTTTCGAGCAAATCTCTGAATAAAGAAAGGTCGGATATGCGTGTGTGTTTGTTTGTTCTCTTGCTGCTTTCTTATTGGGAGGCGTTTCAATTGCTTGGTTGATTAGGTGGAGAGGCATGTGAGCGGCTAACAACACTCGGTATTGCTGTTAACTTGGTTACTTACATGACGAGTACTATGCATTTGGGCAATGCTCTGGCGGCCAACACCACCACAAACTTCCTTGGAACATCTTTCATGTTGTGTTTGCTTGGTGGATTTATTGCTGATACCTTTCTTGGAAGGTTCGAATTTTTATTTTTATTTTATTTTTTGGTTTTTGTGCTTTCTGTCAAACCACAGAGCTTATCCTGCTTCTGCCTAATATTATATGTATATATATATATTATTGACCCTTTTTCTCTTGCAATTTTTTCCATTTTTTGAGCAGGTATCTCACCATCGCCATCTTTGCTACCGTCCAAGCAGTGGTAAGATCCACACTACCATTAATTGACTCTCCTGCCTCATCGTCCCCCCTTGTGTGAAGAGAAACTTGATTTTTTTTTAAACAATATAAAAAAAAAACGTATAGTCGGAGTCATCGCCTTTACGAGAACCATTCATTTATGGATATCCTAATTTAATCTCTTTTTTAAAAAAAAAATATATCTTCTAAACAATGGTAACTCCGCGTAGTCTCCCCTGCATTAAAGGAAAAGGGCACCAAATTTGAATTCCACACCGTACCACATCAGTTTTTCCATATTCAAGGGACAAATATTGGGCAGAAATTCGAACCGTGACTAGTAGCGTGGCGACACGCGGACTTATTACCGAATTCCAACCTAGGGTGGTGACAGGAAATAGATCTAAGAAAAGGAAAATTCATATTCTTTCCTACCAATCAATATTGATCCAATCCCCAGCCCACTTTCCAGTTCTTGGGTCAGAAATTCTCAATAGATGCATGTACCAACAAAAATATGTTGCGAGAGAGTCAGTTTCTCATTTTTATAAGATTACTTTTTACCAGTATGTCGCTTTATTTTGATGATTCAATTGCACAAGTATTTCATGAAACTTTTGTTACTGGGGCATCGTGAAATTTCTGATTTTTATGTATAGTTCATGGAAATTTCTCGTTTTTATAATGTTTCCTAGTCTATGCTGACACATCTTTTTTTCTCGTTGGTATTTACCATCTACCAGGGCGTCACAATATTGACAATTTCAACTACAATGCCAAGCCTTAGGCCACCAAAATGTTCCAGCAACACCGGCTGCATCCCGGCGGACAGCAAGCAACTCATGGTTCTGTACTTAGCTCTGTACCTTGTTGCTCTCGGCACTGGGGGTCTCAAATCAAGCGTCTCCGGCTTCGCGTCGGATCAATTCGATGACAATGAACCGGAAGAGAGGAAACAAATGAGCACGTTCTTCAGTTGGTTCTTCTTTTTAATCAGCGTTGGCGCGCTTGCTGCAGTGACAATTCTTGTTTACATACAAGATAACTTAGGCAGGCAGTGGGGGTACGGCATATGTGCATGTGCCATTGTGCTGGGACTACTTGCGTTTCTGTCCGGGACAAAACGGTACCGTTTCAAGAAATTGGCGGGGAGTCCGTTGACACAAATTGCGGCGGCGTTTGTGGCTGCTTGGAGGAAAAGGAACTTGGAATTGCCTTCAGACGCATCACTTCTCTATGATATTGGTGACATTGAAGACGGACGCAAGAAGAAAAAGCAAAAATTGCCCCACAGCAAGCAGTTCAGGTCAGTGATGTTACTAAACCTTTACACCCTTTTTTTTTTTTTTTTTTATGCTGTATCATTTTTCGCGAGTCTTAAGCGTAAACATAGAAGCTGCTCACAGGCTATAGTCAGAGAAACGATCTCGAGCATAAAAACCTTTTTCATTTTCTTATTGAACGTGGTCACTTGTTAGGTGGGAAGGGGACAACTATAATTTAAAAGTTCGAATTATTGAGGAATTTGATCAGGAGCGAGTAGGCCAGTCTGTCTTCTCGTAAATTAACATGGTTCTTGTCTTCACCATCGATCCACTCATCCTCGCATCCAGATACTTTTTCCCAAGTTTAACTCACAAATATCATCTAGTCTACTTTTTCTGCAAACTGCATCGGAGTTGCACGTTATTCAAAGCTCATTTACCCGGAATATGTCACGTCACGCTTCCACAAGAGACAGAAAGAGAAAGAAAGAGAGAGAACAGGAGAATATGCATCGGTCTCCTAAATTGGCCCTCTATCGACCCTTAAATCTTCCCAGACCCTTCTTGGCTGTATCTTACAATTATTTGTCTTCTCTAACGTAATTAGAGTGCTGCTACATAAATGCGGGTTTCCGAGTCACCGTAACGCGAGTGCACAAAAAGTGCAATCAGCATCATTAATTGTAAAAATAATAATAATGATAATAATAAGATGATAAATGTATAATTTAATTATCATGATTGCACTTTCACGGACTCGCGTTCCTTCCTGTGTCGAAAATCTAGGTCCATCTAACTTTTTTTTTTTTTTTTCTATGATTAATTGGTTCCATGTGCGTTGCATTGCAGATTCTTGGACAAAGCCGCGATAAGGGACCCAGAAGTCAGTCTAGTAAATAAGTGGAACTTATCAACGTTAACCGACGTCGAAGAAGTGAAATTAGTTATCAGAATGCTACCCATTTGGGCAACTAACATTATGTTCTGGACAGTCTATGCCCAAATGACCACATTTTCTGTGTCACAAGCCACCACCATGGACCGTCGCGTCGGGAAATCTTTCCAAATACCACCGGCATCTTTAACAGTATTCTTTGTGGGCAGCATTCTCTTGACCGTGCCAGTTTATGACCGAATAATTGCGCCAGTTGCAAGAAAATTCCTCAAGCACCCACAAGGGCTAAGCCCCTTGCAACGCATTGGGGTTGGTCTTGTTTTATCAATTTTGGCCATGGCAACAGCTGCTCTCACGGAGTTGAAGAGATTGAGAGCCGCGAGATCACATGGTTTGACCAACAATCCAACGGCTGAGATCCCTCTAAGTGTGTTCTGGCTGGTCCCACAGTTTTTATTTGTGGGGTCCGGCGAGGCATTTACGTATATTGGGCAGCTTGATTTCTTCCTAAGAGAGTGCCCCAAAGGAATGAAGACTATGAGCACTGGACTCTTTTTGAGCACCCTTTCACTTGGGTTCTTTTTTAGCTCTTCATTGGTTAGCATAGTGCACAAGGTGACGACCAAGAATCCTTGGCTAGCAGATAATCTGAACCAAGGGAAGCTTCATAACTTTTATGCTCTTTTGGCAATTTTGAGCGGCTTGAACTTGGTTGTGTATTTGGTTTGTGCTAACTGGTATGTCTACAAGGATAGGAGGCTTGCCGAGGAGGGAATTGAACTGGAGGAAGTTGATGAGCCTGTTTGCCATTGATAAGGAATTTTCTTCCCCTGTAATTTGTAGACCAGACCTTCAAGTCTTTTGCTTTTTAAATAATATTGCAATCTCTGTGTATGAAAGGCATGCAAAGGGAGCAAAGAAAACTTCACAATGCTGTGGTGCTTTTTGAGAACACAACAAAAGATGAAGACGAGTCTCCATTTCACGTGTATAACGTGCAACAAGCATTTAAATTCCCGTCGTTTTATGAGTTGTTTTGTATAATATACCAAAGATGACTTTGTTTTTCTTTTCGACGAGTTATTTCCATGCTTCAGTGTACAATTAACATAAAACAAAAAATAAAAAGAAAAAAAAAATATATCCCAATACACGAGTCTCTGCACAAAAGGCTGCGGACGGATTAGACGTCGATATAACAAAGCTCGTCCTTTTAATATTGCAATTAACGCAATCTGCCCTATTAAATTTATTACATAATTTGAGGTTTAATTACAAATGCTTATATATATATATATATATATATATATATAAACACACGACTACTTTCAATTTTTGATTTTAAAGTCAATGTCTAAATAGGTTTAATGTGAAAAATCACGCTATTTATCTGTAATATAAGAGAAGCACAATCCATATGGAGAGCATCAGTTTGTTTGACAATGAATGAATTGGAGTCTCCTCTGCATCTGATTCTTCCCTGAGCTTTTAGTTGTAAAGACCCTTTAACCTTGGACTAGATGCTATCCAGTCGAGAGCAGGTTCTGAGTTCTGAAAATGGTAAGGGTCAATTGATGACAACAATGCTGTTATTTATTTATTTAGGGTCCTTAATGCATCTTACATTTGCCCATACTGGATTAGCTCCTTTCTTCTTCTTTTCTTTTTTCTTTTTTTTTTTTTTAAATCCTTTTTCTCTTCTTTTTATTCCCTTCATTCATTAGACAGCATCTTGGTGTACCACTTGTATCATTTGGGCCTGATTGAGACATTCTGTCGAGTCATATGTACAACTGACCTTTTTCAAATCTCCGGATATGATAGTTTTGTGTATAGGGAATGCCCTTTTCAAGTTAGCGAAATTTCTATTTGCGGCAATCTGATCATCAATAGCCTTTGATAAAATGCTGGCCAATGGCATCATTTGCGTCAAGTCTGATGACTATCTATCAGCCACCAGTTTCTGAAGCCAAATGGGCAAATAACGGCCTCAAGGAATCCCTGTCATGCATATTGTTCTCTTCAACATTGCACATGGTCACCAAATCAAAATCATGGGTCTGTATGCTCCAGCAATGCCACGCTACCGGCAGTGTCTACTAGCCACGTGAAAGCTTCCTTTAACACATGGGATCGATCCTCGCCTTATCCGCTATACGTACACTCGGTCTCTAGTCTAATTGAAGAGACAGCGAAGGAGACAAAAAAAACAAAAAAATCTAGGACAATTGCATTGTCTACCACGAACTAATGAAAAGATGGCCATCTACTCAATCATCGCTGATTTCTCGTCTCTCTTACCGATGAAAAGGTGGTCACACTCATTTCTTCTGGTCTCTCTCGCTCAACAATTCCCAGTTGGGCAAATATGATTTGGACCTTGGGGGGTACCAGTTTTCAAATAAACAAGAAGCAATCATGCAAACTGCACATTAAATTATGACAATTGTATCAATTTAATTCTGTTCAATATTATTCTATCTACATTCTGTCAAATTGTTTTGGGTTAGTTGAGGGGTTGTGGTTCAATATCAAGAAACTATAACTCGTAGCATACAAACACCGGTACTTTCATTTACTAAAATATATAAGAGTTAGGGGATGTTGGAACTGAAAGCTGTAAAATCTTAAAATTGCAGAATTGTTATTGTCTTTTATGACAAAATTCGTCTTCGAATATCAATAATCAAGATTTAACAAATTTGTTTATAAAATAAAATGAAATATACTTAATTAGATTTTGTATAATGAAATCAAATTTATAGAAAAGTTTCTATTTTGAAGGATTGTTTGCACCAATCAATGTTTTCTTATACTAAAATAGAATCAGTTTGGATATATATATATATATATATATTTATAAAGTGAAGATAGATTTAATTAGCCTCCAGATTTAAATGTTTTGGGACATGACTGTTGTGTTGTAAATGCTCTGGACAAAAATTGTTACAGTAAGTGTTTTGGAGCACAACTATTCAAACACAACTGGTTTAGGACACAACTGTTAGGACTTTACTGCTTTGAGACACAACTGTCTGGACTTAAATGTCTTAGGACGCAACTGTTTGTACAAACTCTTTCAAACGGAAAATTTCCAAACGTTTTGTAATTGTATTTGGACATAACTGTAAAAATATAATTAATAATTGCATATAATCTGTCAAATGTATTTATAGAAGTGTCTAAGATAACATCATTCGCACTACGCGCAAAGTACTCTTCATAATATTCTTTTAAGTTAACTAGCATTGTTTTTTTTTTTTCTGTGTTCTTACTTATAAAATCTTTCAATGCCCCGTTTGATTTTTAATTTTTATGTGGGACTTTGTTTCTACTTTACTTTATTCCTTTTGAAAATACACTAAAAAGAGCTGTTCTAGTATCAACAATCCAATGGTTCGTGAGAATGCAAAAGGAGTTGGGCAATTTGTTGCGTTTTATGTGATCATGTTGCATTTCAACTTGCCGAATATTTTCATTTGAATATCCCATAAAAAAATAAATAAATAAATAAATCCAACTCAAGGATGAGGTACGTAAATTACAATAGTATTGACACTTCGTTAGAACTGTTGAGAGTTCCAAATTCAAATCTCGGTGCCTTAATGTCGCTGTTACGTTAAAAGAAAACTAATATATAATACAGTAAAACATTCTGAGCAAACAAGAACCAAGGAAACAGATATATATCTGACCATAGAGGAGAAATGAATGCAGACTTCAAGCATACCATTACGGTCTCAACCCAAATTGTCAGGAGGTGACTGATATGCTTTTAACCCGAACCTGGCAAGTGGACCTTTTGTATAAAATTTTCAAAGGTAGCTGTCTAGTGGGTTTAGTTCAGAAAACAAAACACAGAAACGGGCCTATTAAGGGAGCAACATAAAATGGGTACACATCTTTAGCCCACAAATAATCATAATAAGCGTCCATGAAAAATCCCACCATAACCCACACAAAATGTAATTTAATGATATTAAAATTGTTGGTAAGGTTAAAAATTTAGAATTTGAATTTCAATCAGAATTAATTAAGCAGAAAAAATTTCACCTTTTCCTGTACTTCTAACACTACTGATGGTGACACTCATGTCAAAATTTTTTTTTAATTTTATATAACTCTATTTTCCCTTCTTGGCCAATTAGGTTCCCTCGTGCTTTGTTGTCTGGGAAGAAAAAAAAAGATAAGTGGGTCTAGTTCACCTTATGGGTCGGGCTGAATCCAGTGGAAGACCTACCCATCAATCGAGTAGGCTTAGTGCAATTCGGGCCTACGCATGCCCTTGTTATGAGGCTCACTCTCCATATTTGTCTCCAGTTACGTTTTCAATGAGATGAAATGAAAAAACATAAAAATAATTCATATTATTTGCCCAACCAAGCATTATAAACGATGCCCAGGAATACATATCTGATTGATTTCCCACGTTGAGCTGGGTTCATGACAATTTATGACTTCTGCACTTTTTTTTTTTTTTTTTATCTTTTATGGCACCTCAGAAATTATTGTAACGTAGGATTGGTTCAGAACGAATGCCAGGAAGTACACAGCAAATAATACAAAACAAAATACATTTTCCTCTGCATTTAATTCTAGAGAAGTGGAAACAAATATTCCAGTAAAATTGGCCACTACAGGGCAACTTACTGTAACAAATGACACCCCCCCCCACATAGCAGACAATTGAGAATGCTACAGGGAAAATATTAGAGGCTCTTTCTACCCTATTCATCATCCATGAAAAGGAAGAAAAAAATATTATTGTTCAAACGCGCGCTGCCTGGAAAACCTTCTCAATCGTGCACTGAAGTCTCGGGCGCGTGGACAGAATCTGGAACGAGCAGGGCAAACCAATGCGTACAACTTGATCTGTGGCAGCCCTTTCTGCACTATGTGAAAAAGATTACGAGTAATCAGCATTCATAAAAGGAACAAAGTTGAGTGAATGTTAGAAACTTGATCCTTGGTTGCTAGGACTAAGACTGCAGTAGCTGCTCTACTGCCAAACGATGTGGCTGGCAGCAATCCTGCTTTTATAGCTTCGTTCATATTTCAGAATGAACAACCGAACAGCTGCGCAAGCACGTATGTTAGTTCCACAACAAGAATGAACCAAGGGGACTGCTAGACTAGAAGCAACATAAATAACCATACCAATTATTTCACTGCTACAATTACGACCTCAGCTTTTACAATGAATACATACCTAAATCAAAGTCAAGACGCCTCAGAGGATTGCACGACCTCTTCGTTAAATTCACCAAATATATTTGGACATCCGTCCCAATTTCCCCACTCTCTTGCTTCCCAATACCCTCCTACATACTTGAAAGGTCCATTTTCACCCTCTTGCCGGAACCATCTAGGCCTCCATCCATGTTCTTGTAGTTTTCTTGACTGCAAAGAATGAGTGATGCATAATATTCATCATAGAGGGATATAAATAGATTCTTCGTGCATCTATGTATAAAATTTTTAATGACACCCATCTTAAAGGAAAACAGATCTAACAATCAGCATAACTGATGTCAAAAGAGATAATAAGAAAACAGATTTGACATAAGCTTTTAGACTTGTATGCATGGTAGTTGGAAAAGTACCATTCTTTGCCTCCTCTCCAACCGCTGTTTCTCTTCATTTGCCTTTTCGTATTCTCCATTCTCCAGATGTCTCTGGTCTGGTCTAAGCCTAGAATCTGTGGGTGGGAGCTTCTCCTTAATCCGTGATCAAATACCCGGGATCAGACAGCTATAAAGAACAATTAGACATGCATACGAGGAAACTGCAAATGCATGTCTTAAATTGACATAACACATCATCTCTACCTGCAGTCCAGGTGTCAGTTCATTTACTGTGATTGCGAATGATGTTAAGTTGTATCGTGTGAGATTAGGAGGGGGCTTGACTCTTTTCCAAAGCAGCGTGGCATCCTTTGGTTTACTATTCCTATCACCATTAGTATAATACATGCTGTCGTCCCACTTCCCAAATAATGTGGCAACTCTATTTCCCAGAACATCTTCAACAAAGCCACTAACCTGTATGGATGTGAAGAAAAAAAAAATGAACAGGGTGATAGAATAAGAGGTAACTCAGGGATTTCACAAACTTCACTGTATGTTTAACATATAGAGAAATGATAGCCAGTCTAGTGAATAGTTTTATGTAGATCAAAAGGTAAAGCAATTATCAAATGAGTCCGCATTGAACAAAATTGTCAAAAGCGGGACTAGTAACCTGGTGAGAATTTCTGTCGAAAATAGATAGTTCTTTGAACTGCAGTTTGCATGAATGCCGCTGATTACCACGTATATGCATCATACCATGGTGATTGCAATGCACTTTACCAAGGATAAGATTGTGAATGGTTGTTGTGACCTAGCAAATGACCAAACATGAGATGCTTTTAATCTATTTTTCCATAAAAAGGAAGCCAGAGCATCAAAAGAATTATGTAATCATGTTGTTCACAAGCAGTGTCATGCGGCAGATGCACACCTTGCTCCACTGGAATATTTCACCATCATCAAACTCTAGGGTCAGGACTCCTACAGGTTCAAGCTGAATAGACTGCCCCCAAAATTTTGAGCGGAGGTTGCTGTCACCCAAGAATTTCCATCCTTTGCCTTCACAGTGGCAGGCAATAACGGTTGGATGATGACTGACCTGTTTCAACCCATACTGTCATCTAAATATGAAATCTTAAAAGATTTGCGGGATTGAATTGTTCCACCATGCGGGATTCAATTGCAATAATAACTCCATCATCCCCATGTGTACTAAATATAAACCTTCATTAAAATTCACTATTTTGAGACAAAAAAATTTCCATTCAAAAATTCTAGTCATCTAAGCCAGCATACTTGTTTGTGTTTGCCCAAAGGTCTTCTGACTTTTTGTTCATCTAGGGGTCCAAAAATCAAGTCCTATTCTCATCGAGGTTGTTGTACTTCTCGCATTAATGTCTCTGGAAAAGAATGTGCCATTTGGCTAGTTAATTTCATAGTTAAAAGGAGATGGCATATCTGAACCACAGGGCTGTTCAGTTTGAGTTCAATGTAAATGCTGCAAAAGCTTAGTCACCATAATCCAATAAATCCAATAAAGATTGCTGACCTTCTCAGAGAAGAAGCGAAGTCCTTTATCAGGATAGTCAGCTTCATAAGTTTCTCCTAGCAAAGGATTGAAGGGTTTACAGTGGCGGCCTTCAGAGGAAGCATATCCAGAGACAGCAAAAGCAGCAACATTCAAGATCCTTAGGAGATTGTTCCCCTATAGAATATCCCACATGACCAAACACTCAGTTACTCGGCAATCAAATGAGACTTTTGCGCTTTCAACAATAACAAAACCTTAATCCCAAATTTAATTGAGTTGACTACAAGAATCATTCTCCACTAACTTAAGAGGCAAGTTACTCATCCCACTGCTTTACCGGATGATGCTACCTCAGCATGCTCAACATCATAATGGAGAACATCACTTAAACACAAGAAGCAAATGTAGAAGTTAGATAACCTGTTTCCTTTTTTTTTTTTTTTTCTTGACAAGTATAAATGAAACCTGTTGTTGAAACCCTCAAAAGCACTGATTAGTTGTATCACTTATTATAAACAATAAGACAAGCAATTAATTGCAATTTGAATAAGAAAAAAAAACAGTTGGTTGATTTATTGCAAAAGAGTACAAAGGAAAAAGGAAGCACAAAAAATATAGCAAGATATAATGCTATCTAACCGCTTTTCCATGTTCATATGCTTGGTCCAAAAGATAAGAGTACTCCAGATCTTCAAAGCACTTCTGAAGAGATGATATTGGTTCGTTAAAGTACACAGGGAGACAAACTCGTGTCAGATCCTTCCCCACATTGTCTTTGATCAGAGACCAAAGGCTGACCCCTTTCTCTTTCTCAACTGGGTTAGGAAGCTTCTCTCGCCTCTCAATGAGCATATTTACAGAATTACAACTCTGCTTTTCTGTATGCATTTTCTCCTCATTATCAAATTTACAAGGCTGCCTGAAATGGTCAAAAACTTCACTCGATGACCCATTTGTAGCAGTCAGCTCAGTGAAGTACTCTTTTGAGTCATGAAAGGAGGCCTCATCTTCATTTGAAACTTCCTCAAGGTCATGTTTTTCAATATCATCAGATGATTCAGTTGTGCTCCATTCTGAGAATCAAAAGATAACATTGAGAAAAAGAATAGAAGGAAGTCATATGAAGTTATTGATGCTTTGATGCATCTGGAGAGAGGAAGAAATAGGTTTTTTTTTTTTAAGAAAAAAAAAAAAAAATCCTGGTGAGCAAAAGAAATTTTTTTGGTCTAAAGCAAATTTTGTCATGAGCTACCTCTTCACTTTTTCATAACACCATGGATTAACTCAGTTTAATGATAATTTATGACTTTGTGTCAACTCCGACACTTTCCTTACCAAATGGCCAACTGACTAGTTGTATTAGGTTGATCCACATAATAAAATAAAATAAAATAAAGAAAAATTGAAACAAAATGACAGAGAAGGTGCATCAATATTAATAAGCTTAAGAAATGTATGCCCTTACCACTATACTTTCCAGGCCCCGAGCTTGAATATTCATGCTTTGTCAGTTGATACTCACCATCTGGAATGACAGAGGTTTCAGTCTCAATATTAGCTGCCTGCGTAAACAAGGAAATGCCATGAATTTTTGCACGCTATGAATATAATTTTTATGCCGAATATCACAGATATCAAATCAGTGGCAATGCCTGGATAAGAGGTGTCCCTGCCACTGGGAGCTATTTATCATAAATTCCCTAAATTTAACAAGTTACCTATAATTCGAGGATACAAGAGTGAGATTTGATCAGAAGGAAGACATTATGAACAATGGGAAAATAGTCAGATAGAAAGCTGTGAAACAATCTACATATAAGGTGATATGTTCAGATCGTACAAAATGCATGGCAGCTTGATAAACATTAGTCCATAAAAAACATTAAATGCAAATCATCGCAGTTATTAAGTTACCTCTAACTGCCTTAATGTGTCTAGCAAGCTGGAACGTTCCTCGACAAGAAGTTTAAGTTGGTCCCGTACATCAGAGAACTCAGACAACATGATCTCCTCGCAATCCTTGACAAGATTGTCATTGATTTCTTCTTTAAGCAAGCGGCTTTTGAGTCTTTCCGTGGAGATAGAACCATCACTTGGCAGAAGGGAGACACTATCATTTACTGATCTTGATGGAAAGAGGCCCCTACTTGAAACCAAAGATTGTATCCAAGCCACCCTATCGCTGATTGAGTCAGTTCTCAGATGAAGTGTCTTCGTAGCTGTAAATATGTAAAACTTCCTATCATCGGATTTGCTCTCGCGAAACGATGAGATCTGCAAATAGCAATTCAGAAATAACACTCCCATTAACGCACATGCAAGATATGTAGACTCTCGGAAACAAAACCAATGATCTCTTTACAATTAGGACTAATAGTTAAATAGCCCCGACAGCCAAATTTAGTTATAACTGATAACGAATACCTAAATTTTTCATCCAGATAAGCACTGAGCGTTGCGGTGTCAAATTAATGGCCCCAGCAAGACAAGTATACGTATGATACCACCAGCTAACAGTCTGCCACTCAATTCCAAATATTACACAGAAATGCTCAAGTGGGGAGGAAAAAAATTCATTTTAACCATGTAGAAAAACGCAATGGTAGTTCGACAAGTACCGGTTAGTCCCAGGCATGGTATATCAATCGTTGCGTGAGCTTAAAAAATGAAAGCCCAAAAGGAAGAAATTGGATCAATCAAGAGAATATACGTACATACTTGATGGGATATTCTGTATTTTTCAATGACAACGCCAAGAAGATAGCTTTGAACCAAACAACTATAGGGGAGAAAAAAAAAAAAAAAGAAGAAGAAGGATAAACTGCGCAAATCAATCCAAACCCACAAAAGCCAAACAAAAAGGAACCCACTCAATGAAATCTAATTTAAATAAAATCAGGAAAAAGAGAGATAAACACTATTACTAGAAAAAGAAAGCCTAAACAAATCTACGAATAAAGATCGGATTTGGATTGGATTAGAATCTAAGATAAGAGAGAAAGCAAAAGACATTTGACCAAGATAAAAAAAAGGCAAAAGGGAGGCTAAAACCTATTAAAGAGAGAAATTAGAAGGATCATTTGATGGTAGAACAAGCTGATGTGACTACAGCTAAAATACCTAGACCAACTACGCACCGTATCGTAGCCATGAACATGCCTGGTTGATGTGGCCCACTATAGAACAACAACCAGTTAAACTGTTAAAAAAAACCAGACTTGAGATAGGTAGAAAGAAACACACTTGAAAGATCCCAAAGACCCAAAAACCAATGTGATAAATTAAACTAGAGTATGCACTCAAGTAAGTCTAAGTGATTTACATAAATCTTATTTTAAACAATAAAAAGAAAAATAAAAATTCAACTCTCACCTCTCTCTATACCTTCCACAAAAATATGAGATTTGAAGAACTTTGCGCCTCCTTGCAGTATCCTCACAAACTAACCACACTGACTATTTTCGTTTTAAGAAAAGAAGGGGAAAAAAAAGAAAAAAAAAAAAACTAAAATAACCCCTCCAACTTCAACTTTTGACCCTTTCTTGCAAACTAACGACCCGTTCGAAGGTAGACCGACCGGACCGGACCAGTTCCTTTCTGGCTGAGATATCAATGCCTTCCTGTCTATTTTCAGAGAAACCAGAATGGAAAAGAGCAGAAAATAAAATTTGACCGAGTTGGGATAGATAAACAAGATTGCCAGCAAAATTTTCGGATAAAAAACAATTCTTTATTGGTAAATATATTTTTTAAAAATCTATAAAATTAAAAATCTAACTGCTGTATTATCTTATCAGAACACGCAGTGAATGGTCTTTTATTTTACTATAAAATAAAAAAAAAAAACTCCATAAAGTTTATTAATTTATTTTCGGCGACAGGTTGATACCTTTAAATGGACAATGCCACCGGCCTTGTGGTGGTGCTTCCTTCTGTGACTTCCGCCTTCCAGTCTCGAGAGCCGATTGGCGGAGATTTCTCCGATCAATCTAACATCGTCGTTGGGAGATAAAAGGCCGAGATTCTCCGACCGGTGAATCTTGCAGTAGGAGAGCACCCCGTTCCTGAGCAAGAACCACCTTGGTCTCCACCCCACTCCATAGTTAGTCCACTTGTAAAGGACGCCAGCCGCAATACTTGCATCCGATCCCACCGTCGGCCTCCTCCTCCCATCTGAAGATCCGCCACCGGAGAATGCCGCCGGCAGCGACCTCGCCCTAGTCAACGGAACCTCCGGCGACTGGTCGCCGATTCCGGGACTCTCCAGCGAGATGCAACACAATGGATGCATTTCCTTGACCCTCATTTTTTTTTCTCACGAATCGTCCGAGGCTCAGATAAAAAAAAAAAAAAGAAACAGAAAAGGAGAAAGAATTCAATAAAATTGACGACTACCCATTAGAGTTATTCGTATCAAAACTCTGGGGATGAGAATCAAAAATCAAAAGAAAGTCGAAATGTGAAGGCGTGAAAGGACTGATTGGCTCTGAAACTGAGATGAGAGAAGGCTTGACAGGAAGGCAAGGCATGCACATATAATATAGAATATATATATATATATATATATATATAAGTGCAATAAATTATAGTTTTTGTGTATGCTTTGCCTCCACAGAGAGAGAGAGAGAGAGATTGTGTGTGTGTTTTGACAAACAATGCAAGAGGATGTGATTTTTTTTTTTTTTTTTGAGATTTGATGTTGGTGGTTTAATGGTAATTTTCAAGAAGACTGTGACTTTCTGTTTCATTTTAATTTTAAAAAGCTTTGAAATATTTCTAGCAGCCCGACTAATAGTTTGATGCGTTTCGAATTTAACTGCCTTTATTGTCGCTTTTTAATAAATTAAAATTTATATTAAGTGTATAATATTAAATTTTAAGTATATTAATATTAGAAATAAACATAAAAAAATGTATTTAAATTAATAGTGTTTCGGCATGAAAAGATTAATTGAAAATATTACAGAGTAATTCATGACCTCTCTTTATATACGTGTGATGACTTACAATATATATATATATATTTTTTTTTTTATTTTTGTGTTAAAAAAAAGTATGAAATTAGATAATTAGGCAAGTAAATTAAAAAATCCCTCAATTTCTGAACAACTTATTTATGCCATAAATCTTTGATAAGAGTGAAAAGCAAGTAAAAATGACTCTCTCAACAACAGGTAGTCTTGACGTGGAAATAAAATGGGATTGTGTTTAATAAAAATAAATGAAAGAATGTGGTGCATAGGTGCAGGCCTAATTCACGACTGTTTAGATTAGTTACCGTAGATTTTGATTATCTAATATAATGTACATAAAAAGGGCAAAAAGATTAAAAAAAAAAAGTATATTCAAATACTAACCCACCAAGTCATCCAAAAGAAAACGTCATTAGTACTAAATTATCTCATTTACATGAATGCATAATGTAGATTTGCTGTCATATGAATAAAATAGCAAACATCACATTTATCTATATATAAAAAGTCGATTTTTTCAATTATTTTCTCATTTACTGACCCTTTTTTTTTTGTTTGTTTTTTGTGTGTGCAGTGACTTACAACTATTGGATCCCAAAATTATACGGCTAGTGTTATTTTCTCTATTGCGACTGAAATCCTCTGAATTTCAAGCTCAAAGGTTTATTAGCTATAATTTGCATTAATTATTTAAGGACAATAATATTTCCTCTTCATAATCTTCTGTTGAAGCCACGGGCTGAAAATCAATCACTCAGTCGTTTTTCTTTTGCAAATATAACTTTGGACCTTTGATCTAAGTTCTTTCCTTTAACAAAATTTTCCCATTGTTATTTCTTCTCTTGAGAAAAAAAAAATTATATATATATATATATATTACAGAGATTACGTGTAATTGCATATCTATAATTATTTAATATATAATTATAATTAATAATAATATTATAAATATATAATTAATAGTTCTAATAATACTACTTTACTTATATTAAGATAGTTTACATTTATGTAATATTTTTTTATTATAATCCTCTCTTACATGTATTTTTAATTTTAAAGTCAATATAATTGTATGACAACATTCCGTCTTGTCCATGAAATTAGCATAAATATAATTACATTAAGTCCTAAATACTTTTCCATGTTCCTTTAGCTTGCTCGTATCATACATAGATGTAGAATGCATCTTAGTATAGTAGGACTTGTCGACATGTAATATATTTGTCCCTAATGCTACCTACCAATGGCCAAAAAATTCAAAAAAAAAAAAAAACAAGAAGTAAGTCCAAGAAAAATATGCCAAATTTGAATTAGCACAGACCCATATGAGGGTTAGACAGTACCTTATCGTCCTTGGAAATCAAATCCCACAAGTGACCTAATATAAACCATGAAAGCATATATATATATATATATATATATATATATATACTATATATATGTTTCTGTCCTAACATTGTTGAGTGCCTTCCTATTATTTATTTATTAAGATGAACTAGATCTATGGCCTGTCTCTTTGACTTATTGATAGCCATCAAAGAAACTTGATTTCGGTTGATACTAGAGAATAAAGATGCAATTTCTCTCCTTTTTTTTTTTTTTTGGTGATGAATAGTTAAAAAGGGTCAACTAATTGGCTACACTTTCATTAACTTTAGGCATCCTAGCTACTTTTATTATTGTTTAGAATAAATGGAGGAAATGAATGCAACCAAAACAAAAGGCTATTAAATATAACTAAATTAGTGCTTGATTTGATACGTGGGCCTCTCTATTTAATCTTGTTTTAATAAATTTTATTTTGTATTTTTGATGGTGTCCATTTTTAATATCCATGTATTGAAGTGCTAATTGAATTTGTCTAATTACGAGCTGCGAGCCTTACCTCTTCCACCCCATATATGATTGCATTATTAATACGTCAATTAGGTGTACATTAGCTTAAACATGCCTCGTTGCTTTCAGTTCAATCTAATAGTTATTATATATTGTGTAAAATGTAATGACATATTATGAATGGTGCATATAATTCAACGATAGATGTGAAGGAAAAGGTTAACTTATGAAAATGAATAATATTACGACTAATTTATTGTTCTTCAATTATTTTTTTTTTTAAGAATAAGAAAGCAAAAATAATTTTCATGGGCTCATTAAAGAGGTTTATGCCTATTAAAAACGTTATACAATAAACTAATTCAAACTAAATTTATTAAAGAAGTACATTCAATAAATCTAACTAAATTAATCATTGTCAGTATGTTTAGAATACACGTTTAATCTCATTAAATATCATTCTTCCTCATTTCCAAGAAACCAGTTCCCTTAAACTTAACTTCTACGCCGTTTTGTGTCGAACCAAAAACGACCTCAGCAAGACAACAATCCAGCAATTATGTGGGCTGTGACGTTACATAAATCATTTTGTCCACAGACTGCAGAAAAAAAAAAAGAAAAAGAAAAAGAAAAAAGAAAGAGATCTTTTTCCTTTTTGTCAGAATTGGTCCGAAAGACCAATTAAAAGAGAAGAAAAGGCTCTACACAAGCGGGGATCTGGATGTTATCAGAAATGTAGACCTAATGCATCAAGTGAGACAATTATGTCTTCCAGTTCCTCCGAAATATTCCACCTCATTATACAAATACAAAGCGTTTGACCCAGAAATTTAAAGTGGGATATATATCTGTTTTCTTGAAAGTGACAAAACAATGCACATTCAGTTGCATCATCAAAAAATGAGGGCAAGGATCCAAATTGTGTGGCAAAGGGTACGCGAAAAGGCTCTCGTTCCGCGGAAGCTTAAACTCTCTCGGCTTGGTATTCTGAACTCTGAATGTACAGGGAAGTTTCATGGAAGTGCAAGGCAAGTTGCCGCACGATCATGTTCATGTGGGGAAATGAGACAGCAAACATACTCCAACAAATCAATTTTTCCAAAGCCAATCTTGACCCCACATTAATTTCTACGCAAAATCTGTTGGCCCACTTAAGCATTGGTGGTATAACATTATATCATGCAAGACGGGTGAAGTGCAAGTCACTAAATTGTTTATTAGAGTGGCCAAAATGACTCAAAAGGGTGTACAACTATAAGTTCGACGTATTGAAATTAAGAGGAGAAAAAAACGAGAACTAGTGGGACACCCAAAGTACGAAGCAGAATGAGCAAATGCAACTTCCAACTTGCCATCATGTCCACTTCATACATCTCACTAGCCGGTAGCTGGCGTTGCTTGCGAGTAATGCAATTGGCTCTGCTTACAAATGGAGTAATGCTATTCTTCCAGACTTGTGTCGGACTATGTTTTTTGAATACACTAAAAAGCGTAAATCAGAAAAGGGAGATAGAATTATAATCAAATACTTCCTCTTTCAGTTTTTTTTTTTTTTAAATAAAATTTTTATTAAGTTAAATTTGCCCACATCAAGTTTTTAACGATTCGTGCAATTTAGTCGGATGATTGAGTCTAGAAGAATATCACTACTCTTTAAAATGTTAGTTTGAAATCGGGAGATGAATATGCACGCGAAAATATAGTTTAGAATATATGAAATATGTAAATTATTATATTGTATATTACTCAATTTGGTGGAAGTATGATTTATTCAGTAACAAATTTTCTGTGTCTTTTACGATGATTTTATTTCACCGTAAATCTCATTGATTTTATTTTTGACAAAATAAATTTTTATATATATTAAAATTTTCAGAAGAAGATATATAATTTTATGTAACACTTAACAAAAATACTTCGAGGAGGTGGCAAAGAAATGAAACGCCTGGAACGATGCGGTACGGGTTGTAGGCGAGAGGCACGATACTGTACTTGGGGTCGTAGAGAAGCCGAGATGATGGTGAGCCTAGATTCCGACACGTGTTGTCATCCACGCACGTGGGCGTGGTTCACATCTCCACGCCCATCGTCCTTACGTTTTGCACTCTCTCCCTTCTTCTCGCTTTCCAAGGTTTTGAAATATCCATTACGCGACTTAAAATAATCAAATTTAATTACTTTTTAAGGACCCAAAAAAATTATTTATTTTTTTACCACCGAACATTACTGCTGTTCCCAATAAAAATTTGTGCCCCTAGTTGGGTAATGCCACTTGCAATCTTGACGGTACTTCGAAGTTTAAAATTCAGAATTCATTAGATATGATTTAATTTGGATTATTGTATAAATTAATCTGAATATATTCTATCGGTCGATGAAAAAAAAAAAAAAAAACTTAATTATGCACCAAACTGTCTAAACAAAATATAAGGGTTGGATTTCCCATTAGATGTCGGAGGAAGAAGTAATTTTCTCGTAAATTAATGCTTTGTGATGTAATTTCTTCTCAACTCCCAAAAATGCTTTGGGCCATTATATTTTGTTTCCATAGAGTTTTATTGATATGGGCCGTCAAATTCACAATTTTTTTTTTTCCTAATGATAGTCATAAGTTATATAATAAGACGTAATTTTTTTAAAAAAATAAATAAATTATTACATTTTTATTCTCTCAAAGATTTGGACATAAAATTTTTAAGGAAAAATTGATGAATCTTGGCTGAGCAACTTTATCGCATTAATTCATTAAAAAAAAAAAGAAAAGAAAAAATGTTGCATATCAAGCAGTGTTTGTAGACTGAGGAGCTTAGCTACAATGTTGCAAAGGGACACAAACAGTATCTACATTTTCTTCACGTAGAGAAATATAGAATCCGATTCATCTGAAGGGAAAAATAAAAAAATATGATCATTTTAACAGTGGTTCTGTCTTATCTAGTTGAATTGATTCCTAGTATTTACGCCCTCCATGTTCGAATGATGCTTCCTCCTCGTTGTAAAAAGAAAAAAAAAAAAGAAAAAGAAAAGAAAAGCTTGAACAGAAAGTCAACTTTTCTACTGCTAATGCACACCCTACAGCTAATCTAATGCACGCCTAGTTATCATAATCCATAAATTTTTTTTGCTTGTCAAGGCCCCAATAATTGTTTTTACTTGTCGATCAACGGAGATGACATGAACATGTGTGCGTGTGTGTGTGTGTGGGTGTGTGTGTGTGTGTGTGTGCGTGACTCGAGGAAAACGATCATCTGACTGTTGCTATTGTTAGCAAATTGTTGCCTTTTGATCTCGCATAGAGTCTTATATATGATTCTATTTCTCAATAGTGCATGGATCAGTAATCTAATAGGAATTATATTGTTGATTTGCTGCGGAATTTAACGTCGGTCCAAAAATATTACATGTCCCTAGCTGCACTAGTTGCCAAAAATATTTCAGGATGTGTCGAATAATATGAGACTGATTCATATGTCCCCGAAGATACCTTCCAATGTTTAGTAATTTGACATTTATTTTACAAGTCTTAAAGTTTTCATGAATATAAATTTAGATTGTAAGCTTTCTAGATTTTCTTAATTTTGGATTACATACTTTAATTTTGGTCCAACTTAGATTCTAAATTTTTAGAATTCGGTTAATTAGGATTAATCAATAATGGTTGTTACTATTATTCTATTAATAACTACGTGGTAGGTAACATGGCAATTCACATTGATCCAAAAAAAAAAAATTGTTGTAATTTAATTAATTTAAAAAAATTCAAAAAGCACAATCAAAATAAATGATAAATAAGTTTGTATGTCAATTTAAACTATCACGTCACTTAGTATGTAATTATTAACACATAAATAGGAAAATAGTTATCAAAAGCGTACAATTTTTAATCAATAATCCTAGAAGTTAGATAAATACCAAATTAAATGCATTTTTTCCCCTCTCTATTCAAAGAAAAAGATATATAAGGTGATTGAAAGGAAAGCAGAAATTGACTTGATTGCACAGTCTCTTAATAAGATCTTAATACACAGAATAAAATCCTAATATTACTGTCTTATTGCAAATATCAAAAGGGCAAGCGAATCAAATCGAAATCACAAACACCCATCCCAATAAATAACGATGTCAGCCCTTTGTGAGACCTAAGCTTCCTGTCTTAGCTCCTAGCCATGTGTCTGTATTAGGGTTTGCTAATCCCCCTTTGCGTGTGGCCCCGCACAAGCTTTTAACATAGTCCCAATCACAAGTCGCTTCCATAGGCAATGCGATAGAAGGAAAAGCAAAGTTAATTTTAAATGTCACGCAAGGAACCTTACAGATCTTACTTTACAGCCAGTACTTTGATTAATTTGTTGAGCTTTATCATAGAGACACTTAAAATAGATACAAAAAATATATTAATTCATTATAATTAATGTATATTTTTTATACATATAATAATGAATCATAATTAATAATCATAATGAATCAATATTTATTTTTTTTATTTATTCATTTTTATTATTTGTATTTTCTTTTTGCGTTGAATGTCCACCCTCTTCGCTTTATATTTTACTGGTTAAATTTCATACTATAAAACCAGTCACAAGAAAACATTCACAATGAATTCCTCAACTTCAATGTTTGATTCCTCGATTTAAAATTCGAGTACAACCAGAAACGCGACTTTGGCACGTGAGATCACTTCATTGCAATATGCCATACGTGTTAGACTTATTCTTCATTTCGGGTCAACCTGAAGCTTTGAACCGACTAACCTGAATACATTATTGTTCGTTCAATCAAGGTTGTTTTTTCAATTTATAACGGATACTCGTTAGTGTTAGTCCCGGTCCCATTGTTTAGTTGGGAGGTGGCTGTTCATATTTTAAAGTGTTATGGAGTGGGTCCGATGACTCCATAATTTCTAGAGAATCTAGACTATTGGCCATACGGCAAGCCTTCAATTGATTTGCCAAGCATGGCCTAATGTGTGAATGAATTTAGACCTTTGAATGTTGCCAAGCATATAGGTTTGAATGAGTTAGATTCGTTTGTAACGCCATCATCTGTGTGTATAAACAACTAAAGAAAAGGTGGATGTGGCGGTTTACATTCTTTCAAGGGAAAGTTCGTAGTGGGTTTACATTGATTTGCCAACCATAGGCGTAAAATGTTTCCAAATAGCCCCTTTTTTGTTTTTCCTTTCAATTACAGTCGATATTAGATGTTAATTGGCACAATGCGCGTAAAGCCATGTCATTTATGCCGAGATTAGAGGATTCATAGATAATCTCTCCACATAAATGAACTCAAAAATTGAGAATTGGTCCAACAAAAAAAAAAAAAAAGTGAAAAAGCATATTCAATTCATTAAGTAATAGCAACATGAATCCAATTGTGGGTACTTTATCAATGACTGATCTGGCATGTTTTTGGCTTGCAGACCATGGCTGTGTTTGGCAGGTTGGTTTGTCCTCCCTGGTGTCCCCTTTCTCCCTTTTATTATTCTGATTAATTATATCGAAACACCCCTTTTTCTTTACAAATATATTTGTGGTTTGGGGTTTGAAGCCTTGCCCTTTTAAACGTGGATGAAACCGTGGATGTCTTGTGTAGGTACGACTAGATATCTAGGCTTTATACTTACCTTATGTGTGGTCGGTATCCATAACTGATCAGTATAGCGTGTTGCTTGTACCTTTGGGGACAAAGAGAGAAGGGCATCATTTCCAAGTTAATATGGAGCCGTGTACTCTTTGTTAATCTAATGTGCTGCTTTAGATACAATAACAAAAATGTTTATTGAAAAAATGTTTGGGTGTCTGATGTAGATGGCAAGTGATGCAAGCTGCCTTAATGTGTACATACGTAATTAAGGGGACACTCTTATAATCATTAATTATATATATATATATTATTAAATGTAATTATACAACAACAACAACAACAATATGTGCATATCGATTTTAGCCATTCGACATAATACTTTCATAGATCTGCATATGTCGTGCTTAAAAAATTCACAGCCTTCCAACATCTCCTTTTTTTTTTTTTAAAGAAAAAATTAAAAAAAAATTAGGAGACAAATAAGTACAAAGAAAACGAAAAAAGGGCCAACACCAGTCATGCACTCCGAGTATAGATGTGTCAGTGGGATTTATCACGTAATTGTATGTTTATAGTTCTAATCAATATTTTCTCCAATGCAATGTGATTATTTTTAGGGTACATTCCCGTGTAATTTGATGATCTCGTGGGAATGAGGAACGTGCACTGCACTTAACGCCCTCCCCTCAACCTGGAAAGGGTCGAGCAATGTCATGTGGAGTAGGCTTAACTGCAATAGACTTCAATGTGAATTGATAGGAGAAAATATTGATTAGAATTAAACATCTTTCTAGCCGTTTAGTGATTTGGACTTAAAAGCTCTAGTTCAGAAATTCAAACCGTCAATCAGCTATTGAGGTATCTCATTGATATAGGGTGTCCTTAAACCTATAAAGCCCGACGATGGTGCTAGACTTAGCATGCATTTAATTTTCCATTGACCTTTATAGCTTCATAACATATGTAGTGAATATGCGTGCGTGCGTGTGTGTGTGTGTGTGTGTGTGTGTGTGTGTGTTTAATTTTTTGGGTGGATGGGTGGAGATTATTGTGATCTTTGATTAGAGATTTGAAACTATCAACATCAAATTATATATCTGCACACATATTCAAAAAGAAGGGTGGGTCTAGGTACGCAAAGAAGCCAACAATTTGCAATCAAATCCATGTTTCTCAAGTACTAAGCGATGAATCACTTTTTTTTTTTTTTTTTTGTTTGTTTCACGGGCTATAGCCAAATTTCCAGTTGGGAAACAACTCATTGGAGCACTAGCAACCGGCCCTAGCGCCCCCCCTCCCTCCCAAAAACAGTTTCTAATGTTTGTTTCCATGGGAGCAATATGCTTGGAGGCATGCTTCTCTATCAGTTCCAGTTTTATATCTTATCAAGTTAATTTCTGTCTCACCAGCACAACATGTGACTGCCATACGTGCTAGCAGAAGTGATAAGCGAGGACTAGGGGCGGTCTAAGCTTCAACTCTCTCTTCGGTCACAATAATTGAAATTCAGTTTTCATATTGGCACATAACATGGCTTCTCCTCTGATTCAACAGTCTTGGATCTGTCAAAAGCCTAAGTTTCCCCTCAAAAAGTTGGAAAAGGAATACATAAAAGCGAGACCTTGATTTATAGGATGGAAAGAATGATCAAAAGTGCAACCGCTCAACTTTACTTTAGTGCTGAAAGAGAGACCCATTATGTTATAATGAGTTGTTTTCACCCTCGTAGTTGTCGTCAGTGGTGACATCTCGAATTCGTGTGCAAGTAAAATAAACAGTGAATACTTTCAACTTTCTAACCAGGAAAATTAAAAAAAAAAAAAATGAAACGAGAAAAGAAAATTTTTAAAATTAGTAATAACGGCCTTCGGACGCACGATTTGATCTGTGTTGGGTGTCCCACTTAAGTTTGTTTTTCTTTTCTTTTCTTTTCTTTTTTTTTTTTTCTCTCTTTTGGTGGTTTTTAGGATCTGTCACTGACTCAATGATGCATGAAGACATGCACAGATTCCCATTATTGAGGGGAAATTTCTTCCGCCAATGGCAAATCACATTTGACTAATTGAAGAACGCCGCGCTGTAGAATTATTGTGTCCCTGAAATTATGTCCGATTTGAGAAACCATTTTAGAGCCGCATTGAAGCACTCTATGCGACTCCAATTCATATCCATACGGTAGGTAGCAGGGTATAAATTCCCACTTTTACCTTCTTCTTTTTCTTTTTCTTTTCTTTTTTTTTTTTTTCCAATTAGAAATTCTAGGTCATAAGCCACATAATACAGAAAATAGTTCTCCTTTCATCCCCTAAATTCTCTCCCGCAGTGGGTTGGGCCATTGATCAATTAAAGTACTGTTTAAAAGTACTAGAAAAAGGAAGGGCTTGCCACCGAAGGGGCATGTGTCCTGTACTATTGATCAATTTACTTTCCTTTTTTTTTATAATATTTTAATTCAATTAAAAATTTTAACAAAATTATTTAAAAATTATATTAATTATTCAATAACTTTTTTTTAGAATTAACATTAATTATTTTTCTAATTAAGTAAAATATTCTTTTAATTAGTCATTAATTAAGTAAAATATATATATATATATAAAAGAGTTAAACTAATAAATTATAAATAAATATATGTGATGTGATTAAGAACTTAAGACATTAATGTTAGATTTATAATAGTTTATTTTTATTAAATAATATTTTAAAAGATACAGTCAAATTATAACATGAATTATATCATAAAATTAAATAATTTAAAGAGAATTATCTCTTTCATCTCCATGAAATTTTATCAGATAACTTTGTACCTTTATGTCTTCGAAATTTTAACTCAGTTTTGTTACATTTATGTGCTTTCAGAACACCAGATATTTCGAAGTTCAAAAGGAGCAAGAAAAAGGTCCAACCACAGGAACAAACTCAATGGTTTCCTTTTTTATTTCCGTCTTCATATGTTTCAATAATTGGTCTCCTTCAACGTCATTTTCTTCCTTATGGCAGAGTGTCACTAGCCATAAACTTGGTCCAGAAGTAAAAATCCAAAAGAATCTACATTTCTGAGGAAGCAACATTATTTCAAACTTGCAGCTTTAGCTTGGCAGGTGAAAAGGGGAACGTGCGATTTTTTTTTTTTTTTCTTTTAACCATTAGTTTCACATGAACCGATCTAACAAAATTCTACTGGTCCTATTAGCCAAACCATATCACGGAAAAGAAAAAAAGAAAAGAAAAATTACCCAGAAAGTAAATGCTTCAAGAGGCTAAAATGAGTATCACTGGACCACAAAGGCACACCACCGTGCCACACCGTGGCTCAATTTATAATTGTAAGGGGACCCTGTTTGTTATGCTAGATGAAATACGAGGCAATACAAATAAGGAAAACAATAAATTTAAGAGGGAGACACGAAATGGATACAATTATATGATTGGATGTGCAAGTTCCACATAATTCTTTTATCCGTGTGTCTTTACCCCTGTTAACATTAAGGCTTGTCAAACATATGTAATACAAATGCCAATCTCTTTTTTGAAAAAAAAAAAAAAACTATGTATTAATTTTTTTACACAAGATTAATGCTAGCGATAACAGGAGTTTCATTTTTTTGTCCATATAATCTTCAAACTTATACTCAATTCAAAGATCTTAAAGTGTCGTGAATCAACTGTTTACCAATTATGTTATTTGACTAAAAATTTTTAATGAGCTACTTTAGCAATATCTATTTACTACGCATAACAATTACAAGTGCTAATAAAATGCTTTATTTTAATTTAATAAACGAGTTTAAAAATGATGTTTGGTAATGGTATCCATATCGTTTAACGAATAACATAGTCTTGTTAGTAAGCAAGTTTTAATTAGTCGAATTCGGTTGCTCTTCATTGAAATTACAAAAATTTATTGTCATGAAAAAATTAAAATGACAAAAAGTGCCATTTTAATAAAATAACTAAATTAGATTAGATAAAAATATTTAATTTTATTTTGTAAGTGTGTGTATATTCAAAACATGTATATCAAGTCTATTTTATTAAATTTAATCTTTGATGAATTTTTAAATAAAATTTAAACGAATTATTTATGAGTTTAAAAGTATTATTTATAAGTTTAAATAAATATATTTTTTTTTCTATTCAAACTTGTCTTGTTTGTTAAATGAATTTTAAAATTAAATTTGGGTGTCCTTCATTTGGGCAAATGAATGGGCCGAGTAAGATCTTATTTAGTCGAGCCGCTAAACCTTAGGTGAGTACGGATGTGGTGGGTTGGTGTGTTATCCTACTCGTGCCACTGAAAGTATTACTCATCCCCAGAAGTCAATGTTTGTATCATTAGCTTCATTAAATTAGCTCTCTCGTGGCATTGATTTTATCCTAACTCTGCCTTTTTGCTTCTCTTCGTAGGAATTTAGATTTCAAACCCTAGGACTAAGAACTCAAGTGGCTACCCCAACTTGCTTGAAAGTTGAAAGTACAAAGATTGCAGAGATCTATAAAAAAAAAAAAAAGGAAAAGAAAAGAAAAGAATAAAATGATACATGCATGGAATTACGAGAGTGAAAATTGCAAAAGCACCTAGTCATTGCCAAGGTGTCAAAGGTCCTTCAAATGATGCACTGTCTCTATCTTTAACACCTCCAAAATTTTCTCTTCAATTTTGTGTCAGTCTTCCTCCTCTGAATGACTGAATCTCTCTGTGCCTAGGTTCTATCTTTTTGACAATGATCATTATCAAGTGGGCAAACTGCGGGAGAAAAATAGACAAAGGAGAAGACAGAGATGAGGCCTCTAAAGCCGGGTAGTAAATCCACCCCAAAATTATCAACACTTCAGAAGTCCAATTAGGCCCCCCAGTGGTCCCAAACCCTATTTTTGGGGAAAGAGCAGACACCCTTTTCTGAGTTTGATAGGTACGTGTGCAAAAATTAATCGATATATATATATACATATACATGCCTATGAAAAATGGTCGGGTGCTACATTTGTATCCATGAACGTTTAGGATCGATCCTAACATGATTGGATGACCATGTTGTGCGATATATAGTTTCACAAGGGAAATTCTCACAATGATCATTGCAGATGTGCCGGGGTTACAAATAATCACTTTTTCTTCGCACAAATTACGAAAAAAGGACCAGTCAGCATCACCTGCATGCATATCTTTCTTTGTGCTGCATGAACTCAGGGGCTTGCATTGCAATTGAGAAATATTGACAGTTACTCATAGCCACCGAAGGCTTAATTACTCAGTTTCAACTTTTGTCCTAGCTCTGATCACAATCATGGATGAGGTCTGATTGGTCTAACATTTCTGATTCTTGAGGCTTTAGGGTGGCTTTAAGATTGAAGGTAGAGGCAATAACCCCACAATAGGCACGGCTCAAAAAGCAGTTCCACCAACAAAAGTGGTGAGGAAGAAGAAGATAATTATGTTCAGGGACGGTCGGCATTACCGTGCAACCATAAGTAATCTGTAAAAGAAAGTTAAGCTGTCTATCTGGGGCAAAATAATTAAATTTTCCTCGTGATTTTTGTCGACGAATAGAAGCCACAAAGTCTACATGTCTCTCTCTATCCCTCGGGGTGTCTCGGGAAGAGACTTATTTGAAGTGTTTAGTTTTAATCTTGCCAATGAAGAATAATATATATATATATATACACTGTATAACTCATATTTTAATAAATAGACAAAAAAAAAAAAAAAAAAGAAGAAGAAGCCTCTTGGTCGATCATAGTGGGTTAGCGAGCAGGGCCCGCCCTATAGTCCTCATAATGTTTTAAGTCAGCGACCTTTCATCCATTCCTTTTAAAAGCCGGTACAGAGCTGGCACATAGTGGATCTCAGCAGAGCACGAATGATTGCTTTAGTTCTGATTGGGCCTGTTTGGGAGTCTTTTAAGGAAAGACAAATATCAAGCAAAGGGAAGTACCAAAAAAGCACAAATACCAGTTTCACAAGCAGACGAGCTCCAATATCAAATCCAACTTTAAGGTCAATCTCTTAATCTGACGATAGGCCACTAAAAAAAAAAAAAAACCCAATATAGACAAACCCAAAAACATGCTGCAAATCAAAGGCTTAAGGTAGGTCCCCCTGCATTAGCAACATCGACATCTGACTAGAACACACCTAGAACTCAAAACACTGCATATGCATTTCTCTTTCAGTAAACAGCAGCTACAGGTGGATACAGAAATAATGCTGATAAGATACATGTAGGATATGGTCCCAAGTTCCATCATGCAATTGCAACTGCAATGATGCCCCCAGGAAATTAAGGAAATGATTCTCGGCTCTAATCTAGCAATCTTTTTCTCCAAATTGACTGAAATGAAAACAACTCATTCAATCAATCAATCAATCAACCAACCAATGTTACCTCATCGGATAAGGTATATCATTGAATAAGGAGAGCAATTGTCGCTCGCTTAAATCATTGAGCTCCCAACTATTTTCTATGTTTTCAAACATTTCAGTTTGGATTCAAGGGGCAAAACTCTTTCCCCCCGCCTTCCCCCCCCCCCGTGGGTGTGGCCCTCGTGGTTTGGGCCTTTCCCCCCGGGTTTCTCGCACAAATTTGCAACATTGAAAATGTAGTCATTGAGTGTGCCCCAATTTCCATATTAAATTTTATCTGTGTTATGTCTTCTAACTAAAGTGGTTCAATCAGTGTTTCAAACAAGTCAACCGGTTAGAAAAGGAAATTCAGTATTGCTTTCGTGAGCAGATCAATCAGCCGCCCTATAAGAGTGATCGGCTTTCTTAT
>CM034058.1:1544423-1709984 GCA_019804595.1 Bruguiera parviflora | reverse complement strand
GTGAGCAGATCAATCAGCCGCCCTATAAGAGTGATCGGCTTTCTTATCCAAGAGATTTTTAGGGCTCCAATTTTTATAAGCCATTTTTGTAAGCTATTTAAGAGTGTTAAACACCTTTTTGTAGCTACGAGTTTGGGTGTAATTCGGTTTTGGGTTTGCCGGGCACCTCTACCTCTTGTTCTCTCTTTGTTTTCTTCTTAGTTAGAGGATTTTCTCTCCTCTTCACTCATGATCGTAGGCTTCAAATGTTGCTGCATCATTGAAGTTGCAACATGTTGCCATTTCTAGACCTATTGAAGGCTGCATTTTACATGTCAATCAAAAAATAAAAAAAACAAAAAAAGGCAATTATCTTGACAATCCTTACAAAATTCTTTTGATGGAGTAAAGAACACCTTCTCCCAGTTGAGAGAAGTATGGCACATCAAAAATTAAACAATTTAATTGACCAGGACAGAGTGGTTTGATCCCAGGTAGAGAAGGCACAACCTAGGACCCTACCATTCAATCAGCAATATAGCAGTGGAAAAATGTTACAAGGGAATGTGGAAAGAGCACTTGACACTAGCAGATTCAGAGTTCGAAATGTGTGCTTGCTTCTATCAAACTTAAATGTCCGGGATTGAGTATAAAAGTTAATGGAAAAACTTCAAATAGGCCACCTTCACTGGACAGAGAGATCATAATATGGCAAACAACAACTATATTTTATCATAATATAGGAGATCAGAACATCAAATGTGGCACTGGTGGCTAATGAATTGCACATATTGAAATAAACACATGATGCCCCGAAGGCAGCTGGCAATATGACCACTTTGAGAGTTTGGTATCCAATGCGTTCGGTTATAATATGCACTCATCCCCAAGATTTTATTGGGCATTACACACATACAAAAATGATACCTTCAATGTCTCTATTCCTTCCAGAGAATTGTATAATTGCCCAGCCAAAATGTTGCAAGGAAGAATCTCCAACAGGTACCATTGAAAGGCCCTTAACCTGCAACTTGACCAACTTTCTGATAAAGTATAGAGCTGCACACAAGAAAATTTAGCTCGTTTAGTACTCGTCTATTTTCAGTTAACCTCTTTTCTCCAATCTAGATGATATAATTTGAACATGTTTCAAGAAAATGTAGCTTGACCAAAACAGCTCATATCATAAAAAGACAAAACAGCTCATATGATAAAAAGACAAACATAGTAAAGAACAATTAGATAACCCTTAAACAACCCTACTAGTTAATTCCAGCAGTTCCCCTCAAAATCAATAATATATCCAAAGCATTCATAGAATGGACTAGTCTGCGCTTGAGGCAGACCTTTTCTCTTCAGGCAGAAACTGGCATAGCCCACTTAGACCTTCCTGTCAACACAATTTATTATCCTTCTTCAACCTGTGTTGCCAAACTTACCGCTCACATTTTCACAATCAATCAGAGATCTTCCTTGGTAGCCAGTTTAAAAATTCTGATCCAGCCAAATTATACACAGGGTTGTGGGGAAGTGAGTGGAAAATGCAAGGGTGTAAAGTAGAAACTTGTAAATTTATGTCATCCAGATATGCGATCCATCAGCCCTATCATTTTACTTTGAAGCACGGATACTGTTGAGCAGCACAAGGGAAAAAGAATGTAAAAGTCCCATCCAAAGACATTGATGCTTAACCAGAGCAGTAATAGGCCACCTTCACAGCACCCCCTGTGATTGAACATCTCATACACAAACCTTCAACACATGGATACAACTATAAGGTCTAAAAACATTTTGCACATATGGGTCGGAAAAGGTACTTGTATCAAGGATTAAGAGTGTAGCAGATATTCATGTTGTTGCTATCGTTTCTGGCTTATGGAAGACTCCTTCTCCTATAACTGGAGGTGAATTTCTTAAGAAGCCATGGGTATATATCATGGCAAAACTCTTTCAATTCCTCAACCATTCATCTTCTGTAGCTTCAACCATATACACCCCACTTTAGAATCTAATGTAAATACACAAAATACCTCATTGAAAACCAATAGTCAATGCTTTTATTTTTCACTGAAAGCCAATGCACGAGTACTTCATTTACCAAGGATGCGCAGTATCACAGATCTACCTGAAAGGAAAAAAACCAAAAAAAAGGTCTTTTTCATAGTCATTGTCCCTAAGATAAAAACATTTACCTCATCGATTTTACCAAGGATGTGCAGCATCACAGACCAACTGTAATAAATAAGATAAAATATAATAAAAAAGAGTCTTTTTCATGTCAATTATCCCTAAGATAAAACCATTTATCTCATTGATAGCAAATAACACAGCAATTGACACCTTACCGTAGCTTGTACTCAAATTTAAGTAAAACCAATATAATCATCCGAATCTTCAACAAATGGTTATAACATCACCACTCATTTTAACTGCAGTCCAGCACACAATTGCGATCATAATGGGAACAAGGGCATTGAATTACACATTCTCAATTCACAACAAGACCTGGATTCAACAATTAGATTATAAAGCTCGCAATGACATTGATTCCCAATCAGCATCTGACCTTAAAACCAATCCCTTTATGCAGCAAATAATGAAGAACACAAGAATAGCATTCACCCTTCCATACCCGCATCATCTTCGTTCCAATTTATTTAAAAAATTATCTCCACAAAATAGTCGCTATACTCTCCTTTCTACTTCTGTTCCATTGTTCTCTAATTCGGAGCCTCAAACCAATAAAACTTCGAAACATATGAAAAAAAAAAAAAAAAAAACATAATTGTGTGAACAAAATTATTAAACAAATAAATAATTTCTTTCTTTTTTACCTGAAAAAATCCTCAAACCGCAGAAACCGAAACGCAAAGAGACCTTCCAGAACACCAACACACGCTCCGGCCAAAACATCGAGAACATAATGCCTGCCAAGAAAAACCCTAGAAGTCGCCGTCGTTGCCGCCCAAACATAAACCACTGCGGCCACAATTCCGACCTCATTCCTCTCATCCGAACCAAACCACCGGTCAACAAATCCCCCACCACTCCCCGCCCTCAGCTCCACCAATGCAGCTCCTATTACCTGCGATGAGAGTGAAACCACTGTGGCGACGAAGAAAACGCGAGAGGCATGGCCGGAGGGAAAGGAGAAATGGTCCGCGGAGACGACGGGGGACATGTTGGGGTTATAGACAGGGCGAGAGCGTTGGAAGACGGATTTGAGAAGGCCGATAAGGGCGAGGTCGAGGAGGAGGCCGAGGACGAGAGGGGAAGCAAAAGTGAGGAGCGGAGGGGAGAGGACAAGAGCGGCGGAGACCGGAAAACATAAGCGGAAGTCGGCTGAGTATTCGAGGAGGAGGAGGAGAAATTTTGGAAGGTATGGATTAAACGAAGAGTGGAGATAGTAAGATAACTTTGTATCCGCAGTTCGCAGGTGACGAACCAGAGTCGATTGTGACGGTGGTGGAGGCGGTGAAACGGCCATCGACGGCAGTCAGCGGGGCCGCGTCAGAGTCAACGGTTTCGATGTGATCACAGTGGCGGTCGTTATCTGTCGTGGTTGTTGTTGAGGTAGCAATCTATTCGAGCGAGAATAGTTAAGCCCATCTAGTGCAGTAGGCCCACTTGAGGTCCATTATATGCCCGGCCCATTTGTTATATTCTTTAATGCTTCTCCTCTCCTCGAGCAGCTGTCTGTCTTCAATCCTCCGCTTCTTTCGACGAGAGAGAGAGAGAGAGAGAGAGAGAGGAAGAGGAGAGAGATGTCGTACGACGACGTAGAGATAGAGGACATGGAGTGGAACGAGGAGCTCCAAGCCTACACGTACCCGTGTCCTTGCGGCGACCTGTTTCAGATCACCAAGGAGGACCTCCGCCTCGGGGAGGAGATCGCCCGGTGCCCTAGCTGCTCCCTTTACATCACCGTCATATACAACGCCGAAGACTTCGTCGGCGATCAGTCCAAGAGCAAGAGTTCCAACACTCCCAAACAGCGGCAACCCATCGCCGTCGCCTGAACCCTACAATTTTTTACAAAGGTTTCTTTCTTTCTCTTCTTCTTCTTCTTCTTCTTCTTTCAACTCCGAAATTTTGGTTTAATTCTTGAACCGAAGATTGTTGCAATCGATAATTATTAAATGTGATTTTGAGTGCTGATAATAGAGCCGGTAGGGGTTTGAATTTCTCATATGCCATGCTTTGATTCAAAATTTGCCATGTTGGTTCGCGTTGAAAGTGAAATATAAACGGCGTCGTTTCGGATTTAGAAGCAACATAGGCTTGGAAATATTGTAATGGCTAGTTGACCTGTGATACAAACGCGACCCGTCCGTTATTAATGAGCTATTTATATATGTTGGGTGTAATGCTAACAATTCAGATATATAGAAGACTGCTTATGAGACTAGCTTTCACCGCTTACGCCATAAATTGTTGTTATTAGTTGTCAATTACCGAGCACAAAGTTTCATCTGCACAACCCCCAACACCGACAACAGATGGGCCATGTCACCGAGGGTCCGAGTATGTAGACCATTGTCGTTGTTGCCCAGAAAGATCAAACAGTGGAGCAGCAGCAGCAGATCAAAGTGAGTGTCGTGGACATTTCCGAGCCTGGACCCCGCACCACCCACTCGGGACGGGTCCAGCTAATTGCTGACTAGTAATTCTTTTCGTGTCCAGCCAACCCCCCCCCTCCAAACTCCCCCTTTACCAATGATTCGCATGATGATTATCACAGTTGCGAGAGTAATTTTCACCGTCCCTACAAGCCTCATTCAGCCTTCTAAGAGATTAGAATTTCTGGCATGTTCCTCGAGGGGTCTCCCTTGTTTCCTTCAGGTTAAGTTGTTCGGTACCCAGTTTTCCATCCTTTTGCTTTTGGGTATCAAATGATATTTCCCTAGTTTGACTGCGTTGCGATGCAAATCTAGTATGCAAAATTGTTCAAAAATTATGTCGTACAATATATATAAACGCACTGTGCCCCGTAATATGTAAGATTTGTTTGGATATAAAGTACATTCGTAGGACAATAATTTCCAGTAGTCAATGTCGTTGAAGTTTCGACGGGCTGGATTATTTAGTCGGCGGTCACTTCCTGGCGTGCTGCATTACCTCACAGATTAATAACGAAAATGAAAAAAAAAAAAAATCAATAATTAGTGGGTCTACAAAAATACAGAAAAAAGAGGTAACCAGGCCAAATCGGTTGATCCAAACTGAAAAGTATGTTTAGCCGAACCAGTTTTAAATGTGGTTAATTGGAGTCGTGAAAGAATCGCTTTGATCGGTTTGGGTAAGGGTTGGCAATTTCGAGAAGATGTGGGCAACCGGTCTGGTTAGTTTAAATTTATTATTATATATTTTGTTACTCCCATCAAACTTAAAATAATTTCATTAAAAGACGTACGAATAACAAAAGGAGGGAGATCCTCCCAATATTTTCTATTATACGAATTTCTCCTTCTCGGACACAATCCACTTTTAATGTTCAGAATTTGATACAAATTCCTTTAAAATAAAAAAGAACGCACACACACACACACACGCGGAGAGAGAGAGTATGCATCAAAACTTTAAAAGTGAATAGATAAGGCAAAATGGTGGGGAGCTCCAGAGGATAAATAAAAGGAAATTAGTGTGTGCGTCAAATTTTTCTTGGGGGATGTAACATAATTTTTGATGCCTTGTTTGGAAATATCGATCTAACTGGTTGAACCAGTTGGGTACGCTGCGGCCACAACATTGAGCTGCAAAATTCTTACAAGAAGAAGGAAAAAAGAATTTGATCATGGAAACATGAGAACTGGCATAATTCAGACACGTATTCATGTAATTTAATTGTAATTATTAATTATTATGCATAAAAAATATGGAAAATTATGACTACGGATTATAATTATTCATTTATGAATTTATATTTGATGTCCTTTTTACTCTTATTCTTATTATTATTATCTATGTAACATTTTTTGAACCAAAAAAATCTGAGACACGTCCCCCCCCCCGGGGATTAAGGCAATAAAGAACAAAGTTCCATCCACAGGCACAGAGTGCCAAAATCAAACCAAGAAACAAACACTTGTGGGCAAACAAGCATAGCATGCAACACCCGTTCGAAGAAAAGTGGTGGGAACTATTCCGATGTACCAAAAGTGAAAAAGAAAGAGGCAAGAAAGGTTAAAAAGTAAAATTTTGGGGTTTTGTCAAGGCAAAGCACGCCGAGTGTTAACGCAATTCCCGGGGGGCCTCAAATAGATTCTGCAGGCGTGAGAACAAAGGCTGCTCCACCCACCCCGGCCCATGCCCACCAAATATCTCGCTTTTTGTAAACTATAGCCGATTTTTATGCCAAATCAATTACGCTCCCTTTCCACCAAACCAACATATGGGAATGTTCCCAAAAAAACAAAAACGAAACAAAAAAGGAGGGGGGGGGGAATCTCATAATACCTTACGGGCTAGACGAGCTGAACTAGACGTCTATAGAAAGTGACAAACAACTAAAAGATAGATTATAAATTTAATGTTAATATTCCGATATTTAAACTAGTCGATACAATATAAGTAAACAATGTAAATGTAAAATGAGAAAGTGTATTGGAGACGTAACTTTAGATATAGGAGGCCCTCGTTATTATTTTAAATGCAATAGGCGAAATGTCAAGTAGCTTAGCGTAACAGTAGAGATTACTAAACTCGTGCGTTTGTATTAAGAACCCATGGAAGGATGATTGCTAAGAGCTCCGGACAAGCTTGTCAAGCGAGCCGGCGTTAAAAATTCTGGTCCTTGACGAGGTGGAGTGCGATGAGTTCGCGATCGGCCTGTAGGTGGCAGACCGAGAGCTCGCCGGGTCCTTAGTTATTATTATAAGCACAGTGTTCATTATGTTTATTTATATTTTTTTAAGATAATAATTTTATTATGTTTAATTATATATTTTTTATTTTAATTAATTTTTTATTATATATATATATAGATAATATTAAATTAACTTGATTTACTTTTTAAATGAATTAAATTAGGAATTTTTTATCAATAATTATATAATAAACCCATGTAACTGATTTTTATTTATTTTTTTATTTTTAAGAATAACCCGTGTAACTGATGTTTGATTCAAATTTCTGGCTATAATTACCAAACGGGTAATTTAAATCGATCACCAATTCTCAAGATCTGGACCCAACTCGGTGATGGGTATTGAAAAAAAGAAGACAGAGAGAGAGAGAGAGAGAGAGAGAGAGCATCGAATTATGCTTAGGGTTTACACATATCAATGTTGTCGGCTCCTAACACAACTACAAGACATTATCCGGAATGCGCACCAAACTTTGCCAACAGAGACTTACTACCAGTAATAAGGCCCCCTATACACTTTCAGTTCAAGTAAATTCTAATTTAATGGTCTATGCTCTCCAGTACTATACAAGTGGTTGATTTTTAAATAAATATATAAATAAAGAAAGAAGAAGAAGAAGAATGACATTGTGGAAGATAACTGGCCGTTTCATAGGTTTTTTGAATTTCAGTGCTCTTGTTCTCTGCCAGTTTCCATTCTCCTTCTATGCTTCCATTCCCAACCGTACCCACTTCAAACTCCAGCGAAAGATTCCACCAGTGCTTTGCCAGACTATGATATACCCACTGTTTTTTATTGCAATGGAATTTAGGATAAACTAGAAAACCCACTACTTGTGCAATGACAGAAACAACCTCAAGATTCTGGCTGTCCCAATCAGGCAAAGCAAACAATATAAAAGTGTGGATTTGCAAACTCGGCTTCCAATCAATGCAATCTTGTGGAATAATTTTTAGTTCGTATTAACTATTGCCCAATAATAGCCTGGCCAGCAAGTATCAATCCTTCCGAGATCTTCTGCTTATATAGTTGTTTTGTTTTGTTTTGTTTTTTTTTTTAAATGTGTTTGCCTTATTTAAAATGCATCTCAATACACACAATCTTTTCATATTGTGAAATGTAATGCAAAAATCAAACTTGTAATATTTAAATTATAACAGAATAATTTTATCGTCGTATTAAATCTCATCCTTTTATGTGTTTGCTGTTTAATCAAAGTCAAACAATGAACACTTCTTCCGAACAAAAATTAGAGGACAAAGTGGATAATCATGCGGGGGGGGGTCCATGGAGTTTCTGTTGCAATGAAGCTTCGGGCTCACCAAGAAACACTGTTAGAGAAAAATGTTCCTTTGATTTGAAGGAGCAACAAAGGCATCAAGCGTCCGAAACCAAGATGGCAGAGTTGGGCTTTAAAGGAAAATGACTTGACTTGAGTGGGTGCAAACAAAATTTATGGCATTTGGAAGCAAAAAATTAAACTTCGGGCAGATGGGTACTCTGGCGCGGAATTCATTCGCTTGGAAACAACTCCATGCAAATGCATTTTGTATATAGTTCCACATATTTTATGACAATTTTCACTAATAATAGCACAATCATGGTGGTCTGATACAGCAGCCAAGCTCTGGCATCGACCAAACTCTAACTAATAAAATTGAATAACTTAACCTAGCGGGAGACTCACACCTTTTCGCTCTTTAATCAACCAAAGCTAAACTTGGTTGACTATAAAAGCAAAACCCTTCGGAAGAGTTTAGGGGGATTCATCACAAATTTATTCACATTTCCACAAAATGAGAGTTTCAATATAATGTATAAACAAGATTAAAATGTGTTGCTTGTAAATAAAATTTCTCTTTTTTTCTTTTAAATTCATTTGTCTTTTACTGATAAACATAAATTTACAAAAGAATTAAAATATTAAAAAAATAAATAAAAGTGAATACCAATACACAAATATATAATTATAATAAAAAATTAAATCTTAAATCACAAATATAAAATTGAATGTTATCAAAATTTCTGCATAAAAATTAAAATTTGTACACTATATGATTTACCTTAATGTTATATAAAAAATATATATATATCTTTTTTCTTGCGAGGAGACCAATTAATTTTTTCATCTTTTTTTTTTTTCCTTCCAACTAGAAATTAAATGAAATCAAATAGCACTTTACTAGCTCGCCCATGAAACATTAAGATTGTTTAGAGATTGATTTCCACAACGGCAATTAATGAGACCTAACGTGCTTGGTTTTGCTCCTCAATGCAGCCTAAACCCCGAAATTGACCCTTTTATGAGCATTAAAACACTGCCAGAAGAAAATCCCAAAGAGAACCAATGCATGGTGCTGTACAAAATATTTTATGTGTAATAAAAAATTTTACCTTTGACCAAACTGAAAAGGGATTTTCTTGTTAAAAAGATTTTGACCATGTTGGCACATATATAGTATCTATAAATTTCTAGGACCTTTTCTTTTCTTTCTCTTTTTCTCTACTATATTATTTTCCCTGACAGAGGGACATTTTCGTCATTTCAACTAATGTCCATTTAATATCGCGCCATGTCCCTTCCATTCCATTCCGTTCTTTACAAAAAGGACCAGAACATAAAAATAACCAAACAAAAATGAAACACCAGACAAAAGAACGTCAGCGCTCTAGAGAGAGAAAATCAAGAACTTGAGAGAGGGAGGGAGGGAGGGAGGGGGGATCCGATTAATGGCGAGCGGGTGGGTCAAGTCACTGCAATGCAAATCAAGGGCCTTCGAAGACGTGTTTAACCCGGCTCCGATACGCCTGATATCCAGCTCCAGTTGCAGAAAGAGTGCTCAAAACATCAAAGACGTCATTGAAACCAGCACCACCACCACCGCCGCCGCCGCCGGCGGCAGGAAGCGAGACCCTACGAAACCCAGAAACCACCGCCGTCACCAACAGGAAAAAGAGCAAAAACCCGCCGCCATTTCACAAAAATCAGCCAAGCCCGAGGCGGTTTCGAACTCTGAACACCGTCCTCGGTCTGTACGCAACCACCGTGACCCGCTCGTCCCGGCGCTGACCGAGCTGCCCGAGGGCCACCCTTCTCGTAATGTGGTGGAGATCATTTTTCACACGAGCTGGAGCAACAAATCATTCTCGGGCCGGATCGATATGATATTTAAGGTGCAAAACGGGTCGAGAACCGTGGCCCGGTTCGAAGAGTATCGCGAGATGGTGAAGGCCCGTGCCGGTTTGTCTGCGGGACCCACGTGGGAGGAGAATACGAGGTGCGTGGCGGACGGGAACGAGATGATGCGGTTCCACTGCCGCGGAGGAGTCCAAGACGCGTGCGGAGGAGGAGGCGCGTGGGTTTTTCCGGGTGGAAAGGGCGCGGCTATCTGCACGTTTTCCGGCAGTGGTGGGGCCCACGAGAGAGCCGGCAGTGGAAGAGGCCGGAGGGCTATGCTGGTGTGTCGGGTCATAGCGGGCCGGGTCTCGGGTCGAAGCGGGTTCGACTCATTGTTGGATGGGCGTGTCGGGTTTGACTCGGTGAGTGGAGATGATGGCGAGTTGCTGGTGTTTGACTCCCGTGCCGTTTTACCTTGCTTTCTTATTATCTATAAATTGTAAAAAAAATACTCGGAAATTATTTTCTTTTTCTTCTTCTTCTTTTTTTATTTTTTTTTAATTTTTAAACCACTGTTTGGCTCCTTAATTTTCTAAAATCATTTTTGCATTTATCGACACAATTTTTCTGGGTGCTTTTTTAAATTTTATTTTATTATTATTATTTATTTTATTTTTTTTACATTGCGTTCCCTTTTCCAGTTAATTTGTGTGGTCTCGAGAAAAATTGAGTTGAGTTGATAAATGCTAATTTAATACTTTTCCGTTGTAATTCCGTTGTTAATTGTCCATTAAGCAATTCGCCGGATGTCATTACTTTGTGAAATTCCTTTGGTGAAAATAATTAAGAGCGTTTAATTTGGTTAGAATTATATAGCTCGATCGATGGTTTGTTACGTTAGACCATCAATGTTGTAAAACGTCTCGTTGTTCTCTGTTCTGTTTTTCCTTTATTTATTTATTTATTTTTATTTTGACATAACCCCTTTGCTTAGTTGACGAGAAAGGAATTTAAAGTTTAGAGTTGGTCAAAAAGCCCCGAGCTTTTCTCGAAAAACAAAAGTGGACCTATCGATGTCTGCTGCCCTCCTGACTCGAGAGTCTACTTTGGACGAGCCCTAGCAAAAACAAATAAAACGGATTAGAAGTAGACGTGCGCGATTGTTTTCTTGCATTTTTTTTTAAAATTTAATTATGCCATAGCTTATCTACCTTCTATTTTACCAATCCAAGAAAAAAAAAAAAAGATAATAAAATGTAAAGGGTATGAATCCAATGATGTGACTAATGATGATAATTTACCGACTTGTTAAGCTTGGATTTTATTTTATGCGTTTTTATACGGTGGACAGCAGCAGCGGAAATGTTGGATTCTATAACCATGATGATTTTGAAAAATATAAAATCTTTGGTTTTATTATAGTAATGATTCGAGTATTAAAAAGCATTATACATCCTTCGGCTCATGATTATTTTGTTCGGGCCAGAAGAAAAAAGTTTGAATTCAAAGCGTTGGCCTGTTCTAATTTCTTTTCCCTTCGTTTTCAAACAAAAAAGGAGGAGGGGTGGTCCCCGAAATATTTTTAAATTAGCAAACATAGATATATATATATATATATAATCATAAGAGTAAGTTCTTAGATATGCAATTTTTTTTTTTTTTTTGTAATTTTTAAACGCATTTGGTGTCATACTGGCATCACCCCACCTGGGTTTAATATTTTGACGATGACAGCGAGTTGTAAATGGGAAGCAAAGAAATGAAACCGTGACAAGGATTTACCTACTTTTGGCAAAAGACAGCATCTGGACCAGGTGTGTTGAGCAGAACCACCTGTTCTGGCGATAACTTGCTCTTGCTAGCCTCACAAAAAGTATAAATATTTCTTCCATTCTTGTTCCCTTCTAAATTCCTTGTTTCTTTTTTGTCTCTAAACCAAAGTGTTAAACCTTCATTAAGCAGCAAGGCATCTATCTAGAAACTTTGGCTTTGGTTAATGAATGGCAAAGTACAGGGCAAGTCAAGCAGTTGAATTGACTTATCTCTGGAGAAACTGAAAGGCAGGAGAAGGTGTTACAAGGTCACTAATGTCTTACGGACAATATCAAACCATCTTTCTATTTTAAGCTCACTTCAACAATTTTAACTTATTCCATGAGTTAATAACCATTTTCTCGGTAGACTAATTAAAACCACAATTTAGTTTTGTTTGTGTGGAAATATGAAGAAGTGAAGCTATTGATATGATGGGAAAGAATCTGAAGTTTTGTATTTAATGGTTTTTCCATAGCAATTACGACCCCTCCTGTCAAGCTTCATCTCCCACAATCTATGGTCTTTGCAAAAGTTTTTAAAGACTGGTAATATCAGTACCCGAAAGATGAAGATGGTTGATAAATAAATAAAAAATTAAAAAAAAAAAAAACAGTACTCGAAAGATGAAAGTGTTCTGTGTCACCCTCTGTTATCGAGTGCTAATGGAGTACTAGAGCAATAATAACAACGTAGAATTTGAGGAGCCCGTATGAGCTATTTCTGAGTGGGCTTTAGATTCAAACATGCCTCGTAGAAGCTTTATAAGCCTTCCGTGATGGACAAGGCACACTGGCTGCGTTACGTTCCTTGCCATTAACAATGGAGTTATTTATGTAAGCTTACATAAAGCTTTTGCTTACAAAATGAAGTCATAATAAAAAAAATGCACTCCCCATCCCCTGAAATCCCCTCTCTCAGGACTTCTACGCCCCCCTCAAGCCAAATGGAAAAACACAAAATTTTTGCTTAACCAGGCACTATCGCCAGACCTTAACCATCGAATCCTTACGGATAACTACCTGCTAAATCGAAACACTGTTTCATGAGACTGAAATGATTGTTAATTATTCAAGTGAAAAAGCTTTCTAGGACAAAAGAACAAAATGACATTGGTAATAAGATGTATACCCTTGAAAGAAAAATTGAGACTCCTAGAAATGTGCATTTTTCTCTGAATTCAAGCTCTTGTAACATAACCAATCGGTCTGCGGTAGGGTGATAATAACTCAATAAGGGTGGTCTTCTATGGCATGTGAGAAAGAGTTGAATTTCCAATATCGCAGCCTCAAATACCAAACGAAGCAAAAAAAGAAAGAAAAAGAAAAAAAAAAAAAAGGAAAAAAGAGGAAACCTTTATAGCATAAATCCAATGTTTCTTTGCTAGCAGGTAAAATTTTCTCAAACACCTTACCACCCCAAAATTCATTAATCATGGGAACACTGGAGCTGAAGTGAAACCCAAAATCGAAGTGAAAATTAGCAAATAGCATCCCTCTAAATTACACTTCGTAATGTTTCAACATTGCAAGAGAATGATATCACCGGCCACGATTAGTGGGATTCGACGAGAACGTAGAGAGGTTTGCCATTTAATCTCTCGCGACCCTGCATTACATAGAAACTTATAATAATAATGACTATCAATTGGACAGCCAAAACAGGATTTTAGTACTCCATTAGCCTAAACATTCACTTCTGTGCGTAAAAAGGACACAAAAGTAACATCCAGCCATTAAAGAAGATGGAAGAGAATGCATACCCTAAGATCGGGTAATTCGATTACGCATGCACATCCAACTATTTCTGCTCCAGCACGCTCTGAGAAACAATTATTTTCCGAAATCATCAAAAAGTTCAGGTCATAATAAACATTTGACAATGTCACGGACAAACCATACGTTCAGAAAAATAGTTGAAACAAAGTAAAACCAGCATAACAAAAACCACTACGGTATAAACTCGAGGGTGAAATGTGGAGTTGGAACCCCAAATCTCAAAGTCAACTCTTCTTTTCCAATTCAACTGAACCCCAAAACCCCAAAAAAGAAAAAAGAAAAAAAAAAGGAACAGTCGCTACCCAATTTCTGAATCTAACGCAGTCAGTCCAATTGCATGACTAAAAGCTCCCTTCAAATTACCCTCCAAATATCATGCATCTAGAGGTGTCAAAAGGGTCAGGTCAGGTGATCAGGCTGTTTCGAGCTTAGGTCATTTTTGATTTGGATTGATAGATTGAGCTGTAAGTTGACACCTCTACATGCATCTGATTGAACAACTAAAAGTATACCATCTATCTCTGGTCTCGTAACAAGATTTTAGTCCACTGAAAAGGGATTAATGTTTTGCAATATTCATCCATGTAGAGAGACTTTGTGGAGTAGTTACCCAGTAAATTCATAGCAGCACACAGAGTACCACCAGTAGCAATCAAATCATCAACCACCAAAGCACGTTCCCCAGAATTGACCGCTCCAATATGCATCTCAAGACAATCGCTTCCATATTCTAGGTCATACTCTTCCGAAATGACTTTCCCTATTCACAAGAAAAGGCATTTCGAGTACAACGTAAGTGTACAAACATGTGCAAGTGCAACGCATTATCTTTAAAGTTGAGATTGTAAGTTCACAGGAACCAGGGACATCACAAATGAAACCAAATGCTTCAAGTAGTCTGAAGTTTGATGCATGATTGGACGCAACATCTAGCATCACCAGATTGCACACATGCATTTTGATAAGTTGTTGCTTGTGTTACTTGACACTGCTCTATAACAAGACTCAAATTATTTTTGAATGCCAGCCAGGGATCCAAACCAGCCATCTTCCAGAACTCTTACATGCAAACTACCGTACACAATCGAACTTGTCATCACCAGTGTTGTTGAAACCGGGCTGGTCATCGAACCAAAAAAGTTAAATGATTTAAGATTTAATTAGTTTCACCGGAATTTCAATCAATACAATTAATACTTAATAATAAATATTTATTTATAAAAATAAATACAAAATAACAATTATATATAATACATTTTTGCTAAAAATTATTTTCAATAATTAAATTCAAATGTTTTTAATACAAAATTATAAAAAAATTAATTGTATATTAATTTTTTAATTTTAATAATAAAATTAAAAATTTAGATTAAATTTGTAATTAAATTAAAATTTTGAATTAAATTTAAAATTTAATTATTATTTAAATAAATCTTCAAATTAAATTATATTTCTTTCTATTTGTGACTCAAACGGATCTGACCGCAAACCAGACTGGTTTTCCCGATTTTTTTTTTGGCCAGTTTTAACCAAATTTCCCAGGTTTGACCTGTTTAATTTCTGTCCGATATTTAGGATCAAACCAGTTCGACCAGCCCAGGGGATGACAATAATACCATGTAAGTATGAGAGCTTCCTCCTCGCTCAAAAGGGTAGCCCGGAAGGTAATAAAGGCAACCCCTCCTACACTAATTACAGTCGGATAGCACACTATAGCAGGAACAATGCAATACAATAACAGAAGAACTAAACAAACGGTATACAGATGATGGTAAGTTACAATTATAGGCATACCACATAAATCTTTTGACTGCACATGTGACATTAATGGAAAAGAAGATGGGGTACCAGGCAACTTCTTTGGTTTTCTTAAGGGAACAAATTTTGCTCCGATTGCCAATGCCATGGGAGGCCCAAATATAAATCCCCGAGCCTCTATTCCTGCGAAGAAAAAATACCTTCATACTTCGGAAGTATAGCAATTCAGACAACTTCCACGAAGTTGTGACATAAGATTGCTGTTATAAGACCATTGGTGGCAAATCAATCGGCAAAACAGCAAACCAGACATTAACCAAACTAAAAATTCCATCACCTGATCTATAGAATTTTCTGCTCTCCCATGGCAGTTCACACAAGGTTTGAAATGGAGGTTGGGCTTTAAACGTATCATATTTACCAGAGACTTAAAGCAAGGCCAACAAATGAATTACACAACGGAGCAATTAACATACACACCATACTCTGCATAGTATAACGCACTGTAAGACTAAGATGAACATAACATGAGGGGGCAGATGAGCATAAATTGGTACTCAGATCTAAAGTATAGGCCCTTCAAGAGAAGGCAAAAACGTCAGCCCCAGCTCACAATACGCCACTTGATCCTCCGATCTCTAATCAACACCGTGCCCCCCCCCTCGGGGGGGGGGGCGTGTGCCAATTACAACCAATGTAATGTACATTAATGGCAAATATTTGATCAGTCGATTGCACATTTGACTTGTTCAGGAAGACGAGAGGAAAACTAAATATGAACATACAATTAAGCACATAATTTCAGGTCTTAGTACGTTAACCAGAACTGGAGACATTAAAATACCAACATTATGGCATTTTGGTCGGTACTTGTTTCCATTAAAATTATAAAAATGCGTGGAATACTCTTGTTGTTTTAGGAGAAAAAAATCAAAGGATTTCTCGTAATAGAGCCATAGCAATTTCAGCATCAACAGGGGAGGTTTCAATCTCACAAGGTGTGGGAGCATCATGCACTGTGACACCCTCTTTCAGAACACTAAAGAGAAGGTTTCAATGAAACAACCTCTGGACTAGATTGTTATATAAGGATTGAACCATCAATTATTTCAACCATCATGGGGATCCATTGATATTCAAATGAAAATGTGCTAGCACCACCAATGGAATGGAATCGAAGGCTTAAACAAGTTACCAATCATAACCTTTCAATGAAAACTTGCTAGCATCACTGAAACAGACTTGTACTTAAGCAAAAGCAAATGTTGCAGACCAGCAACATTTCTGATGAAAGTCTTTGATGGACTGTAAAACCCCTCGGCAATTATGAACCACCATTGCCAGAAGAGAGAGAGAAGGTTAGCCTAAGAGGCAAGCGTAAGACTTGATGTGGCTTTTATGGTCTGCCTATAATGCATTCAGTGTGCTCCCTGTTCTATTCGCAAAATCCCAAGGGAGAATGCACCGGACCTAATTCAGTGGATAACATCCACTAGATAGACAATGAATAAAAGCCTGTAGATAAATATGTCACTGGGAAAAGGCCACATTTTATTCCATGCGCGACCATAATTTGCAACAGAAGATGACCAGAAAGTACAATGTTTCTCACAAACACATGAAGACAACACAAGTCCACATGAGCCTCTAAAGAGACAGATTCTACGGCACACACGTCAAGACAAAGTACATGTATATTAAACGCTGACCAAATAATTTTTTGATTGATGAATCCAACCAAAATGAGGACCAAGGCTGCCCTCAATGATGAGCAAATCAAACTTTTTTATATATAATCTTGGGGGAGGAACACTCACATTTCTGGAGTTTAGCTATTACGTGAACTTGCAAGGAAACATAGTTATGTGCCTGAACCAAGATTGAAATCTATTAAACAAAGAAAGGTTAATAACAATTAATCAAGCTAGTCTGGTTGACCACAAGAGCAAGGCATGGAGGACACGTTTGGGGTTCAAACCCCAGCTCGGAGCTCATTGAACTCACAAAATGTGGCTCGAATTCTGATATACCAAAGGAAAAAAAAATGATGCCAACCAAAACAGTATAGCAATGACCAATGTATGGCTAAAAAGAAGCCCACGTAAGGCAACAAAACAAAAGGTCATTCAAAACCCCAAAATGCCACACCATTTGAAGTATAAACTCAATGTTAAAAGAAGATACATGAAACTGTATGAAACAAGACATCAGAATCAGATCAAAACATCACACAGTGCAATGAGGGAAACCCACATTATAATAAAGCCAAAAGATACCCCCTCTAATGTAACTCATATGAAATGGGTCCACCCCTTTTTAACAAGTTGAGGGATCCAACACCAACCACCATCCACCCAAATAAGGTTCTGGCACATGCCCACAACAACAACAATAACAACAAAAAATGGCAACAATAGAGAGAGAGAAACGAAAGAGACCAAACCAGGGCCGCTCAAAGGGAAAATTGTAGAGAGAGAAAGCAATCAATGGCACACCCCACTAAAAAAGCCAATTATTCAAATTAGAAATCGATCTCTAACAAGAAAAAAAAAGGGGGGGTAAGTAGAATAAAAAACCACAAATGCAGGGACACATAATAGATACACAGTTTCTTAGACTGCTTGCCTATATGAATTTTTTTCTCGTCCTTCCCTTCTATTGCGAACCACCCCACTAAAAAGCGTTTATAAAAGACAACAGAAACTTACGGGATAGTGCAATTTTTGCTTTGTAAGCAAATAGACCCCACCACCATCGAAAACCAATCAAAGTACTAAAAGGTTGATAAAAACGTCTTGAGATAAATCTTTAACAAAAAAAATGTGTGGAACTAAAACCTCAAAAACAAAAGAAAAGTTCTTGGTGTTCTTTAAGGTTGTTCACCTGCAACAACCGAAATGTTTTCGCCCTTGTATCGCTCCACGAACAAATCAATGGTATCTTTGAATGCTTTGGGATCCAACAATAGAGTTGTGATATCTTGAAACATAATACCTGCCATAGACCCGTGATTAATATTCAAGAAAACATCAAAGAAAATAAAAAGGCATGGATTTTCCTGGCACCCACAATTCCAAAAAAAATAAAATAAAAAAAAAACAAGAGAACAAGGAAAAGATTGAAGCTTTAGCCATTAGAACTCAAAAACACTACTGAAGAAAATACAATTCTTGGGAAACAACAGGAAAAAGACTGAAGCTTTAGACAGTTGTCACAATACATCATCTCCATTGGTTTAAAAAAATATATATATATATATTTAAAAGATGAACAAGAATTTCCAAGTAGGAGGAAAGAAAAAATGAGAAAATTGTCCCATTTACCAAATCTTAGAAGTGAAGCAAATTTTTTTTTTGGTGCTCGGTCTGCAAAAGTTTGAAATAATACTGATCAGACAAAGAACATAACACAATGTTGCTATTTCCTTGTCTGCATTTTCCAAGCAACCAAGCAGATCAAACTTGGTATTAAGGGGCTACAAACAAATGAGAGCACACAAACAAACACAGACAGACACCAAAGGCAGAAAGAAACCTGGTTTAGGGAAATTAGGTACCACGCGAATCTTAGTTTTGATGCCATTGATACGAGGATCCTTGTCTCTGTAAGCCGACATTGTAGCTTCCTCTCTCTTTCTCTATCTCCCTCTCTCTCTCTCTCTCTCTTGCTATATATATATATATATATATAGCCCTTATGTCCTTAGAGAAGAAGAAGAAGGAGCAGCAGCAGCTACTGAGAGAGGAGAGGCGTGAAGGGACAAAAACAATGTACTTATAGAGAGAGAGAGAGTGAGAGAGAGAGAGAGAGGAAACAGAAGTTAGAATCACGGCGGTGATTTCTTTGTTAATTTTATGATTTTTATACTTTGCAGTCTTTTACAATTACTTTTTTTTATTGACATCATTTTATTAATTCAACACAAATTTAATAAATTTAAGGGGATATAAAATAATTTTATATTATATTTTTATATTTTATATTATATTAATATAAATTAATGTAAAGTTTGCTTAAATTTATAGATGATTTTTGGCATTGAAATTACCAGTAAAACTGATTATTAGTTAGGCATAATAGATTATTCAGCAATTATTTTTTATTTTTTTAAGAAATTTTTTTAATATAATAAAATTAATTAAAAATTATATAATTAAATTATAATTATTTTATATAATAATAAAGATTATTACTTTAAAAAATTAGTAAATTGTAAAAATTTTTTGTATTTTTTATTATACTAAAATTTCGTATTTTTAAACACATGTTTAGATCAATTTTTACCAAATATAAAGTTTACCGGATACTAATAGAATTATATTTAATTCAAATAATATGTTTTAAAACTATAACTACAATCTTAAATACATTTATAATATAAAAATATAATATAAAATTTTTAATATTCACTTAAATTATATTTTAATAATTATTGTTAGTATGAGAGATAAGATAATGTAGAAAGAAAGAAAAATATTGTAAATAAAATATTAAAAAAAGAGAAGAGAAGAGAATTTAAGTAAAGAGCGTAGGAAGAGATGAATGGTAAAAAAAAACAAAAAGAGAAAAGAAAAGGACAAAAGCAAAGAGACAAAAAAAAAATAGAGAGACTTTAAATAATACTTTAATGACTAAAAATTTAGATATTTATCTTAGAGAGACTTTAATTTTAATAAAAAATATAAAATTTATAAAAATAAGAATAGTTATTTTATTATATAACTTATGATTTAGTGAATTTATTAACAAGAAAACAAATAAGAAAATGCGAAAACTATTGAGGGAGAGTGTAAAGATGGAATAAAGGAAATAAAGAAAGAAATCATGGAAAAACATGATAAATGATATATGGAGAGAATGGTGAGACTATGTTAAAAAAGAAAATATTAAAAAAGAGAGAGAGAGATAAAGTGTGAAGAAAAAATAATAATTGCTCTAATTACATAATTGTTTAGATTTTAAGAAAAAATTTTAAAATTTTTTCATTTTTCCTTTTATTTTTTTTTTAGAATAATAAGTATTACATTGATGACTCAAATCAAGTTGTAAGTTTTTGACTTCATGTTTTGCTTATCACTTTAATATTAATTGCCACACATCTATATGGTACTGCTTTTTTAAGAAAGATGGACTGTTGTATGTCCTAAAGTATATGAAGAAAGGGGGGGGACATTACAAAGCTAACAAAATAAATATAAAGTTTATAAATACGGTTCTTTTTTCTTTCTTTTTTTTTTTTTTTTTTGGAAGTAGCTTTGTCTTAGCAAGATGTCCTTTAAAATTTTTAAATTCGTATGGAGTGAAAAATTTGTTGGGCAACTTGGATAAAGGAAAATCTAGCCTGATGCTCCAACAATGATTGGCCATATCTAAGAAAAATTGGACCTTTCTGGTAGCTAGAGGGTGGTTTAGTGGTCCAATTCAAGATGATATAATGAATTGAAGCAAATTTCAACATGCAGTGCCCAATTTTATGATGGTTGGTCACAACTGGTTCATCGTCCACTAATAATGGGAAATGTCAATTTTTATCCTTTTTTTTTTTTTTTTTAAAAGTGATTGAGATATCCTCTTGAAATTGGACGTGTTAAGAGTGCAAAAACGAATTTCTACGTTTTGATGAACCTGTTAATTAGGCGAAAAGAGAAGCAAATCCCTAACACCTTCTCTTTTGCCTTGCCAAGCAAGTCCTTTGTCTTTTTTATCATTATTATTTTTTTAATTTGTAAAATTAAGCAAACCAAAATATAATTATATATGTAAATCTTTCAACACAAAAATTTTAAGTTTAAGCTATTAGGCGGTTCATGAATATATAATACAAACAAGGTTGTGAGTTCTCTTAACATTATGTGGAAATTTACAACTTAATTAGAAGAGTCAAAGTTGTGTTATTTGAACCCAAAGATTCTTAGTTATGAATCTTCAATATCATGTCAAAAAATCATTCAATTTAACGATTTTAAGTTGCATGAAAAATTGATTGTATGTTAAATTCTAAAAACTCTTTTGAGAAGCTTGTTAAATGACTTCAGTTTGAATAATTTGAAAAAAAGTCTTTGTTACCAACGATTAAAAGAAAAAAAAAATTTTAAAAAGAAGAAGATATTGATATTGGATCCTTTTACACAACATAGTTAATTTATGTCGCTTTTCTTCTTTTATTTTAATCTCACACATACCTTTATGGAATTTAAACCTTGCCACTTGGGATACCTAGATTCTTAATTATCTGTAAAGTATTTTGACAAAGATTTTTTGTTAATTGTTATTCCAGGTGTTTTTCTAGTTATATTTAGGTGAATAGTTTTTCAAGACACTTAAATGATTAAAATCATCAACATTTATTTTTTAAAATTTCAAATTTTATTTTTCTATATATATATATATATATAGAATTTATAAAAATTTTATAAAAAATTATTTTTTAGGTGTAATTTATGATTTAATAAATTTTTTGATAAAAGAAAAAAATCTTGGTGATTGACATTATATCGACAAACTTGGTGTGCCTCCGAAGATATCACTGTCATGGCAATATTCTTTTCCAATTGCGTCAACAAGCTTTCTAGTAGCTGTCTCCTCCTTGACTTGTTGTATGCTTTTAAATAATATTAATTTTGAATTACCAATTAATTCTTTGCTTGAGCCATCAGTAACTAGATCCGACGATAATACAAATGTAACATTCCATTCCCTATAATGATTGGCATATTCCAGACACGAAGCAATTAACTTTGACATTAAGCAATCAGCTTTTGAATTGCCGATGACTCTTACATATTTCCTTCAATAAATTGCCCAATTTACCAAATAGTAAATTTCTATCTATAAATATGCATCATCTTTTATCTACCCATCTATCTATATATACCCTGTTAATATATATATATATATATATACATATATATTAACAGGGTCAACGTAGACGACCATAGAAGAGCTATTAGCTTCATGAACAAGGTTGGTTGAGATTGCTCGTGCATTGATTATGTCCGCGAATAAGAAAATCAATTATGTCAACTATTATCTAAAGAAAGTAGTAGGTTGAATAATGTTTAAATTGTGGCTACGAAGCACTGTGTAGTTCAAACTCATGAGACCCTTTTTTTTTTTTTTTTTTTTTTTTGCTTTTGTGAATTTTTTTATGTCCGTTTAAAACGGAAATCTCTATAGATAAGTACACTATGTTGCTTTCAAATCTGGATGGTAATATTCTGTGGGCAACCCTCGGCCTTATCCCTTTCATATTTAACGAAATATCCTTTCTGGCTTCCATACAGCATTGATTAATAAAAAGAAAATTAGAGAGTAGCCACCTAACTGCTATAATTAGGAAGTGAATTGAGCTCTTCTCGAGTTAGTGGTAACACCAGCTTCGATCGTGCAAAATTACCAGCTCGAATTAAAACACATGATTAAGATAAAAATTAATGATGAGAGAAAGTGATAAGAGAGTCGTTAGATCGTAAAACATACAAAACTCTAACTCAATATTTTCTCGATGAATGTTTAAGGTCTAACAACTTTGATGTTGTGTACCTTGGAAACGTAGTGTAGAAAGAGTTCAATTCAGTGTTAGTGTGGGATGACCTATTTGCTAATTTCACTAGTATTTCATTTTGAACCCTCGACAATTTTGATTCAAATTTTTGTTTTGCACCCACGATTCCATCCTTTTGTCAAATCACATCAATTTTTTTTTTATTTTTAATTAAGCCAATCAAAATGTGGAAACAAAAACCCAACCTTTTAGTCTTTGTATTTTATTTATATATTTTTGTCCTAGAGTTTGATCTTACATTAAACAATTTTACTCCTTTATGCACCAAAGCATTTACACCGAAACATCAGCATACCAAAGTATTTAATGAAATAAACATTGAGGGTATTTTTATAGTTATTCCTTATAAATAAATAAATAAAAGAGTAAATAAACATTCTACTTCGAATTTGCCATAGCCACGACTTCTTACATTGCAATATATGGCTTTAATTTCAGATAAAATTAGCTTTGCAAAGAGATCATCAGGAGTTAGATGACACAGAATTACAAAAGTTAAAGACACACAACTTTGCAAAACCTGCCTTTCAGCGTCTCAATTTCGACCTGCCAAAAAAGTGTTCATAACCAATGGATCATAACTAATATACAATAGCACAATTAAAGAAAATATAATTAGCAAGAAGAGAGTTAACAAAGAGGCGCAAGACTACTTATTAGATTGTAAATTATATAATAAAAATATTTTTTTATAATTTTTTAAAAGAATTATATTTTTTCAAAAAATTAAAACTCGTGTTCTAAATGAAAATTTAAATCATTAATTTTCAGAAGATGAAGCCTTCGTTGAGTTTTCAGTCCATGTAAACGACACTTTGTCGACGCGGCAACGATCTGTTTGTCGATCATCAACTGGCAACGATCATTTTACCAGGTAGGGGGACTGCCCGATTGGGGATTCTTTGTTTTTTGTTCATTGTTGGTTTTTAAATTTTGTGCAAACAATGCCTTACGTGTCCTTAGGTGGTACGATTCTTCAAGATTTCGATTAGAGACACGTTGTGGTCAAAAATTAATCACACATCGTGCAACCCATGCAATGCATGCATTGAAACTACGGGAGCCGATGTATGCAATGACTACAGTGGCAATTGAATTAAATATTTTTCACTTAAATGAGTACATTTTTTTTTAACTCTTTTATTCAAGGGAGCGAAAGAAAATAATTAATAGATTTTTTTTTATATATAGTATAATTATAAATATCTATCAATCGAATCATTGACTAGAAAAAAAGTTCTGCATTTTTATCTGGCGTTATATCGTGAGTTTAGGACTTGGGTCCTTTCTTTTCCATTATTATTTTTTAAAATTAAAGTTAGATGATATCATGATATAATTTGCATGTAAAATATTAAATTAAAATTTTGTTGGAGATAAATTATCGAAACAAATTAAAAAAATTGGAAGCAATTATCTGCTCGGGGCTTGGCCTTTTGAACTTGAGCATTGCTAACAAAGTGTAGGTTTGGAGCCTTTCAAAATTTCCCCCAATTCCGACTAAAGAATAAAAAGTCACATTAATCCATTCCTTTGTTTTTGCTTCCTTTTCCATTCAATATATAAAAGAAAATTGCTTCTTTTTTTATTTTCAATAAACTATGAGGTGCATAATGAAAATATATTTTTTATTTTTATAAATTTAATCTATCTTTTCTCAGAATTATAATTTAAAAATTCAAAAATAAAAATTTAAATTTTTTAACTATTAAAATATTTTTTAAAAGACCTTTTTTTTTACTTAGATAAAATTAAGAATAAAAAATTGTGGTCGTACAATCACTTAGCCCAACAATTCCAAAAATAAAAAAAGGTCTTCTAAATACTTTTTTTTTCTCTTTAAATATATCACAAAAATTAATTCTAAACCTATTATCCCTTAAAGTTTAACTAATTGATTTTGTTAATATTTTGATCTAGAGATTTGAAATAACACATAATGCTATATATGGTGATATATTTGGGGGAAGAAAAAAAAAGTAGTGACGCATTTAAAAAACGAAGTGGTCCCACATGGGGAATTGGGCGAATCATGCCAATCAGGGTGATGATGATGATGGTGATGATGATGGTGATGATGATGATGATGATTTATGTCAGATATTCTCGCCCGTCCAACCGTCGACAGGTCGTTTATCAATGGGGCCCACTAGTGTAGTGGCAGTTTTGCCCCCTTGAAATTATTTGGATTTTGTTTGATACCGCCCGAATCCCTCTTTTCATTTTCATTTTATTCTTTTCATACTTGAACAAGTGTAGGTTTAAATGGATATATTATGGCTAAATTGTGCGAATATTTATTTATTTTATATGTATATATAAATTTAATTTGATAAAAAAAAAATATTTAAAAAATTTTCAAATTTAAATTCATTTTTTTAAGAGTATTCATATATAATTTAATGTCATAAAGAATAATATTTTTTTAAAATAAAATATTGCATCCATTGTGATTTCGCGTATTTATGTTGAGTCTAAAGTTTATGATACTCTGCAAGTGAATATAATGATAACATCAAAACTAGTATAAGAAATCACTTTTAATGATGATTTTATAATTGTTAAAAGTAAATTTTTATTCAATATAATATTTTTAAAAATATAATTTTAATTATTCTTCAATTCTTCCGCTTTTTTTTTTTTGCATAAAATAAAATACCTCACTATTATTAGTAATGGAGCATATTCAGAATCTTATGGTCTCTTTTTTATTATAATTAATTAAAATTCATATAATTGTTAGAATTTAGAATATGTGAGACTTGAATCTCAAATTTTTTGTGATAATTTTGCTTGACTTTTTGATCTTTTTATTAATTGATTTTCACTGAGATTTGAATTTGAGAATTTCAATTCTAAAGACTATTCCAATACCAATGAATTAGAGTTTATTGGTAATTTTGCTCGATTTTTATGGTCAATCAAACTAACTTGACATTTGCATCCATTAAATAAATAAAAATAACAGTGGTGACTTATTAGATGATAGATTTGAATTGAAACTGAAAATCATTGAAATTGTTTGTTTATATATGGAATAATCACACACTGCAATCTAGCTTACACTTGATCATTGCAGCATGTCATCCCAATTTAACTTGGCCAAGGGATCGAGTTGATGGATACCTGTAAGAAGCACAGTAGTCCATAACCAAAAGCTTTTAAAAACACATCAACAGCCACCAAACGCGATCATTCGGTGACAAGGGAGTCATTCGTTGTTGTACTAAAAATCATGGCTTCATTTTCCCGTTAAGAGATTCAATGGAATTAAATATATGCTCATGAAATTTTTTTTTTCTTTCAATGGACGTAATTATTTTTGATAAAATTGTGTGAAATCATTCCTACGCTTTTATTTATTTAAAAAAAAAAAATCAACAAGACGAGTAAATTGTGGTTGCCAACTAGAATGATGCAGCCTGTGTCAAACACAACCCCCCAATTTGGCATCAATAATATGGAACTTATAGCAATCATCCATGATCCGTCATGGACAGGAAGGATGGGGACTTGAACATCCAAATTCCAAATAGTGAACTTACCCTATCCCCATGATCTCTCAAAGCACCAACTGGTTGGCTGAGGAGGGCTGTGGTGCAAGCAGCCTTGGTTAGTAGTACCATGATGCTGTAATACTGTAACTATGAGATAGTGTGGCGTTGCCCCGAAGGAAATAATTTGGGTATGATCGCGACCGTAAGCAAACGTTCGTATGAACATTAGACCAAGTTGATCATATTCTATGGTTAAAATATAGTAATCATAGGGTCACAAAAAAGCACACGAGTTCGTTAAAAAATTTAATGATTCGATTCAATAAAAACTTGTTCAACTAAATTTATTTCATGAACAAGTGAGTCTTATTAATAAGTTAATAGCTAGAATGAGAGAGAGAGAGAGAGAGAGAGAGGATGATTTGTGGTTTCATTGGTTATCTCAACACAAAGTGGCAAATTGCTAACAAAAATGCCATCCATAAAGGTGGATATAGGGATCTAATCCTCAAACGTCACCCGCTACCAACGCCTTCAAAGGGGCAAGAGTGGCCACTTGGAATAGTCCAATTGATTCAATTATAAGTTATCTAATATAAAAAATTGTACAAAAATATCGATTTTATTACAAAAATTAACATTAAGTTCACTTTTCATTTTATGTGATAACATTGAAATTTTATAACATTAATCAATTCTTTTTAAGAAAGGTAACTCAAAAAAAAATAAAACCGTATATTATGACATGAAATACAATTCTAATCAGCATTTTTTATGAGTAAGCGATAAATACAAGATAAATAATTTTAAATTAATAATGATAAATAAAAAGTATTAATTGTTTTTCATATACAGTAAAATTAAAATTTATTAATAACTTTTAACAAAAGTCTTCACAAATGCAAATGGATGGAAAATATTTTTAAATTATATATAGAGCATTTTACACTACACTACATTATAAGAAGACATATAAGAAAAAAATAAGTATAAAATATATATATTTTTTATAAAAAAAATCTTAGTATAATATAAAATACTTTATATATTATATAAAATTAATTTGTGTCAATGAGATCGTGCTCCAATTTTTATTAGAATAACTCATGTGTGCACTGATTCGCCAGAGATTAAAGCCCTCCGTTAAACAACTAAACTGATAAGAAAAAGGGTTCCCGTTGGATTTGGTATTGGTACCCTAAAACCTAATTGGACACTGTTCATTAATTTAATCTTTGCGTGCATTTGGGTGTGAGGAGTACGCGTTTCCCAAACCCAATTGAGGGGAAGGGGCAGTACGTCTTTCCTGGAAGATAGCCCCAAGATCTTGTTGCCCCCACTTTCCCCGTACACTTATAAGGCACTGCACACCCATCGATGCAAAATCTAAGGGCAGCCACCAAAATGCACCTTTCGCCATATTTCTTTTAGGCAAACAAATAAAAGAAAAAAAATTGAATGCTATTTGTCACAGCATTTGATTTCAACTATATTAATTTGCGCAATACATAATTAATTTTGTAAATAAAAATAAATTAAGTAAATTTTAGATAATTTTAGAAAATAAACATAAAACACATTAAGAGGCAAATAAGACAATTAAAAGTATTAAAGAAACAGAGAATATAAAAAAAAAATTTATGAATAAAAAATCTTAACACTTTTTTTTTTCTACTTACAAAGTTTTTTTATTTTTTGGTATTTTTAACAGTCTTACTTATATACGTTCATTCTCTCAAACCCTCTAAATTTACTAAACTCATTAAACTTCGCACTTATAAATTTTTTTTATATTTTTCATTTATTTAATACTTCTAATTCTCTTATTTACTTCTCAACGCCTTATGTTTATTATTATTATTTTTTTAATTTTTTAAACTTTATTTAATTTATCTTCACCCGCAAAATTAATTAAATATTATATAAATTAAGATCTAATTATATGGCATAATAAAATTAAAATATAATTCTGCGACATATTGCTCGTGTAGTAACGGTCAGAGAATCCATTTGCCTTGTGGTTGTGGTGGACCGTGTCTGTCCGCATTCACTCCTCCAGCATCTCGACTGACTCGACCCAGTAACCACAGCGTGCTTTCTTTCAAACACAGCCAATCCAAAATTTGAAAAAGGTACCCCCCACATTGCAAAATGTTTTTGCACGTCAAGAATTCATTTGTCGAACGGAAATGGCATTAATTCATTTTTTTATACGTCTGATTTTATTAACTATCTCAATAAAAAATTAAATTTAAAATTCTTTGCGGTAATAACGAGTAATTTGTTTCTTATTATATTATAACGTTCGGTGGCATCCTTAATGTGCACAGTGTACGGATCATATTGTGTCCATATCCCTATATACCTGTGTGCACATCATAGCATTTTGTAGTGTATCGTAGTTTTTAGTAAAAAAAAAAAAACTTTTAAGGTGACTTCTAGGGTCATAATTTAATTGTTTTTCTCACTTTATATATATATAAAATAATTCTGATAAAAACGAAAAAGCGAGGGATAAATGAGAATTTGTGGCAACGCCAAGGAGACAAGTCAAATTGAGCAGTTGCCTCGGAAGGACTAGTGCATTAAATTCCTTGGCAGGACCAGTGTGTGATGTGTCCATCCTAAGAGAGAGCCTCGTACAAGATCTCGGAGATCTTATGGACCGTACTATAATATAATATTTACAAAATGGTTCTTCCCCCCCCCCGGGGGAAAGCAATAAGAAATACCACCTTATCTTCACTGCATACCGACGGTCTAAATTGTGCACGGATGTGACAATCTTTCTATATAGCTTAGCAGCTTGTAATTACCATTTGATCGACCATTATAATGGGAACTGAAAAAATAGTTAATATGCAAACCTATTGTTCGGACTGAGATGCAGTCCAAGTCATACTGATTCATATTTTAAATATTAATCTGCAATTATAAGTATTTTCAACAAAATATATTTATTGTTGTTTCCGTATCATGTAGCCTCTCGTTTTTCACTTTCAACGATGCACTATTGATGATGCATTGAAAGAGTTGGCGTTTCTTTGGAGTTTTTTTGACGCGAAAAATAATGGGAGTTCATAAAAAATATAATTAAAACTATGAATTGTATAAATATAAAATTATAAATATGTAATTTAATTATTATGATTGCACTTGTTGTGAGTATGCATAACTAAGGGCACAAGCACGTCACACCCACTTGACACTTTCGTTTTTTTTTTTTTTTGTTGTTTTATATAGAATTGAATGTGGTACTAAAGCCCGCTTTTATTTATTCTAAGACCAGAACAAAAATGGTTTTCTACTAAAATGATGGAACGTTGAACACTAGCGCAGAGATTATTGACGAGAAACACTTTAGCCCTCTGTGTAGGATAACGTTGATTGTTCATTTTTCAGCAAAAACCATCATGGACGCACGTTCTACCTTCGTGGGTAGGGGTGACTATGGAGCGGGTGCCAGGACGGACGGATACTGTCAAACCCATATCCTAACCCAACATTACGTGTTATAGCCGAACCCGTTCCGCGTCAGATCAAATTATAAATAAATATTTTAAAAAATAATATGATTTGCAAATTATATATATATATATTCGGGTTAATGGTTAGACACACATCAAGTTTAGGTTGGGGGATTTCAATTCTTTAATGATTATTATTATTTATTCTTTTCTTTTTCTTTTTATGACAAATGTAAAAGAACAAAAAAAGACTTGGTGAACAAAAAGTAAGCAAAATACCCTGAGGGATAACGACTCCAATCAAAGCGCGCCGTTGAAGTAATTCGAGCATGCTTAGCAGGGGAAATTCACAAATCTCAAACTGTTTTGTCCGACGTAGCTCCAAGGTCGACAAGAAAAGCAGCGCTGCAGTGATCTTCTTTTAGTGTGTGTTAAAGCCGACAATACTCCTAATCAGCTTTTGGTAATGCTTTCAGGAGCAAGCTTGTGGAATTCTTTCATTTGGGAGGTGCGGCTATTGCAAACCGAATTCCCACTTGAAATTTGCATGAGTAGACCACGAGATACTGAATTATGATCATTTTGCTTTAGAAGCAACAAATTGTGATATTTAGTCACTATGAAAACAGAAAAGCACTTGCCTTTAAAGGGCAATTGTACAAAACCTTAATTTGTTTTATTTGGATAATTTTGCTACATGGGAATTTTTTATTTACCCGGGACAATCACACCGCTCGTGAGAGTCGAGCACCATGAATACATTGGGCCTACAAAATAGGCAAGCGTCACTGTGGCTGAGAACAGAATGAACACATGATGACCTTTAACTTTATAGAACACCTTCCATTGTTTCTACTCAAATAAGTCATAATTCACTCACGCATCTCTCTAGATTCATCATTTCATGAGCATTGAATCTTGCTTCGAAAATTATTTCTCACAAAAGTGAATCCATGATGCAAATGTAGACTAGAATGATCAGAGGATCTTGAACAAAAGCAAGTGGATAATTTAGGGTCTCCAATGACTGAAAACCGTAATCAAACCTCACCTTAAAGTCGTGACAAACCCCATGACAGGACGGGAAATGACCAATTCCTTGCTCCTCCATGTTCCATAAGTCAGCTTACAAATTGAAATTAAGCATCCAAGTTGTGTTCAATAGTCCAAAGCATTTGAGTACATTCAGAAAGTTAATCTAGTGGTACTGTTTTTTGGATTAGAAAATGCTAGTAGGATCAAAGAGAAAGGAACAAGAGTTGTTATATGACAAAAAAAAGTCCGAGATCAGGTGACCGTATCGTTAATTGTTGATTTAATTGCATTATTAAATAAAGGAACTTTAAATTGTTTGAATAAATATTAAAGAGGCTAATCTATGTTGGATTGGGAGCGAAAAGGGGTATCGATGACCTCACGTGTTGACATTCAAATGCAATTGTTGATGACAAAAGAGCATTTCTCAACTTTGAATTGCTGCATCTTTTCATTCATTTTGGCCCTGTGATTATTATTGATAACGAAAACACCTATAACCTATAAACCAAACAAAGCATTTGGAGCTTAATCAGTTCATAGAAAATGGCACGAGCACAACCATATACGTTAGGATCGTGGATGGATAAAGATTGTGACTAGCATTATCCACTAGATCATAGATATAGAACTGACAGGACCTTTTAGGGTCAATCATTTGGCCATAAAAATACTTTATATATATATATATATATTAGAATTTAATACATTATCTATTTTAAAATTTACCAAATAGATTAAAATTTTCAATTAAATAAATTTTTGATATAATATTAAAATTTTTACAAATTAAAAGTCTCGAGTTTAAACCAAATTACCCTCATTCTTCGTGCACTTACAAAGCACAATAGAGTGGTAGTCCTAACTCAACACATAGGAAGTATTGTTCATTTTGGCATCCCCAGTATGATTGACTTTGCTCGGAAAAACATAATTGGAACGTTGAAATTACCGTTCGGTGACACAGTTATAAATGCAAATCTGGTCAATGAAATTATCATTACACAGAGAAGAGAGAAGCTTACGCCGGGAACATAAAGGAAAGAAAATATGCTTGATTTCTGTGCAACAATTCTGGATTTGATTTTAGGGAAACACGTTTCAGAGGAACGTTACGCTGCAAAAGACGGTTCTCTTCTGAGGATCATATGGGAGCCCATCTGGTGTCATTTTTATTTGTTAAACTAGAATATCATCAAGCTGGGCGATTCAAATGAAACAAAGGGTGCTCGTGTTCCCCTTCATAAGTCACAACAAACATGGTTGGATCCTCCATAGATCGCTCCACGTGCTTTCTTGCAGGGCATCCCCTCGTGCTACTGCATTTGTAATAGCTCCTTCGAATTCAAAGAATGACAGACAATGTGAGAACGCTTCTCTTTCCTATTGTTCGACGAAAGGAGTACATTATCGGATAAAAAAGCCAATCTATGCAACAACAACCAAAAAAAAAAAAAACGCAAATTGCAATACCGATGAGCTTTAGTCGGATGGTATTGGAGTCATTTGTAAGTGTGCAAATCTCGAGTTTAGGTTTAGTCAAAACTAATTAACAAAAAGAAAAAATGAAAAACACGTAAGGTAAACAAAGAAACATTAAATGCTGAGTGCCGACCATGAGATATCAGTCTAGTATTAAACGGATTTTAGACCGACCTGTTTGATTGAGCTACTTATTTATGCTCCAGCAAGTTACCCAAAACACAGAGAAAAGCTGCTATGCAGTCCTATGCTTGCTTCTAAAGCAAAGTCCACTTCGGTACTATTGTCACGTCTTTTCATCATTCACTTGAGTACCAAAAAGGAAAACGGACACCCTTTCCTGGTATCAATTTAACAAAAAAAAAAAAAAAAACTGCGTAGCATTACCTGGGATATGGAGATCCTTTTATGGGCTTCTGCCCATATTTTCTCCAAGAGTGTGCATCAGGAGGTATATCAGTTACTTCACTGCTCAAAGCTGGAACCCCAATTTTTTTCTTAATCCTCAACTTCCTATAATTAACACATGAACATGATATTCGAGGTAAGATATACTAAAAGCAATCATTATCAATTACGAGTAGGTGGCCATACTAAGCTATAACTGGTGACTTCAGGTTACAATAGAATAATTTTGCTATTAAATAAACACTTGTTATTTGGACCAACAATCGGATATTCTAAATATTTTTCAATAGCAAAATTATTCCATTTACCATAAGAAAGTACCTTCGCTCTGAACAGTGACATCCACCAGTTGAGGCTAGGCATTTTGTGCTGGCGTCTTCCCTATTCAACCTGCTCTTGCTCTTGCAAAACAATGAGGAGCCGTCCCGAGAAGCCATAATTTCTGGTGATGAAAGTGGAATTATTGGCTTATTGGAGCCACTTACATTCAAGCCAAGGAACAATGTACTTGTCTGCAATGGGGATTGGTTCACCCCAGGGATCAAATTGTTAATAACATCTGCATTAGTTTCAGACTTCCGCTTTTCCACGCTGGAACCACTGCTAGGGACCAAACCAGTGGTCGATTGAACAATTTGAAGAGGGAATAGCTGTCTAATTACTGGGGTTTGAGTCAAGTTACGCTCATAACCATGAAGCACAGAATTAGGACTATCCATGAATTCAACTGGATTGATGTTTTGGCCGTGTGGCAGAGGGCCTTTCCTGATTCTTTTGCAACCCAACTGCACTGATCCGTCGAGGAGGGCCAGTATATTCTTGAATCCATTGACTGCATCTTGAGCAATCAGGCTTACTTCTTGAATGCTTCTCTTCTGATTTGGATCAGAAATACAGCTAAACAAATGATGAGCTTTTCTGAAACTACTCTGGGCAACCTCAGCAATTTCGATATCCCATCTTGGGGTAATTGAAACACAGGCATCTGAAGCTCCTTTCATGGTCTAACCCGGTATGTTAATGTACATAATAGAGCCTCAAGTTATGAGAGTTCAAGCAATATCTGCCACAGAGTATTCCAAATATTGTGGATTCAGAGCACATTTTCAGGCTAACCATGTTCAAGACTCGGTTAGCAAGTAGCTTTGTGACAAAATCCACTGAGCTATAGCCAAACTGAATAATCTCAATGCAAGCATGGAACACGATTAAAGAATCCAGAGAAGAGATGCAGCAAACCTAAGGTTACTGTAATTGCATGCTGAAGTTGGTTGCTTTACCCAGAAAAAAATAATTTAATTTATGTTTAGAATCAACATATTTTGCTGCAAACAATGAAACAACATAAATACTATAATTACAATACAGGTAAACAAGAAATCACACCCTTACGGAGAATAATATATCGTATGACAGTTGAGATTTGCACAAATAAAGGAACAAATATTTAATGTGATGTCTTCGTTATCCAATTTATGTGAGTCGTGGGGCCACGCAGAGGTGCATAAGTTGAAACACAAAGATTCAAAATAGTTTTGGCTTCATGTGGCAGCATTCCACTTGCCCGTGAATCTAATCCACTAAGCAGCCAACCAATCAAAACAGTTGAAGCAGTCTCCCTCATTCAGGAACTTGCACTATTGGCTTTTATCCATTATCTTTTAGTGCCTTTTGCTTCCACTCTTCCCATTATTGCATTCTTTATGATCCTATACTTATCACACTAAGGAAACCATATCAAGAGCAATCTTACAAGTCCAACTTAATTTGATTCAATCTCTTTAACACCCAATTTAAATATTGCTTGTTTAAAAGTCTCTTTTTCTGAAAATTTGAGTCAGTTATTAAAGCTTATAGGAGACAAGTCCCCCATTTTCCTGAAGAGGGAAGCAAATGTGAAGATGGGCTGGTCAGGTAACTTCACCAAATCAAAAGATTAGGCCATGGACCACCATAGGATAGATCCTTAGGGCATGTTCCTGTACACAAAGTTTGATACAAATTTAGATAATGTCGACTTCGAAATATTAGCTACTAGAATTGAATGGAACTCAAAATGAACCTATACATTCCATTGTTTCAATGAAAACCCAGATCCTAACAAGCTTGAAAGTCATTCCCAGGTTGGCCAATTGTCTTAACAATTATCAATTATCTCCGAGTTGGCCAACTGTCTTAACGATTGTAACCTACACGATACAGGAATCCAAAGAAAATTTCCTCTGTCAATGTATTTGAGACTCTGAGTGCACATAAATTTCTTCGCGAGTCATATTTGCTCTAGATTCTTATCTTCCGACAGGTATCTCTCCACGAAAATATTTTTCATTTGACATCCAATGCTAAACTGAAGAGAACAATAATAAACTGAAGTTATAAGGGGAATATCATATAAGACTGGCATTTTTTAGACAAAAATACATCTAGTGCCGGTGATTGCATTTTTCTTCCATGGAGCATTTTTGGCAGTTGCATGAGAGTAGAGCTCAGAGCGTCTCAAGTCATTGCCATAGTCTAGCATATATAATAAACAGCAAGCTTTTCTCTTTGTTGACATTGTTTGCCATTAGCAAAATGAAGGTGAAAACAGAACACTTCAATGTTCATAACCCCAACCCACCCCCCCGGGCCCCGGCACCCCGCCAAGGAGAGTTCTCAAAACAAAGTGCAAAAATTAAGTATCTATCTGTAAGTGCTTGATCCTAATTTCTAAACATGAAAGCAAGTTAAATGATATTGGCAGTGGTATGTAGACACCAAATGAATTCATGTTGAGTTATAGAGCCTGTATTCAATTTTAACTGAGCTTTCTTGCAGAATTTCTTCTTATGGGATATTTGCATCTTGATCGTCGGCTTCTCGCTAATGGAGACCACTCCTCAATATTCCCCATCTTTGCTCTGGTTTTACGGTACTCTCTTGATCTCAAAGCTCCTTCCATTACGTTTACATCTTCATGAATTTCATGTACAGAAAGGCATACAAGCCCAGGAAGGATCTCCCTCTGGAAATCTTTCAACCTCCTTCCACGTCTCAACTTCAGACCAAAATGCTTTGTCTCTTCATCATTGACTTCTAATTGCTTTGATGATGCAGAATCGTCATTCAAGTTGCTTTCTGTAAGCTGTAGAGTAAATAACTCAAAAGAATCAAAAGAATACTGCGGGTGCTCCCTCTTGTCTTGTTTGGCGTCCTTGGATCTTACTTTTGCGCAAGGATATTGATAACAAGCTGAATTAACCAAGGACATACAAACAAGTGACTCGGCTGCTTGTTGGGTCAAAATATCCACTTCAACTGATTCTTCTTTCTTGTCAGAGCATTCGGTTTTTAGGTCACAGCTGTCAGCAAGCCTTAGGTCATGCTCACCTGATAAGACATCACCAACTTGAGATTCCGTATTGACTCCTGAAAACTGAATAGAAACATCAGTTGTAATGCAGGAGTGTGCTGTCTTCCCACTGTTCACATTGTTGTCAGAAGTGGAAAAAGTCTTGCATGATGCCGGAGATATGTTGCCCTGTTGATCTTCAACTTTGTTTTGACTGTGATCAGTACATGAAAAGTCATCGTATTCTACATGCTTCTTGCTGCTCACTTTTCCTACAGCTATAAACAACTGTTGTGACTTATGGGAAACATCATGTCCAGGATTTGATCCCAGCTCAGCATTCTTGTGATCACTACTGCATCTGCCAATGCTTTCAAACATGCCTATTGGGTGCCTAGACCTGGAATCTGGACCCATGAGGCTCAACATCCCAACACTTCCTTTGCCGCAATTGGATATTCTGGTAGATATTTCTGTTGTCCCACTGGCACTGTTTAAATCCATCAGAACAAAATTTGCATTTTTATCTTCTCCAAGTATGTCTGAGTTCTTGCTTGAGCATTTATATACTTCGCTTTTCCAAAATGTGCTTGGACAAGTTCCCTCCTGAACATCACCAATAAGTCTGCCTGAGTCATCGGCAGGGCTGGCTGCTGTTGGAGAGGCCAGGATGGGATCATCCGAGTAACAAGAAAAGTCGTAAAGATCTTTGTTAAGATCCAGCGGCCCTCCCTGATACGAAATATACTGTTGCCTTTTGACTGAAAGACCGTTGCCTAGGAAATCATCATGGCACTCTCTAATTCCTGCATACAAAAACAGCTAAATCACAAAACTATACTTATGCTTAAATTGGACATGATGAACAATATAGAAGCACAAATCCAAAACTGTAAAGCTACAATTAAACTTATAGGGGTGTAATTGAAAATACCATTACTAGAAAAGGTTTGCTCTTGGCAGCATTCAGTGTGCTGTTGAAAAGAAACACTTCTAGCAATTTGATGAAATGAACCTTTCTTCGCACTGGTTAAGATGATTGGATTGGAGAAGTCTGAAACTTGTGATCCGAGCTTGCCTTTTGGATTTGTCTCCAAATCCACACATCCAAGATAAGGTGTACATTTTGGGTACCCATCAGACATTCTCTCAGCTGATGCATCCAAATCAATCACTCTTTGAGAGAAACAACTGGCTTTCTGACCAAAAGAAGTTGCCATTGTACCTCTTGTTTTCTCCTCATCGATGCTCAGAGACAGCTTCAGCTCCTCTGGCACAAAAGATATAGGAACATGAAGACAATACCCAGATTCTGCCGGCTCCTTTATGTGATTCCAATCATTTCCTTCCTTGGTTTGATGCTCCTCAACGTGATTAATGAATTCATCAGCAGAAAGCTGAAGATCAGGAGATCTCTGCCAAATCTCACAATATGCACCTTCGCACTCTTCCAAAAACTCCCAGCCCCTCAAAGGCTTTGTGCCCTCCTGAAAGGCAGGCTTATTACACTAGCTTTCAAAAGAGTACATCATTGCAGTTTTTCTGCTCTCTAGTTTAGTCATCGATGAATATTAGATACAAAATACTGTGTCTACATGTTTTTTGACTTTGCTAGTCTTCTGTACCTATAACTTCAAGAGGAAAAAGAAAAAAAAAAAATTTTAAAAGAGCTGCTAAGTATACAGATCACAAGAAAAAAAAAATGCAGTGATTGCACCTATAATCAGGTCTTTAATGATGGGAATTGCCAACATTTATTGGATGTTCTTGATTATGCTTTCACATGGTAGTAAGTTCACTAGGAGTTCTTGCTACATAAATGCAAAATGAGAAAAGAGCAAACAATTATAACATGGGACATAAAATCCTTCTCCCCTCCATAAGGGATCTTTCCATATAACATTATCACAATTTGTAGCTTCATTTACCTTGGGCACTGACAAAAATCTTGCTTCTTTATCCCGTGGTTCATGTCCTGCCAGATTTGTAAGTGGTAGCAGAAAAGATTGTGCTTTTGAATCAGGTGAAGTGTAGCCATCACACCCAGGGTAGGTAAGATCCTTCATTACTGATTCTTGTAGCCTGTATAACCGATGGAGTTCATGGACCTGAAGAAATATTATTAACAATACGTGTTATCGCTTGCTTTTGCATATTTTGACTACCCTTGACAGGAACAGCCACATTGTTGGATGTAACCCGGTACTCAAAAACGCCCAGTTAATTTAAGCAGGCAATGTAACAAGTGACAAGAATTCCCAAATGTCAAAATTTGTTTGGTGCGCCAAAAACTTGGTCCAACCCAGCTGGATAACACGATATCTAATATATCCAATAGCAAGTAGTGCCCCCAGGTGAGGTCATACCTGTTTCCTAAAAACAACCTCCTGTTCGAGCATTGTCAGCTTCACTGCTTCTTTTAGTGTCTCCGTACACTTTGGAATAGAATTCAGATCCAAATCTCCTAGCATCAGCATTTTCTTCTCACAGGAACTGAACAAGAACTTCAAGCCTGCTCAGACTCTTCATGCTTCAAGACAACTAAGCCTTGTTGTGCCTGATAACTTGTGCTCCTTCCCTGAAAAATTCTGTAAAGCTGCTAGTTATAAGATAGGCAGCACAAATAGTTCACAATATCAATATGTCTAAGAAAAATTTTGTCCACCAAAAGGTGCCAAAACTATGTAGTATGACTATCTATAATCAGACAAGTGATCCATTACAGATTTCTTTTTTTTTTTTTTTTAATTCAACCACATGAATAAATTTTAAAATACAAGTGATATTGTTCACAAGTCAAAATGACAGAGAAAAGACTAATTCTGACTATCAGAACATATTAGTGCATTTCGGTATGCAGCCTTTTAAGCTTTTTTCAAATTGCTTCAGCATTTATTAATTCAACAAAAACGCTCAAGTGCCAGCATTCATTCACATAAAATCATTGCGTGTCCTTGTTCTGTTTTGACCGTGCAGGCCATTCCTTGGGTGTGATAACAGCAACACTAACAGTTTGCCAAGTTGGCCAGTGCCTTAAAGCATTCACTGACAAATTAGTCTCATCACTAGCCCTTCTATATCCTTCCTATACCACTGCATTTTTGTTCCACCACAAGCATCTTTCTGTTGCATCTAGCAACTCTCTGATCAGTATTCACCATAAACAAGCTAAAATTCACTATTCTCCACCAGCCCTTTCCTAACACTTATCTGGAAGCAATGGCTCTGGCCAAGGAAAAGCCAGACACGGCTAGCTCATGAGTCATGAATAGCAAAAAAAGTCCCCCAAAACTTGCATAATTGACTCTTAGCAAGGAAATTTTGGACTATTCTATCATATTAATTCTACCCATTTGTCAGTACTTCCTTAAACCAAGTTATCAATTTCAATTTTCATCGGCTCCTGCTCTAAAATCCTCATCTATACACATTGCTTGGAGGCTAGTAAACTTCGAAGATTTCAAACAGACTGCACCTTACGTACAATTTTTCTTAAAGATCTCGTATTTTATGATTGCATTTAAAAGATATAACCAACAACTCGGTAGCCACCATTTAAAAATATGAAGAATGAAGGACCCAACAACCTCATGCTGCAATCTTGTTATCTTTTGACAAGTCAAGCCTCTAAAAGTTTCTTTCTTTTTTTTTTTCCGCATTATTATTATTATTTTATTTTTCATTCTAACCAATAACGCTAACAATATCAAAAGCAAGGGACCCCACATAAGACAAACTACAAAACGACAGAAACTTCATTAAAGAAATGAAAATCCCACAAATTCCAGAGACAGAAACTGAGATAAAGAGAGTACCGGGAGGAGAAGAACCCCAGAAACATATCTGATTCTTGTTTTGCTGTTGTTTCTTTGCAACCCCAGAAAATGAAGGAAATGCAAATGATAAATGTTATATGAGGGACAAAGTGAATGACACCAAAAGAGAGAGAAAGAGAGAGAGAGAGAGAGAAGAAGAAGAAGAAGAGAAAGAAATATATTGTCTGGAAAAACAAAACGGAATAAGGAATCAAATCAGTGGGGATAGAGAATCCATGAGAAAGATAAATTCTTTCTCAATCTCTCGCTCCAATCCAACGGAGAGACTGATGAGCCCAGTAGCTTTTGTGGGATCATCACTCTTTTTCCCCACTCCGTGTCCCTCTCTCTCTCTCTCTCTCTCTCTCTCTCTCACTTACTGGTATTCTGATTCTTTCTCCCTCTGTCCCCCTACTCATTGCACAAAAGCAATTGATTAAAGCCATTTGACAGAATCATTTGTCCGAGAGCCAAAAAAAAATCCGAGCTTATTTTATATCGTAAAAAGTATGACAGACACCTTTCCTTCCTTTTCAACTAGCATAAAAATCTTCAATATAACATAGATACAGACCACATAGCAACGATGCTTGAACGCCCCCCTAAAGTTTGTGACATCGAAAAACACAACATAAAGTTCCTTTGTCATGAGCCACAAATTTGGTGACTCTAAAATCCCAAACGCCATGGTCAAACATCATATATCATGAAAAATACTTTATATTAAGTTTGTTTTTGATAATTTTTTTTTTGTTATACATATTTAAAAATATAATGAAGAGAAAATAATTATAAATTTAATTAAAAAGATAATTTTTTTATAACACGTAAAATTTATTTTAAAAAATTTAAAATTATTTTTTATAAATATTGCAATAGATGAGACAAAGAAAAAATATGAATTTAAAAAAAAATTACTTTTGAGTCATTGTTAATTTCACTAATTTCCAATCAATTGTCCTATTAATTTTATTACTAGTTGATTGTCGATTGTAAATTAATTAAAAATTATTTTATAAATTTTTATTTATAATAATAATTAAATTTTATTAAAATTTTTTATTATATTATTTTAATTTTACTTTATAATAATTAAAATTAAGAAAATATTTTAAGTAATATAATTAAATAATAAAAAATAATTTATTTTTTATACAAAATTTTTTAATAAATATTTTTTTATAGACAAATTATTTTTCATAAGAACATGTTAGACTTCAATTGTCTTAAACGGATGATAGAGAAAGGGTTATGAAACTTTATAGATATTAAAAAGGCAGAGGAATCCTTGGTATTAAAAATGAAAAGTCCATTCCAGTGATAAAGTTTAAGGCTGCCAATAAACTGTCCTCAAATAAATTGTTCAAATAGAAGAACACAAAGAAAAGTGAGACAAAATAGACTCACATACAAAAAAAAATAAAATTAATCCAAGTTATAGAAATAGAAATAGTTCTATTATATATATATATATATATATATATACCATGAATTCAATCCCAAATGTAATAAGCTAATTTCTTCCTAAATAATAAACTAATTTCTACCTTCTTTTTTTCTCTCTCTTTTTTGGGTTATAGTAGAAATTATAAGCAAATTTCAATGCTTGTTTTAGAACTCTGAGAGACTCCAACCAATGAACAAGAGGCACATTGCTTCTTGCTATTGGACAAGTCCAGGTTGTTTATAAATGCGTACCTAATCACAATAGTACAAGGGGTATTTTTCTATTGAAAATCTCAAGTTTATTGAGTTTTATTAATAAAGCTATTTTGTAAGATTGGGTAGTTAGATTTGACCATACTTTGGTCCTGGTTTGGTTTCAATTTTGAACTAACGGTTTCAGTTCACGGGAGGAAAGCAATGTAACCGACCAAACATTACAATTCAGTGGAATTGGCAGTTTTGTTTCGATTCTAATTTTGGTTAAGATTTTAGTTTAGTTGCACATTAGAATTGTTTCGGTTGTTTTAAATGTGTTTTTCCGAAACAACAGGATTTTTTAAAATTTTCGTACTGATTCCGGTTAAACCGGAGGTTGCACAGTTCGAGTTGCCCTTAAACTACAATGGGACCGACTCTCTGACAGGTTTTGGTCCAGAACCGAAACCGTGGAGCCTATTCAGTTTGGTTCTGATTAGCAAAGCATTGAAATGACTGAAGGCTCGTTGAGAGAGAGAGAGAGAGAGAGAGAGAGAGCGGAGGACTTTCCTCAAGTTGGATTGACATAATCGCCCGGCTTTCTGTTTCGTTTTTAGATCCTCCCAACTGCGAAGTGTAAACCTTGAACCTGCGTGTCTCTGTCTGTCGTGCCTGTTAATCTCTATTGTTTTTGGTTAGTCAAAGATTACTCATGTCCTTAATTCCCGCGTGCACTTCTTTTGGCATTCATACTCTCTCACTTACGAGCCACGAAAGCTTAAAGATCCTCACTTTGTCTCTCTCTCTCTCTCTCGACAACTACAACACAGTTTGATCTGTATTTGTTGTAAAAAGCGATAACAGTGAGTGTTTTTAGATGGCAAACGCATATGGGTTCCTTAGTCCTTCAGTTTCAAGCCTAAGGAGGAAGATTCAGCCTTTAACAGGGAATTCCGGATATGGGTTTTACTCCAACGAGGGAATATTTAAGAGGGTTATGTGCTCCAGCACTGCTGCAGGTGCAGAGAAGCTTTCTCCCTCTCAATTCCGAATCCCCGGGTGAGTACTTGGTGATTGAATCATTTGATCCTTCACTGAATTGGAAATGCACCCTTGATGCATGTGGGGTCTTGGTTGTGATGATGGATCTCTTGTTCAATAGGCCTGCTTGTTTGTTGGATGAAATGGAAAATTTATGTGAAGATCATGGCTGGAGTAGGTTTTAGCTTTTCAAAGTGACGAAAAGGATTCTCTTGTCAAAGTTAAAAAAGAAAATGTGCAATCTAAGAGAGAGATCAACAACATAGAGTTTTTAAAGTTAAAGTTGAATATGGTTAGGGGGTGTAGCATATGGGGGAGTTACTGTTCATATGGATTGCAACTTACTTTTGGTGGAGGCTAGCTTTCCAAGCATATCCTAACAGACGATATTGGAGAAGTTCGGTTTGAGCAGTTCATAGAACTCTGGAAGTCTGAATGAACCACGTGCTAGAATTATGGACTAAAAGTTCCCAAGCAATTCTATAGACTATTGGTTTTATGCGTCTCTATACAATCTCCTGGTTGGATTTTCTTTTCAAATTATGCTGATGTGAAGATAATATAATATATGTAGCACAATTGATAAGGGACAAGCAGCTAATATAAGGATATGCTAGAAATTAATTTAGTAACTCCATGAGTTACATGCAACACTGAATTCTGTGAATGAACAGACAACAATTGGAATTGGTCCAACAATATGAAGGTGCATTTGTCCTCTGGCATTTCAATTTTCTCTCTAGAGCTATGGTTTTGCACTACCTGGGGGATACAATAGGTGGATTTGGTGGTTCTAATATAGCTGCAGAGGCTTTCTCATCTGCAAAAATTGCCCAAATGGCATGCTAGAGTAACAGGAATAACTTTGCAGGTTTATATTGCTGTAAAATTGTTTCTTAAACCATGCAATAAGATGGAACAAAGGCAATTTAAAAATTGGTGATTTCATTGTTTTTGTCAGCGAAGCCTTTAGTCCTTCCTTTTGTGTCTCATTTGCCTTCTGGATTTCACCTCTTGTTTATTTTCAAGTATAAAAATTGGTGTCACCAAATTGAGTTGCTTTGTGTTTCTCCTTCCAATCTTTTAATGTGGCATGTGGGAAGAACTTGATGGTTTGTAGGATAACCAAACTATTGATGATAAATGAGAGAGTCTCTTAGGTGAACTGGTACTTGTTTTTTAGCAAAGGAGTGATTATCTGGTTGAAGTTTTTCTTATAGGATTTTGGTTTTTTTATCCTACTTTGCAAAGCATTAAATTTCTATCAACTCTCCAAGGCTTGAGTTTCTATAGATACATCAAGAAGGGATAATTTCTCTTTAAGTTCTACAAAATTGAACATTGTTGGTTCCTGTTAATCATATGTATGCTCTGTACCACAAGTACTATTTGTAACCCAAAAAACTTTGTACAACAGGCTTACTAGTAAAGGATGCAAGTTACTTGGATGTGGATCAGCAGTACCGAGTCTTCAGCTTTCAAATGATGATCTTGCAAAAATTGTTGATACCTCCGATGAATGGATATCTGTTCGCACTGGGATTCGGAATCGAAGAGTTCTTAGAGGTTGGTACTTTTAGAGCAATTTGGTGTCATATGTTGGATGGCCACCAAATGTTTGGACTTTGCTGCTTTATTTTGTGGCTGTTCATCCTCTTAACCATAGGTGAAGGAATTCACAGTGGTGATTTTGAGCTTAGTGGGCTTGTACTTGTCAGTTTTGTCCCTTTGTACTATGATGGTGCAAGTGAATAAACTACCCGGGCATCTAGGTTACAGGGAAACATATCAACAATGGATTCATCTTGTGGTTGCTGGGTCCATAAACATCAAAAATAGTATTTTGTTGGTCATGCTTCATAATTCCAGATACTGATTTTGTTCTCTAGAAAGCTGTTGTTTCTAGAGGGTTTCATGCATGGCTTCATTCTAGAAATCTATTTGTATGCAAACCATTAGCAATCTGATTCTGGTCATTACATTCCAGGCAAAGACAGCTTGACTTTGCTAGCAACAGAGGCAGCAAGAAAAGCTCTTCGGATGGCAGAGGTTGATCCTGATGATGTTGACATGGTATTGTTGTGCACATCTACACCAGAGGATCTTTTTGGTAGTGCTCCTCAGGTATTTGTTTATAAGATGATGCAGATGTCTCGAAATAATATGATAGTCCCCGTCCTTGATGCTTAGCTGCATGGATTCATGGTTCTTCACTTGGAACCTTTATTTATTGTTTTTTATCTGAATTTTCAGATTCAAAGAGCATTGGGTTGCAAAAGGAATCCTTTGGCATATGATATTACAGCTGCTTGCAGTGGATTTGTGCTGGGTCTAGTATCAGCTGCTTGTCACATTAGGGGTAAGAAGTTGTTGCTTTGGCTGTGATAAGTCACTGCAACTTCTTGTTTCGAAACAGATTTAACTCTATCCATCATGATTGTAGGAGGTGAATTTCAAAATGTATTAGTAATAGGTGCTGATGCTCTTTCTCGATATGTTGATTGGACGGATAGGGGGTCCTGTATTCTCTTTGGTGATGCTGCTGGTGCTGTACTAGTGCAGGTATGGTCCATGGTTTCTGCTATTAGATTGTAGCCTTATGCCATGGATTGGAGTCTTTCTTGATACCCTTGGCAGAACTCTGTTTTTTTTTTCTGTTTCAACTATCTGCCCTCGTGTCCATAGATCTACCCTTATTTGAGATTGTTAATATGTGATCTACATTTGGGATGCTATGTTTTGACATTTTCCATCTTATTTTAGTGAGATTTTTCTTCTGCTTTTGTTTCATATTTCCACGATTCTTCAGGCATGTGATAGTGAGGATGACGGCTTATTTAGTTTTGACTTGCACAGTGATGGGGATGGCCAAAGGTATGTGTTGTTTATATTCTTCAGGCAGCAAAGCAGGTGATTCTTTCTGCTATCAATCTGATGGAGTGCATATCCTCCCTTTATGCAGGCATTTAAATGCCTCCATCAAAGAAAATGAAGTAGATCACGCATTAGGCTCTAATGGTCCAGTTTTAGACTTCCCTCCAAAACAGTCCTCGTATTCCTGCATTCAAATGAATGGAAAAGAGGTCTTCCGCTTTGCCGTGCGATGTGTGCCCCAATCTATAGAGTCTGCTCTAGGAAAGGCTGGTCTGACTGGATCTAGCATTGATTGGTTACTGCTTCACCAGGTCTGTATACAAACTTCACATGTATGGGGATAATACTGTGATACTTTCTAAGAGAGACATGCTAAGCACTTCAAGATCTGATACAGGATTTGCGTTTGTATGTCATTTGTTGTCCATATCCGTATAACTGGTCTGCTGTCATGTTTTTTGGTACATCGGAAATAACTGGTTTGTCATCATGGAATGGCACAATGATATATATGACTCCACCATCATCTGAAAGTTGAACTAAACAGTGGGGTTTAGCTAAGTTCTCATAGTCAGGAGTGAAGAGAGTGGTCAAAGAAGCAAGTGGGCTAGGCAGATACCTTCCCCCAACCAACTGTAAGATTTGTGATGTGATATAAGGAAGACATGGGCAGAGTTTTTCTACAGCAAGACATTCGGACCAGCTAGGAAAGAATATGCAGAGGAGGAGATTCACAAATGGGAATGTCTGGTGGAGAGTAGCAAAGCAAGTGGCTGCAAGAATTGAATTATCTTTGGTATTAAAGAAATTATGAAATCCATGTAATTTGCATTAGATTGCATTTACAGCAATACTAGGTAGAGAGAGTACTGAAACTGTGAGATGATCAGCCAATTATGAGATGCTTGCTGTAGGTGTACTGATGTACTCAAACAATGAATGAATAACGGAGGAGATTTTTCTGCAGGCAAACCAAAGAATCATTGATGCAGTTGCCACACGTCTAGAAGTCCCACCGGAAAGGATCATATCTAATCTGGCAAATTATGGCAACACAAGCGCTGCTTCCATTCCACTGGCATTGGATGAAGCTGTTCGAAGTGGGAAGGTGAAGTCAGGCCAAACCATTGCAGCTGCAGGTTTTGGAGCCGGTCTAACATGGGGTTCTGCAATTGTTAGATGGTGTTGAAATCTTGTTTTTACTATCACAAACGAGCGGTGCAAAAAGAGAAAAGGGTACTCCGTGTAACATATTTTTCACTCCCTTCTTGCTTCCTCTTGCACCTGTAATATGGATAATTGGAGATGTTGCATTTGTGAAATCTCCAGCATCCCCCCCTTCTGTTTTCTGTTCTGTTTTTCCCCTTGCATTTTGTCACCCATAATTTGGCCACTTGAATAAATTTCATTCTTTTTATGAATTTCTTGAATTTCCCACTTTATCAATTATATGAAGATATCATAATACATCAACCGCATTAAGAGAAAAATTAATTAAATGTATTTTTAAGGATCTAGTTGAATAAATGATTTTTTAAAGGACTTAAATTACATAATGTTTGGATATTCTGCCATTCATTTTTCCTTCAAAACTCAAAGCTGAGTTTCTCATTAAAATTATGAGCACCAGTTCCATATAAATTTTGGGCTTCTTCCGTCACTCTCTAGCCCATTAAATTTTCATTATCAGTAGGGTGCAGCCTATAAATTCTCCATTCAGTGCCTTTCAGTTTTCTTTCTCAGTAGGGGATCATTGTTGGCTTCTTCCTACCCAAGGGCACCGCCCTCCACTCACTGCCTTTCAATTTTCATTCTCAGTAGGGGATCATTGTTGGCATCTTCCTACCCAAGGTCACTGCCCTCTTTTCTATCCTCTCTCTTACAAGGTTCAAGAGACCCCATCAAAATTCAAACTTGAAGTTGGATCTTCATCTTCTTCTTGCTCAAAAAATGCCAAGCTCCTCCTCTCTTATTCTTCTCTCGAGAATCAAAGACCCCAAGAGCACAACTTTCAAGGACTACTACAAGAAGTGGCTTCACACACTCAAGAACACCCTCCTTCCTCTACTCCACCAATCCCTCTCCACACCAGCCACCACTCCCAATCTCCTCTCATCCCATCTCCACCTCTTCCTCCACCACCTCCTGTCCTACTACGACTCTCTCGACCTCGCCGCCACCGCCAACCCCAACAACCTCCCCCACCTCCTCTACCCTTCTTGGAGAAATTCCCTCGAAAAGCCCTTTATTTTCCTCGGTGATCTGCACCCTTATGTCTTCACCAATCTTGTCCGTTCATTTCTTGACAGAGAAAACAATGATGAAGATGACGACATTGAAAATGGCAAGAAAGTTGTAGTCTTGGGCCGGTCTTGGCAGGTGGTGATGGCATGGAAGGACCCTTCGGAGGCCTTGGTGATCAAGATTGAGCAGATTGAACGTGGGTTAAGGCTGATGGTTCCGTCATTCGTGGACAGAATGAAAAAGGCACAGGCAAAGTTTGTGGGGAGGGTTGTAGAGGATTGGATGAACTGTGGGGGGAACAAGGAAAGAATTGATGTTGGGGAGGCAATGAAGGTGGAGATGGAAGAGTTGGTGGGTGTTTTTGTTGATGCAAATCGCCTAAGGAGCAGTGTTATATCAGACATTGTTGGGGCATTGGATGTGTATCAGGGGGCTTTGTTTCTTGAAGGTTTAGCCCAATTTCTTGTTGGGTTTCAAGACCCCCATTTGCTGCGTAAATTCGACAAGTGCAAGCTTCCAAGCCGTGAATGAATTGGCATTGGTGTCTTTTTATTTATCTTAGTTTCTTGGACTGCAACAATGTTGGTGGGGTTATTGAATTGGCCTTGTCTGTCTGCAACTCTAGAGTAAGTTTCTTAACTGTTCAGTTCTTTTCTTTATTTATACTTTCCTTTTATGATATTGGCTCTGCAATGTGTTGACTTTCCTATGGGTTAACTTGTTGGCAGGGTATTAGGTCTGTGAATCTTAGATTTGGTTTCAATAAAGTTGTTTGTTTATGCAGCATTTCTTGTTCTTGAATTGGTAACAGCTGTTGTAATGAGATTTTTAGTCTTCTTTCTTTGTAAGCAAAATGAACGTTGTTTCGGTGCCTTTGACTGTGATTTTGGCATGGTGGAATTGCACTTTGATATTACCTCTGCATGCATGGGACTTTGAATGTGATGTAACAGAATATCTCTCTCTATAGATCAGGGGATGGAAGTCCCTCTTTCAGCAACTTAGTTCCCAAGTTCTCACCTAAGTTCTATTCTGTTATTAATTTTCTTTTTCTCTGGATATTTGTACATCTTATGTTGCCACATAACAAGGCCTTTCCTTTTCTTCTCCCTCTGATATTTCTCATTTTTACAAAAGAAGGGGATGGAATATCAGTAATTATGTGAAATTGACCAATTACATGCTTAAGCAGCAGTTTTTTGTTTTTTTTCAGTCAAATGGTGAATGGGAAAAAAATTGATCTTTTTAGTTTGTCAAATGAGAAGTTTAGTTGAAAAATGGAAAAACAAATTGGTTATATGTCCTTAATTAATTGTTTTTATTTACTTGTGTGTTATTGGCATCGGAAAACTAACTGAATCAAAAAAATTGAAGATGGTAGCCTAACAGGTAGCAGTCCGGAGTCATGGTGTTTGGTCTATCCTTTTAAAGGTCCTCACAGTTGAACGAAGAGAAACCAGATTATAGCTCAAGTTCATCAACTGAATGTAATGAACCGTGCGGAATGCCTATGGAAGCTTAATCATTTAATATTTCAAAAGTATTTTGCTGGATGTTTCTTTGCTTCGGTTTCTACAAGCCAAAATGCCCAGTAATAGAATTATCTAATCTCTTAAGTTTTAAATTACGATTCAATTCTTAGTTCCAACAAAACCAAACAGGAAGGATGCACTTGGTGCCGCTGGAATGTAACAGGGGTCGCTTTAGAATAGCATTAGGCAGAAAGAAAACTAGTTTCCAAGTTTCAAAGATGCTCTTTAAATTTTCACGATGGAAAATTTTCTCTATTCACACCAAACACAAAGGAGGGCCCAATTACATGCAAGCTGGATCCAGGAAATGACTCCTGCATTTAAAACAGGGCTAATTCCGGATAATTTCTAGTTATCATATCGTGGGACTCGTTCAACAGGAGGCCCATCAACGCATACACCCATCCCAACCTAATAAGGTATTGACTCAACCCGAAATTGGTGTTCAGTGCATGATATCTGCTTTGTCTAGCCCAGGATTGATAGCTGGTCCATAAGTAGTGTTATATGTATCATGGGCATTGAATTTCACTTATACAAAGAATGCTTAGGGCTCATTGAGTTTTGGGGGTGTTAGATGTATTCTCCTTGCTTGTTTGGATTGGTGGTTTTGAGGAAAGAAACAAAAAGGATTCCACAAAACTAGTCATATAGAATTCCTCAAAATGAGGCTACAGTTGTTTTGGAATTGCAAGAACAGCTGGAGGAAGAAACGAAAAAAGGATTGCTAGTTTTTAGGCAGAAGTCCTGAAAATTCTAATGGGTATTTTTAACACGAAGAATTGAAGATACATAAGGTTTTGTTGAAAAATACCACGGAATGAGGTCAATCAGAAGAGATGCAATTTCATTGGTGTTCTTTTCATCTTCATTATAATAGAAGAGTGTCTAGGAGATTTTCCCATGATCAAATATGCATAATCTTATCTTTATTTTTACAATATATATATATATATATATATAATTTTAACTTATCACATCATATCACAATGAAATAATTTTATTTTTATATCAAAACTCACCTTTCACATCGTCATCATTTTTCTTTCGGTAAGCAACTTCTATCCTACTTTGATTAGGTCGTGCATTTGGTTACCAAAGAAAAGAATCTTAAGTAAGTTCGTTCAATGCATCCGGACTGAGTTAATTACAAAATGATTAAGAATCTTTGTAAGTTTGTCAATGCCTCGATATGTCATTTGGCTTTCTCGGACAATTCAAATAGTCAATTACCACCTGTATATATTACAATTTTCCATTCATTTTGGTTGTAATCAGAATTGCAGTGGCATATATACATACCAAGCCACAAAATTAGATAAATTGCTCAAGGAACATGCACCTAGTTCAGGATTCTTCGCACGCGCACTCAGGCAGACGAAAGACTATGTTTCAACTTGGACCATGAACTTGACTTTGACCAACTGCAAGCATCTGGAATTCAGCTTCCGATTTCTGTGCCGAGAATAAAAGAATCATTTTGATCTCTGCTTATGTTTTATGAACTCCAAAACACTTGAATAAAGCGAGAAAAACAATCACAAAAATGTGAGTCCCTTGAGGGTCTTCCGATAACTGAGAGTTTGTCCTCACTTATTCTTTAAATACGTTATCCTTTGGTCAAATTGTTCGTCCCCTCGTCGTCTGTGGTCTCTCTTTTTATCTGGAGACAGGGGGAGAAACGGATGCTGTTAAAAATTGTTTGGTCCATTAAGGCCATTCAGATTCTGTTCTTTCTCTGGACTCTTCAACGAGTTTGAGTCCAACCATCCTGCGCATGCCTCAGGGTTCATCAAAACCAAAGTTAAATCTCTTAAATCAACCAAGTTGCTTATCTTCTGTTCAATAAAATCAAGCTACTTAAGTAGCAATCTTTTTGTCCACAGAGGACACTCAGAGATTGAGATGTTGAACTTTTAAATTGGAAATTTGAACCAAGGGATGTGATGAGAAGAATATATTTATGCACTGTCACAGTACTATATATATATATATATATATATATATATATATATATATATATATATTTTTATTTATTTATTTATTTATTTATTTATTTATTATTTTTTTTTTCCAACAGTAAGAGAACTATATCTGAGCTAGGATACACCGTTAAGAATATTTTATATAATTCTATCATTAATAGTGTAATCTTAATTATTTAAATTTTGCATTTTATTTGATTGATTTCTATAAATTTCCAAAATATTTAGGTTGATTTAGTCTTTGGTCCTTAAGTTTACTCGATCGCTAATTTAGAAATTATTATAAATAAATTTTTAAATTTTTTTTCTATAATCAATCAAGTTTATTAAGTTACCAAATATGAATAAAAAAAAATTTTATTGAGAATTATTATTTATATTTTTTATAAAATTTAAAGTATTAATCAACTGTAGATGTTTAATTATTAAAATTTACGCGCTTTTGCATCAATATCTCGCACGCAGCGTTCAACAAGTCTCCAAAAAGTACCAAAAATGGAAAAGTGATTGCTGACTGTTTCATCCCCTTCCCTCAACGAACATTGCAATAAAAATCCGTGACAAATCTTCTCCCACATAAGGTGGAGTTGGCCTATTTGCGTTTTAACTGTAACTAAAAACGACCTTCCACTGCTTTCACATAAAGAATTCCGCATTAGTGCAAATTAACCGGCTTTGGTATTAATGTCTGCTATTTCGGAAAATGAGCATTTGATTACGTGGTACATTTGCAGGATTTACGTGTGAGGGATGACCACTACGAATGTTGCTCGCCCGAAATTTACCAAAAGCTTGCGAGTTCGTAGTGGGTGCACGATTAAACTTGACCCCCATTAAGTTTGACATAATAAAGTAATTCACGGCCAACGCGGCACCACCCCATCTCAAATCATGATATGAGAGAGAACAATCCGAAGGGTTCTTTAACAATTGAGAAAATATGGGAAATTTGTCACGTTGGGCATATGACGAACACCGTACGCAGTGGCCGACAACACGATTTCAAGATTCATAATACGAGCATTGATTCAGCTCTGTCACTTCCGGGCTAGCTTGCAACAAGCTGTCAATTTCCCCTCAAATTAAGAACCTTGTGCTAGACTTTTTACGTTCAACTCGGTACGTCTTCAAAGGCCAGGGACGTGTTTCACACTGTAGCAGTAGGTAGAATTAAATGTTTGCAAGATCACTTGACCGCTGTGTAGCTACGTGACAACTTTATCAGTAATGTTGACATGATAGTGCATTGATAATCGCAGCGGACCGTCTGGCTCGTGCCTTCTGTGCGAAAAAGGTAACCGTCTTCGCTAAGGCAAGGCTGGTATTCTTCTTCGCTATCTAGAGACATGGGATGTCCTGGTAGAAGTCGCGTGCGTTTGTTTCACAATGCCACCGCCGACGACTCGTGATTCAACCATTAGTATAAATGTGAACAGATCTATGCGTCTAACCAAGAAAACTCCTTGCTGGAGGACTCTACAGATAAAATTCTGAATACCCCAAAGATTGTCTGGGAAATGATTGAATTCTAGTTGACCTAAAAAGAAAAAAGTTTAAGCCTACACTTACAGTGATTAAGCTGTCTAGCAAGAGTTTGGCAACTTAATATACACTTTCAGGCACCCAACATTTATCAATTAAATTAAGTCTCTCGTCAAATTGTGTGTGTGTGTGTGTGTGTGTGTGTGTGTGTGTGTGTGTGAGAGAGAGAGAGAGAGAGAGAGAGAGTGATGGAGATTCAAACCTAATTAATTCTCAATGGCAGGCAGCGACTAGCTCGTTAGGAGAAGCATCCATACCGTTGAATTACACGAGTTCATGCAGAAAAGAGAATTTTACAACAGGTACATAAAAGAGGCTATAATTCGGCACATTCCTTTCTTATCGTATACTTTTATAAGTAAAAATAAAACTTGTTTCGAAATTTTACTCTCTTTTTTTCCTTTTTTTTATTATTATATGCATATTAATAAAACAATGACACGGCTATTCTTCTTCTTCTTCTTCTTCTTCTTCTTCTTCTTCTTCTTCTTCTTCTTCTTCTTGGTCATAGCTTCGAAGATCCAACCCCATTATTAGGGGAAACAACTTTTAGGGAAAGTCCTGGTCAGCACCCGGTCACGGCTATTCTCAGTACACGTCGCTACGTTGCTAGAGCACCTTCCTCGTACTTTGTGCCTTCTAGAGAGAGACACACCACTGGAATCGTCTGTCAGCAGTGGCTATCGGAAGTCCAAGACATTGCCACGTCATCATTCATTAGGCCAGTAATGGCAAACCAACAGCGTGCTTTTTTTGGTCCTTGTGGGGTCCATTCTATTATTCTCTTTTGTGGTAAATTCCTTTTCTTTTTTTTTTTTTCTTCCTTTCCCATTGTAGCCGAGAGAAGGACGGTTAAATAATAAAATTAGTTTTATTTATTTTTATAAAATTTATATCTTTTTTAAATTAAAATTTTAAATTTTAAAAATGTAAATATAAATTTTTTAATTATTAAAATAATATATTTAAAATGACTGCATGAATATTTTAGATTATATCTAATAATTTATTTTTTTATTTTATAATTTAAGTGCATTTGTTGCATAATAAAAATGATGTAAATAAAATTCTACACTTGACAAAAGTATGCTTTTATTAATTTAGTTTTTAGAATTTTTATCACTATTATATTAACTATTAAATATAATTTAATAATTATTATATTTTAAATTTAAAATAAGACTTAACATTCAAATTTTAAATTTTATTTATAATTAATTCTTTTGTTATCATTCAAGTGAATTAAAAAAGAGTCTTAACCTATTCCTAATTAACAAGAAAAAAAAAAAACACTAGATTCTATTAGCGGATCAATTTACAACAATTCAGAATCAAGAGATGCGGGTGCCAATTCGGCTAATAAAATTATTTTAATATTGTTTTCAAATATTTGAGTCCAAATCCGGCATCAAGAGTGCATCGAAAAGACATGATTACCGCTTATTGTATAGCTTATTTGGAACCGCAATTGACATACAAAGTCAAGAGGTTGATTCAATGAACGGGCAAACGCATTGACAAAGGGTCTTTTGTTTTCACCGTTTGATTGTTTTTTGATCATGTGATTTCCTAATTACATGAAGATATTTTTTGTGCACATTAATAACGACAAGGGGATAGCCCTTTCACCTTTGTACTAGTTGCCTTTACAAGTTTTAAGAATCAAGAGGTTAATTAACCGCGGGAAAGGAGAGGATATAGGAGCAAGCATACACAATTGTAAGAATAATTGCTGCAAGTCTCCCCCCCAAATTATGTTCTTATTCATCGGCAATGGAAAAAAGAGATTATCTTTCAACTCACATTTAAAATTTCAGTAATTTCTCTTTAACTATAAATCTCTTTTATATTAAAATTATTGTTTTTTAAATGCAAGAAGAAATCATTATAATTTCACCAAATTTGTTTACAAGTCAAAATTAGTTAATCCTATTTATTAACTAACTTTACTTTATTTGATTCAAAATATATGTCTACTAACATTTCAAAAGTCATACTAAAAACATATTTATTATTATTTTCTTAATATGAAATTTTTTAACCACATAAATCATGTTTAAAATTTTCCAAGAGTCATTTTAAAAGTACTCGTGTTACCACTTTTTTAAGGTGAGATTACTTAACCACACAACTCAAAATCCCAATAATCTCTCGCATTGCCACTTCATCGAACTCACTTACATTGGAAGGGTGGCAGCGCGTGCATTTCTAATGCAATTATTGAAATATTGAAAAGTACACATTTCAGACTAAGTGAAGTAAAATTGACTTACGAGTAAACGAAGTAAAGTTAATGCACAATTTACACGTGAAATTTCCCGAAAATCACATTCAAAATACACATATTACTACTCTTCGAGTTTAATAATTTCACACACAACTCAAAATTAAAATCTTAATTTAAAATTTCGATAATTTTTTTTCAATTTTGTCAACATACCTTAATTTAAAAATCTAAAATATTAAATTTACCATTTTTCTTATTTATATATCATTTACTCATTTTTTTAATATAAAAAATTTTAACTATACACTTCATGCTCAAAATCACTACCCCAAATCTCGACAGAATTATTAGAACCTCGTGATACTGAAATCAGTGGGGCGCCCCTTTCGCCCGCGGTGGTTTGCTGCTTAGTGGTTAAGCAATGCTACAGTTTCTTGAAATTCGACAGAATCACCTAACTTTGGGGTGGCCAGCATGCATGATGGGGTTCAGAAATGTTGACCTTTCACCAACTTTGCATTAAATTTTATACTCTTACAGCATCTTGAACGTAAATCAGCAGAAACTTCTTAAGAACTAATTAATCGTTTGGTATGCCTTGAAGTCCAAACTCAACCTAATAAAGGTAATCGGACATCGTAGAGTCTCAGTCTTTCTATACGAGGAGTGTGTATTAATTTATACAAGTAACCAGCTTGAAGTGTTCAAACATCGGAAAAACGTGGTCGTTTCCCACCTCTCTCCATCCAAAGAATGCTTTGCACAACTCAAAAGAATGGAAAGATTGAAAATGATCTTCAGTTTACCGACCGGGAGGAAGATAGGTAAGTCTTTTTTATAATTCCCGCTCAGTTGAAAAAGGTACAAAAGTAAATTATTGAATGGTAGTGGGGAGATTAAAGACAAAAAAAAAAAAAGGAGGCTAAAATTGAAATGTGACAGGATTGCCGACTGATTAATATTCAGGGGGTGCATCAAAAGTCAAATTTGGAATTGCCCAATGCCTGTATATATTACAGCTGGTCAGTGGTCTATGATCAATCAACAAGCAATTGCTTTCAATATGAAAGCGAAAGGAGGGAAAAGCAAAAAGTTGGAAACAACTAAGAAATCAACATAATCAAAATCATATATAAAATATAGTAAATGACAAGTACAGTGGACTTTCCCCAAAGCACGTAGCTCGAGTGCCGTGGCAGTCAAAAGCAACTCACAGAGCGAGCTTACTCGTGGGCTTAATTTAATATTTGTTTCGCTTTTACGTGTCGGGCACATTCATGCGGCTGAGAAAGTAAATCTAAGCAGCTTCTGGAGACGTTTTCAAGTAGAATTGTTCAGACCGATAGTTTATTCTTCACGGCACGAATTAATTAATCAGGAATTTGGACTCGGAAGCCATTAGAAAGAAATTTGAGGTATTGGCATGGGGGGGCCAATCTACGTGCCCCCACATGCTCGAGGCTGGCGGATGTAAAGAAACGAGCTATCACTTGCCTTGGATTGATGCATTCTAATAATTAATGTTTTGGGGCTAAAAGGTACCCCGTCTAGGTTAATTTCTTGATGATTTTTAATTATACGTTTCGTGTGTGCTGGACTCTAAGGATCGGCCCAACTGGCAAAGCAGATGAAGTGTAAACATTTAAATCCTAAGATCATGGAATGAAAGAGTAATTTCTGTTTTTCTTTTTTTTTTTCTTTTTGTATTTTTTCTGATCATTAAAGTGGGAAAAGGGAGCAATTAATGCCTGTGCTAGACGTATGTTTAGAGAGAGAGATGCGGGTCTCAAACTTCTGTCGCTTCTGACAAGTCTAAAACGTTAACGCTCTAATTTCTTCAAGATAACAGTATCAAAGAGAAGTGCGGATGGGTGAGACGAGAAGACGAGTGCACATCAAAGACAGATTGATTTAATCGATTGATTGATTGACTCGTCGTATGGTTTAACCACGAGCTTTTTTCATTTGTACAAGATGTGAGTGGACGGAGATGACTGAGAAGCACGCTGAACATAGTACTCACAGTGGGACATGAAAATTCGCTTTTACAAATTCGAGTTCAAATCCTTGCATTTTTCATTTTTATACTAAAATGGTATTATCTGAATTTAAAGGGTATTATAATTATCTGAATTTAAATGGTATTATCCCTCCAGTGGCGTCATTGACTTTTTATTTTATTATTATTTTTTTTTTTTTTCCCTTCTGGTAGCTTTCCGTGGCTCGTCGCAGAATTAATGGTGGCTCCGGCGCCGCTGGATCTGACGGCGTCTCTTCCCATTAATAATCTTTGCTGTTCCATCGTGACGGTGGCAGATGCCGGAAATTTCATTAGGGAAGTCCAAAGATTTTAAGATAGGTAATAATCGTAAAATGTAGAATATTATATAATGATAATAATAAATAGAAATATTAAAGAATACATAAAAAAGACACTAATTAATTATAATTAATATATATTTTTATAATTATAATTAATGATTTTGATAAATTAGTATTTATTTTATATTTGTTTAATATGTCTTTCTAATAATATAACTCTACACAATAAGCCGTTAATAAAGATTATACTACTTCAAGTATCTGTTTTTTGTTTTTTGAAATTAAAAAATATATATATATATTCGCTACTTGTTGTAAATTTGTTATGCATAGTTTGATTTAGTTATTTGAAAATCAATTTTAAGCAGCACTTTGAGTGATGATGTCTCGCTCTAAACTTGTAGATTAAAACTGATCGGAAAACTGAACAGGAAGAAAGAAATTTAGGTAGTAATCATATAATTATCACGATCTAATAATTTTTATTTATAAAACAAGAACTAAAAAAATGTGTGGTTACTCGTAGTTAAGTGGACCAACGGGTAAATAATTACAGCATAGCTCAGTTAGGCGTGAGAAACGGTAATGGTACAGGCCCGTGTTCAAGAGGGTTTCTTTTAATTTGCTCTTAGGAAAATACATAAAATTTGTAAGCGAATAAAATAAGATGCACAAATAAGTGCACAATCAGTAATTTTTATAATTGAATTATGCATTATATAATATACATTCTATCTTATTTATTTATGTATTATATATTTTTTAATCGAAAAAATAAAATTTATTCTTTTAAATGGGGAGTCCGCAAGCCACCCGGCCTCACCCCGTCTCGGTCCACCCAGCCTAGTCCCGGTAACTTTTGCCCTGCGAGGTGGGACGAGGGCCACACAAGATTCTTGTTCCACCGTAAAGGGGCAAGAACGCCCCGTTATTGTTAGTAGTTAATTATCCTCCTTGATTATGCATTAATGTTTACTGCCTGCATTATTAGTTAGTAATTATATATCAAATCGCTTTAAATGTTCCAGATCGTGAGACTCGACACTCTTTTATAGATCCGTATTCCGTTTTAGGGACCAACTCGATTGATTTAGTCAAATTGACGCGGGGCTTTGACTTCGCGGGCATCGCAAGGGTTTAACTTTTTATACTCTTTAAGCATCTGTTCGTTTGTTTTTGAAAAAAAAAAAATTTTTTTTTGATATTTATTTTATAGAAAAAAAAATATAAAATTAATAAGAAATATTTATAGATCATATTTATTTTCTATAAGATATTTTAAAAAATAAAAATATTTTTCAAAACTGACGACAATGTTTTTAAAAAATTAATAATAGAAGAACGAATATTATTATTATTTTTTACACTCTTTATTTCTAAATTATTAGATTATAGTATTTTAATTAAAAGTTAAAAAATATATATTTTATGAAAAATAATTTTCAACAAATAAATAGAATCTTAAATTACTTATAATTTACAAAATTTTTTATATATAGGAATTAAGATGCAAAGTATTTTATGCAATATTTTTAAATTCGAATTCTTCTTCTTCCTCCCTTTATATATCCAACTAAATTCATTATTAAGTATTAAAAAAATTTGTGTTTGGGAGACAGGTGGACTCCCCCGGCGGGGACGAGACTGCCTTTAATTAGGATGATTGATGGTAAATATGAAAAAAGTGTATAATGATCTTATTCTAGAGCTTAATTATTCATTTTCTTTCGTGATTAGCATCAAGAAAAAAAAGAAAAAAACAAAATGCATACTTTACTGATCACAGAAAAGGAATCGGGTTGAGGGGCCTTTTAAGCGTTAATGTGGGAGGTGATGTTGACCTCAGAAACATGTGTTGCATTGAGTTATTGGGCCATCGAGTGGTGATTGTGGTTCGTTTGAACGATTTAACAATTTCAAAAAAAAAAAAAAAAAAGAGAGAGAGAAGAAAAACAGTCGTCTTAAACCAGTATTAATTAATAAATTAATTATTTCTGACTTGCTACCCTTTTAGTATATTATCTCGTGCCAAACACGTGAACACAATTGGAAAAAGAAATTATGGTAAAAACAAATATATTTTAATAGTGACTCAAATTGAGTGTCAAAATGACCCCATAAATAGTAATTCTCTAAGACCAAAAAAAAAAATAATAATAATAATAAATGTTTTAAACAAAAATAAAAAGGCCCACAGACGAACGCGACTTAAACGCCAAATCCTGACCGTAGGCTCACTGTGGGCCCACACTCACGCGTCGCCACCTAACACGTAAAAAGCTCATTAACTGAGGGCAACATTCTAAGTAGTTCTCCGTGCTCTTCGCGTTAAATATAAAATTTATTAATATTAAAATTAAATACAAAAAATTTATTTAAATTTAATAAGACTTAATTAATTGTTTTTTATTAAAAAAATTAAATACATAAATAATAAATAATCTTAATTTTATATTTCGTATATGCATTTTTGTAAAATATATTTTCTTAGTTGACAAAAAAAACAAATAGTGTTCTCTCTCTCTCTCTCTCTCTCTCTGTGCAGCTAGAGAGTTTGTTACCTCTCTCCGCTGGTAACGTACATGGTTTTGATCTGGACCTTCCCTTTTCCATTTTCAATCTTAATGTTTAAAAAAAAAAAATGGAATTTGGTGTAAAAGAATAAATTGGAATTTTTTAAAAAATATTTTCATTCATTTTTTTTTTTCTTAAATGAATGATTTCTGCTTCAACAACCCACAACAGCATTAAGGTGAGATACCTTGTTAACCATGTCTTCTGTGGGCGATCAAACTCTATAAATACCCATTCTCTTTTCTTCCCTTTCCTTCCCGTCTCTCTTTTTCTCTTCTTTTCTTTTTCTCTCTCTCTGTCTCTCTCTTTCTGTAGGATTTCTCAGTAAGTGCCTGTGTTTCCAGTTAGGTGATTTATCTTTCTCTCTTTAATCTTTATATTTAGTCTTTCCCACTCCTCTATTATTTTGCTACCCAATTCTTGTTTATCTACTTTTGTTCCTTGGAGGGGTCTTCAGGATTGTTTTGATTTAAGAACTGCAATTTTTGGGGATCAGTTCCTGTTTGGTTACCAGGAAAAAGAAAGCCAAAAGAAAAAGGAAGAGCACCCGCGTTGGTTGACACGCGAATTGGGCATGTTATCCTACCCCCTCCCCCCTCCTCCTCTTTTGTTTTTTATCTTCTTTGTGCAATGTTGTTGTAATTTTTACCCACAACATGGGCAAAGATTGCTCCTTTGGCTTGATCTGTGTTCTGACTTCATAGAGCGTAATCTTTCTTTATTTGTTTTTCGGCTTCAAGTTCAAATCTTTTTTGGTTTTTTAGTTAGTTTGAGAAGGAAGCTTGATGACTTACGTTACCATTTTGCTGTAGAGTCTACGCACTCATTTTTCGTTCTTATTGCCCTGGTTTTGAGGCGTTGGGGGCGTAAAGACCATAGGATGTCTGACTTCCTTCCCGCAATGGCTGTAATTTATGACAAACTAATTGTCGTTTTTTGGGTCAATATTTTAACCGTGTAAGTTCATTTCTTGTAATATGGTGTATTCATGCGCACACAGATTATACAGAAGGTGATTTTGACAGCCCATTTTTATATTGTCTATATTCTATTATAAACACCCCCCTTTGTCGCTTTGCTTCTAGGAAGGTAAATCTGTTGAGGTTTGGAAGCGTGTCCTGATCGCTTTCGCTCGATGTGACCCACTTGCTTTCTATTGAACAGGGAAATCCTTGTAATATTGGTTTTGATTTAGACGCCTTCCTGTGTATGCTATGATGCAATAATGCTTTGCTTAGCAATAATGTGTTAAAGGTCATTCCAGGATGGTCTTCAGTTGATGCGTGTGTCGGAGGTGGCAAATGACTTGATGCAATGCAGGCGAGGGTCACTTGGTGAAAATTTATTATTGTTTTATGCCTTGCATGATTAAGTTTTCCTGGTTAGGTGGACATTTAGGGCCGTTTTGTTAGTTGCCGTGTCTTGTCATTGCAGGCAACATGAGATTTTCACTTTCAATTTTGTGGGGCGTTCCCGGCGGATAAGATCCTCGGATTTGCTTGTCATAACAATACATTTTAATATTACACTAAAATTCCTTTGATCATCGTTATAGTTATTACCACTTATTTAAAATTATGGAGCCTTGAAATTGATGCGTTGGAGCTACAAGTGAAACAACGTTTCTACTGGCCCATGTTTGTCCACCGCGTGCATCAAAAACATATACAAACAAATATGAACGGATGACCCTTAAAACCCTACACAGTAAGCACCCCGTGCTTTATTAATGTATTATATATATTTCTTGCTGGTTAGATTGGGAAAGTTTCAGAATTTTTTTAGTGTCTGTATTATATTAATACTTGGATGCATCTAGCCCCAGAGTGGCACCCCATGTTCCGGTGACTAATTTGGAAATATTTATGAATATATTTATACTAGGAGGTAGTTTCATGATAATATTAGTTAGAGTTATGTGGTTTGTGATTATAATCATATTTGTACACCGTAGAGTGTCTGTATTCTTATGTTTCTGAAATGTTTAGTCATCATTTAGGATCCATTTATTGATATTCATGTCCGCGGCCTTTTACCTTGATGGGAAAATGTTCTTGTGTGCATCCAGATGCATGGTGAACGGACATTTTTCTTTAGATAATTACATCCATCTAGATGATATTGGAAACAAGCTGAAACTATCAGTTTTAGTTGATAAGGATTTTCCTGAGGTTAAATGTCTATTACTTTGTGCCTGGATTTGGTCTATGTTTCTATTTTGAACCTTTGAGAAATGAGAGAGCTACCTACCTAATTTGTTACACTGAGATAGCTCCTCTCTTGGCATTTAATGTAGTAATGTCATATGAGTACAATTCTAACAATTTCTGACAATTGTGGCTGTATGACTTTGACTCTTCTGGTTTAATTTAAGGTCAGCATCAGGTTAGCCGACTTAGATACTGATTTTAACAAACTAGATTATCAATTATCAATTTTTGGAATCAATCACAATATGGTAAATCCATCTTAAACACTTTATATGTTCATGAATCAGGATGCTTGCATCTATATAGTTGAGGTTTTGGATATCCATGGTAATAATTGATGTTCGCGTCATCAATCTTCTGCACTTAGCACACACTCTGAGCTGCTTTTGTGAAAAAGCAGACTTATATTTTATTGGAAGGCAATGTTTATGGGGATATAACTTAGCACTTTTTATCATTCTTTTGAGCAGATACATACCATTCTCTTATTAAAAGCCTTCCTTGTGCAAAGGATGCTCAGCCACTGGCTATAAATGTGGTGTGGCTTTGGAGATGAGAAGGTATGTATTTACTCTAATGGTTTGCTCAGCAAGTTTGGGCGGTGAAAAAAAATTTGGAGCAGTTTCTGGGTTAAAATTTAATGGGAGATTTTTGTGGCTACCAGTTTTCAGGAAGCCTGTGCTTGATGGACTGCTCTCCCAGCAGCAGTGATAAGAAAACATTGAAGAGGTGGTTTTTCATTGATAAAAGGGTTGGGTAAAAGGGTGTCTTAGAAGGAGCCTAAACCTGTGTTTTGGACAAGTGTTGCTAGTTTCCTGCACTTGAATTGTGCTGCAAGAAGTTCTTTTTGTGTTAATTGGATCCAATGGATGTGAAGTCGAATCATTCCTCCCCTGTTCTCACTGACCCTGTACCAATAAACAAGTCAAAACTCAGCATGCATTCCAATCTGCTGCCTTACTCACCCGCTGGACCATCTTTCTCCTCCGGCAAGTATATAACCATTCCTAGGAAAAAGCTTGGAAAGCTTGATGATGTTCACTCCAATGGGTGGCTAGATGCTATGATATCCTCTTCGCCTCCTCCCAAGAAGCTCATTAAGGATTTCAATGCTGAGGTTGCTCTGGACGATTCTGAAGATGCTTACCGCTCCTGGATGGTATACACACTTCATTGCTGTTTGTTGAGAAAGATTCATTCATGCCTGTATTATGTTTTAGCCTCATTTGTTGATTCTTCCCATACATTTCCAGTTTGTAATTTTTTTCTCTGTTTTCCGGCTTTCAGCTTAAGTATCCATCCGCAATTAACTGTTTCGAGCAAATTACAAATTCTGCAAGGAACAAAAAAATAGCCATGTTTTTAGATTATGATGGGACCCTTTCTCCCATTGTAGAAGATCCAGATCAAGCCCTCATGTCTGATGAAGTGAGAATTTTTCATAACTCTCTGTGTTGTGTCTTTGATTAGTCTTTTATTGCACTGTGTTTAATCCTTTGACTGGAGTTATAATTTCAGATGCGTTCTGCTGTGAGGAATGTTGCCAAGTATTTTCCGACGGCAATTATTAGTGGAAGGAGCCGTGATAAGGTGGGCGGAGATGTCCTCGTTTGAGCAATTAATGTTTGCATTTACATACCAGTTTAGTTCATTGTGTAGTCTTCATTGCGGTGCTGATTTCATGCACTTTTCCAGGTCTTTGAGCTGGTAGGACTAACAGAACTCTATTATGCTGGTAGTCATGGAATGGACATCATGGGCCATACCCACCGGAATGTGTCCAGTGACCATCCAAACTGTATTGAATTTATTGACCAACAGGTATTTGCCCTTATGTCATCTCCACAGGAATTTATTGTATTTCCTCAGTTCCACATTGGAATGAAATGGCGAGAAAAGTTTCATGTAGCTGTTCCCAATTAAATTTGGGATTAAGACTTTGTTGTTGTCGTTTCTTTGTTCCCTATTGATCTCTATGCTTTTACTTTGTAGGGCAAGAAGGTGATTCTGTTCCAGCCCGCTAAAGAATTTATACCTATGATTGATGAGGTGCATGATTATTTCAAAGTTATTCAATCATATACCATAAGAGACAGGATTTCTAGTAGTGCATCAGACCATCATAGCATAAATTGACTCATTGCAGGTTTTTAGAACCCTTGTCGAGAATACTAAAGAAATCAAAGGCACAGCAGTTGAGAATCACAAGTTTTGTGTCTCTATACATTACCGTAATGTAGATAGGAAGGTAATAATTGCATGAATTTATCCTTTTTAAACCAGTCTGACATCAGTTTGGACAACCAGTTCTAAGATCTGTTCTGTTTTGACTGACTTCAGAACTGGCCTACCGTTGCACAACGTGTTCATGATATTGTAAAAGATTACCCTCGTCTACGATCAAATCATGGGCGGAAGGTACTTCCTTTGATTATTAGTTGCTGAAAAAGTTTCTGTATATTCCTTGCAATCACCATTTTGATTCTGCATAGACAATTAGAGTATTGACAGGAATATTTTGACTTGCTTTTCTGTCAATTCAGGTTTTAGAGGTCCGTCCTGATATTGCCTGGAATAAAGGCAAAGCAGTTGAATTTCTGCTTGAATCTCTTGGTAAACAATGTCGAACTTGTTTGTTATTTGATACACAGCAGGTTGTATAACTTTTCTGGCAATCAGATTTTCTCTCAAAATATGTTCTGCAGGACTAAGCGATAGCGAAGATGTCCTCCCAATTTACATTGGTGATGATCGCACGGATGAAGATGCTTTCAAGGTACTCAGTAGTTTAGTACTCTGCGAGTTCCTGTGTATTTTGCAGTACTCAGAATACTCGCGACAACACTAATATTGATGCTTAATTACATCAGGTGTTACGGGACAGGAATTGCGGTTATGGTATCTTGGTATCGTCCATTCCAAAGGAAACCAATGCGTTTTACTCTCTCAGAGATCCAGCAGAGGTGAGAAATTCTGATGCACAATCCCTTTATTGACTGTTGTTAGACATTTATTTTCTTGCTTTTGGTTCTGATCTGATGGTTCGCACTTCAATAGCATACTAATGTCCTATGCAGGTAATGAGATTTCTTGATTCCCTCGTGACATGGAAGAAGCTGGGAGGTGGCAGTGGTGGTGGACATTCAATGAATATTGTTAAGAGAAGCATATTTTAGTATTCACAAAATGAGCCTTGACATTGAGGAAACATTGTTGATTATATATCATCATTTTTATTTTTATTTTTATTTTTCTGCCTCCTCCTTGCAAAGAAACCTTGTCAATCTCAATTCCAATTACTTAGTATCATTGGCTAAAGAGTGATTGTTCCAGCTATCAAGCAGCCATCTCATCGGCTATCACACGGAATTTTTAAGGCCTTTGTTATTTGGTTAAGACCACAAACAATTGTAAATTCAAAAATGTCGGGGAGACACGGGAAATAGACACGGCTGAAGTATTCATAACCACATAGTTTTGGCCACTTGTCCTTCTGCTCACACCCGGACATCCAAGCTGTCCTTTTTGGGGGAGGATGATGGGGCGTTTAAAGGGTAGACGGCAACCATTTTTTCTGGCTCTCAAGTAATATCCATTTTCAGAAGCGAAAAGGCTGGCGGAGTCTGCGAGGAGGGACTTTGGTATGGCGCATGGTGCCACCAACTTTTTAACAAAGTGTTTCTTAATGTTATCGAAGCCTTTTTTGTACTTTTAGTTAATTAATTAACACCCGAATTCTAACACTTTCTATTTTTACAATTTCACTATTATTGAGTTACAAGCTCATTGCTATGTTCAGGTTGCCACTAGTTTCTTTCTGATTTGTTTTGTGGCCAAGTTGGGCAAACATTCTTGGCAGAAATTTCTACCTGGAAATACAAGGTCTCATTGGAGACTGATCTTCTTATGAACACGAAAGCAAAACTCGTCGATATTTTGTGTGTTTCAGGAAAAGCATGAGGTAATTTTTCAATCCTTGGTGTAAGCATAAAAAATGGCCCAAGAAATTCTTTTTAGAAGAAATAAATTAAAAAAATTTTCATAAAATTAGTTCTTCATTCAAAAAATAAAGTCTCTTACCAGTTGCCATCAAGTTTGAGAGAAATAATAGACACGTACATTTGATTAAATATACATCATTGAATTTAGGACCACAATGAAAAATAAAAATGCTTGAAAAATAACAAAAACATTTAAAAAAATCAATTGTTTTGATATGATTTAAATAGTTCAAGAAATGTATAAATTTATAATTAAATGTAGAACAGTTTAATATCATGTTAAAAAATTAATTAATTTTAAAATACAAATTATATAATATAATTTGAGAATATATTATGTGTTTAATAATAATAATAATAATAAATCCACATTACATGCCACTCTATAAAATAGCGTCTGTTACTTATCCAAAGCATCTTGTTTAGCAGAATAACAAGAATAAACAGAACGCAGCACCCAACAGCCTTCCTCCGACTGAAAAGAAAAAATGTCAATCTCATCCTTGCAATCTCCGCCCTCCTCTGCTTCTCTCTCCTTGAATTCTCCTTCTCTTCGCGTACGTACTCTCTCTCTCTCTCTCTCTCTTTCTCCCTCTGTATGTTTGTGTGCATTTGTGTGTGAAGTGATTGATTTGATCTGTGAACTGAAAACAGAGAGGAGGAGAAAGAAGATTTCTTTCCAGTCAGGTGACATTTTCATTGTTAAAATCACAGCGATCTTTCCCTCAAATTCGTGCTTCTTCTGCAGGCTTCGTTCCTGTTGACACTGGTCCTCTCTCTCTCTCTCTCTCTCTCTCTCTCTATATATATATATATATATATATCTTTACGCCACTCTTTTTGTTTTTTTAATTTTCATTCCAATATTTGCTCTTTGAATTTCATTTCTGAATATATATATTTTGGTGGTCTTGTTGGTAGGTGTGACCACTGAGCTCGATGCAGTGTCTAGCTTCAGTGAGATCGTTCCTGATACTGTCATCTTCGATGATTTCGAAAAGTTCGTCTCTTTAACCTTATATTAGTTGAATCGAATTGCGTTACTATGTTTTTCTATCTGGGGTCATTGTATTTTGATTCATTTATGTCTTTTGTACTCGTTTTTATTTTATTTTATTTTTAATTTTTAAGGTTGACTGTCTTTGTGATGGTTGTTTGAATCATTCACAATCTTAGGTTTCCTCCAACTGCTGCCACTGTTAGCTCTTCCCTTATTCTGGGTATCTGTAGCCTCCCTGATACTATATTTCGAGTAAGCACAGATTTGTTACCTCAAAAAGATGATAGATTGTTTTGACGTACGTCTAGGTTCAAATAACAAATGGGGTTACAGCAAAATTTCTGCTTGTCTTGTAGAATGCTGTGGATATGGCTTTGGCGGATTCAACTTATTCTGCTCTAGATAACCCTGATTTGAGGATGTCTTGTTTCACTAATAAGGTTGGTTTCATTGAACTTTAGTTACCATTTGTTGTTGCTGTTGTGTTTGCATAGTTATTGATTCGTGGGATTGCTAATGTCACTATTTGGGTTACTAATGTAGGCTTTAGTGAATGTTGGAGCTGATTTGGCAAAATTAGTGCCTGGCCGGGTTTCAACAGAAGTTGATGCACGGTTGTTCTTTGACACACATGGCATCATTAGGAAGGTAATGGTTTTGGAAAATAGTTAGTAGTTGGCTTTGTTTGCTATATTGGTAACACGTAGAAGTGTGTTAATTTAGAACAATAATAGAGACTTGTCTCCTTGTTTCATTTAAAAAATGGAGTTCTATTGTTTTTCCTTTCTTTGAGTTTACTTTTTAGTGAATTGGCCGTGTATTTGTAGCTGATATATTTTGTTTTGACCAAAACACTCTATGCAAATTTTTTATGCCGCCCATTTGATTGCTTCAATCTCTTTGATCCTTGACTTCTTACACTCTTGCTCTTTTTTTCTACTGAGAGTGGAGGTGGGGGTGGGAGTTCTGCCACAATTAATTGAATTTAGAGTTTCTGCAGCCTCTTTGGTCCTCTCATTTAAAAGCATATTATGCACTTTCTTAATCTATCATGATCAATAGAATATATGGATCTGGCATGGACTGGGAGCTGACTATTTGGACATTAGGGCTTTAAGATTTCCATGGTACTAATTTGTATGATGTAGGAAAGCACTGTTTATTTTTCAAAGTTGGAGATGCATTTCCAAATTTCTGTTAGATTGATGCATCAAAGAGTTTTGTTCCCTGAATTCTGTTATGCATTCTTTCTTCCCTGCCCCACCTTTTTTTTTTAATTTTTTTTTTCTTTTGAATCATATAGAGCCACAAAAGAAGCAATGCAGGCAGGAAATTGAACTTTGCCTTGTTGTGGCCTTTTTGACGAGTAATGTAGCCATGCATGTCAGCTTATGCAATTAACTGTGTGACTGGGCAACAGATGGTTTATCACTTTAGTTTTTAACCAAACATACATGACATGTGTGCATATATTTGTATGTGTTTTAATTCTTTTTGGTAATGGACCAATATTAAACCCAAGATCAATGGCTTGTGTTCCTTATCATGTCCACAGTTTAGTTTAGTTTAGTTATTAATCAGCAATTGAATGGATGTGCTATCTGATGGTAGCTTTGTACCATGATATGCAGGCACATGACTTGCTGAAGTTGTATGATGAAGTTGGTGTTCCACCTGAGCGTTTGCTATTCAAAATTCCTTCAACTTGGCAAGTAAGTGGTGGGCAAAATATGTCAGCATTTGAGTGTCGTAGAGATCTACACACACTTGAAAGTTGATAACTCTTCATTCCAATGTGCCTCATCCCTTGGGTTTTTATTCAGGGAATAGAGGCCTCGCGGTTGCTGGAAACTGAGGGCATACAGACACATTTGACTTTTGTTTACAGGTACACATTGTGGCGCCAGTCAGACTAATCCCCGCTCTGTAATGGTAGTCAAATAAATGTAAAATATATATCCTCTTTTGGAAGAAAACATTTTGCTTTATGGTGTCTTTGTTAACCAAAAAGGAAAGGGCTCAAGGGGCCAACATGCCAAGTTCCACGCCCTAACCACCCCCACTGGGGCACGCATGCGCGCACCAAATAAAAGTGGGAGGAGATCCCTCCCTCTCACAGAGTGTCTCTTTCTCCCTCTTTGCCTCCTCCATAAGATGGTCCTAAACCTTGTTTCTCAATCTTTTACGGTCTGTGCTCCTCAGCTTTGCTCAAGCTGCTGCTGCAGCCCAAGCTGGTGCTTCTGTTATTCAGATTTTTGTTGGACGCATTAGGGTAAATATTTCCCTTGGCAATATTCAAATTTATTACTTTTTTTAGTGTGAATCTCTTATTTTGTATCTTTTATAAGTTTCATCTATTCTCCTCCAGGATTGGGCACGCAACCATTCTGGCGACCCTGAGATAGAAGCTTCTCTCAAAAGAGGAGAGGATCCTGGCTTGGCCTTGGTAAGTCACCCTTAAAAGAGAAAACACCAAAAAACCAGATCCTGTGAGTCCCGTTTTTCTCAACTGTCCAAATGATGACTTGATATGGTGTGTGGTTTATTAGATGCTTTGCTTGATTCTTTGATGAGAAACTATTTCATTAGATGAGTTTCAAGCTGGATCCAAGTCTGATTTCTTAACTTGGTTTGAATGAAATTTGTTTCTGGATGCAGATATTGTACCTTTGCTTGGGGCATTTTTTGTGATGTCAAACTATTTCATTGTTCATTAAATTTTAATATGTGTCCACTCATGTGCTGATTTGGTATGAGAATCTTAGTTATGCAGCTTAAATGCCTTGGGATTTTTGTTTTTTTTTTAATTTTTGTCTCTTTCTTCAAAATTTTGTGTGAAAATGGTTGAAATGTGGATGAGAGTCCAAAGAATACCTAAACTTATAGATGGCAGTACAACCTAGCCTTTAAAAGTAATTTGTGCTTCTATATTTGAATTTTCATTAATACATAGGCTACAGAATATGCAAGTGTACTCTGCTATCTATTGCATCTTTGAGATCTCAATGACCAGTTATTACTTCTTGAACTCTCATTATGTTCTGATGTCATCTATGATTGTTATCACTGCAGGTGACAAAGACTTATAATTACATCCACAAATATGGATATAAGTCAAAATTGATGGCAGCAGCTGTTCGTAACAAGCAAGACTTATTCAGTCTTTTGGGGTAATGTGTCTAACTGACATGTTTTTCTTTTTTGTTTTTTTCCCCGAGGTTGGGGGTTTGGCGGTGCAACATAGACCTGAGATTTTGACAGATGGAAACCATGACACTAGGCTTCATACTCGGTGTTTAATTTTGCTTCATCTTCAGGGTAGACTATATTGTTGCACCATTGAAGGTATTGCAATCTCTTAAAGAGTCTGTTACCACTCCTGATGAGAAGTATTCCTTTGTCCGGAGGCTATCGCCCCATTCTGCTGCCAACTACAATTTCAGTGAAGAAGAGGTTTGCTTTCTATTAAGTCTCTCATTCTCTTGTTGCACTTATGCATCATGAATCTTCTTGTCATATCAGTAGCCATGCTGGACAACGAGGCAGCTTGTACCTCACAGTGTCCATCATTGAGAAATAGCAAAATATGCTTTCTTTTCATTTTCTAATCATCTCTTTGGTTTTAAGTATTTTGCCTAAACTAACAGCAACTTGAACAATGAGGCAAAAGTGTACCTTCAAGCTCTTACCATTCAAATGCCAAAAGATGATGAACCCTATAGTGTGCTCTGAGCTCTCCACCCGCTGGTATTGTTTTCTTACGCTCTTCTGTTTATCTTCAGCTTGCAAAATGGGACCAATTAAGTCTTTCAAATGCTATGGGGCCTGCATGTGTGGAGCTGCTGGGTGCTGGGGTGCAAGGTTACATCGATCAAGCCAAGCGAGTCGACGAGCTATTTTCTAAGATTTGGCCACCTCCAAATGTGTGAAGCTTCCAGTCCATTTCTCAGCAGATCTTGCCTGCATCGAATAAACTGAAGTACACATTTCTATCCCCTTCCTCCCGTCCCAGTGTTCTTCATTTCCCCTATCAACTGATTTTTTTTTTCTCTTTCCCTTTGTTCATGATTGTTGTCATGAAAGCATTCTGGCGCTATTGTAAAAAATGCACAATTGTCCACAACTTAGCCAAAAAATTCATGAGGTCTGGCTTTTTCATATGCAAGCTCTCCGCAAATGCATGTGCAAGGGTGCCTTATTTCTGTTTCATCTTCATGCCCATGCTCCAATGCCCCTTGGCAAATTAATGGCGTGTCTTCTGTTATCTAAATAATGAGAGTACGATGTGTCATTTTATCTGAATCCACGTAACCTCTTTGCCAAGCTAAATTACATTAAAATGATTTCATTCAACATTGGCAAGTGAAGAGTGTTATTTGTGCTTCAATCTACTGAAGAACAATGTGATACATTCCACTAGCATTTTATCATCATCATTATTAGTATTATTAAAATCTCTTTATTGGGTCTCTCTCTCTCTCTGTTTTTTTTTGGTTAAAAATATAACTTTTTTTCTTTTTTCATTCTCATTTACATGAAAATACAAAAATTATGTACCTAGTAGTGTTTCACAAAACATAATCATGTTGTCGGATAATGTTCTTCCTATGCCGGGCTCCGCTTTTACTTCGATAAAAAAAAAAAGGAATTTCATGATATATCCTCGGATGTAGACTTGCCAATACAATTGAAAATTTTTGTTTCTGGTTTCTAGATTTCTTAATAACTCTCCTCACTCTTGTTATTTCTATTTCAATATTGACTGAGGAGATGCCACTGTTGATGATCAGCAGGAATGCCACTGTTTATATATATATATATAATTTGGTAAGTTCCATCATTTCCAACCTAAAACTGTGTGTGCATATAGATATTTCAGTGAGTACATAACTTATGTTCATAATAATTTTTGTTAATTATGTATTTTAACTTACTGTTTAGAATTCATATAATCGGAGATGCACATTTGTAAGGTACTCCGTATTCACATAAGCGTCCAATTTACATCGCATTATTTGATGTATATTGGTGTATTTCATCATTAATTGCATCTTAAAAGAATGATTAATAATAATAATAATAATAATAATAATAATAATAATAATAATAGTACAATATGTGTACTTGCCTGACAAGCCTGGGGCCAAGCTGATTAGTCACCTCACGATTGGTTTGCAATGGTCAGCAAGCTTAGCTGCGAAGCTGCTATTTTGGTTCCTGAACTGGTGTTTCTGACAACGTTGTCCACTTCTACTTTCTTTTTCTTTCTTCTGTGTCGTGGAACGAGTGCGATTGTTACTGGCATTGATCATCACCAGTTTTAAGAGGATAATTTTCTCTCTCTCTTATTAATTTTATTTTTTATTTTTTATTTTAAGTTTCGACAGGATAATATTTTGGTGTCAATAGTCCACCGAGATCCATTCAGAGGAGCACCTAAATAGCCATCTTTACGTATGGCTTTTACTTCATAGTGAATTGGATTTATTTTAGATTCTCATTTATATATTGCATCATCATTATTATTATTATTATTATTGTTGGTTGGTCATAAATTTCTTGTCTTTTTTATACATGATTATAGTTAATGGTGACGACAACAAATGTGTATCTTACAATATAGATATACATTTGAAACGTGTAAAAATCGTTTAAAACGTGTAAAGATTGATTGGATTTATGTAACGAAACTTGTTCATTCATCGTGTGTAGACAAACAAAGTTGGTATGGTCGGGGCTCCATGTGTACGGAGACTCCCTTCGGTGATAAATCGGAAGGACGATCTGATTTTAACGTAATCAACGGGACCTACGTTCGAACATGTTAACATTCACAGCCAATCCATACGACAATAATCAACCAAAAGAAAATGAGATAATAGAGCACCAAGCACGGCAATGAAGACGAAGCGAGACTCGACATTCCACCCCGTCGAGAAAAGGCAAAAATTATTGGCACCCAAATCCAAATAAGACATCGTTCCTCTTTTTTTATTTTATTTTTTCAGTTTTCGTATACTTTTTTATTTATTAAAAATTAAATAGTAATAATAATAAAGAGATTCAAAATGAAGTTAACATAATATATATATATATATATTTGGAAATAGTAACAGAATTACCACTTCGAATGATTATCTTCATTCATAATTGGAACATCATTTTCCAGAATTGTGTGGTCTCGTGGGGTGGCAGTAGTTGACCGACATATGGCCATTTGGCCAAGGAAAAATGGGCAAAATTTGCTGGCTCCCATTTCATTGTAAAGACTGGCTATTTAATTTTCAAGATGGATTATGCGACACATAAACCATTTCAACCTCAAATACGGGAATGTTTGGTTGATTATTATTATTATTATTATATGTATAATTCTAATTAAAATGTAAATCACAAGCGTGCATTCAAATACTGGATCGGCGATTATCTTAATTTTTAATATCAACCATTTAATTATTGCACTTTGCTTTGGTCGGTTCAACCATATACAAATCTTGGCGGCAAATGCATGCGGGAACCCATCAAAGAATTTTAATAAACACAATTCTTTTTTTCTTCTTTTTCTTTATTTTTGTTGTTTATGCCATCGAGTAGTAATCATAAATAAAATGTTCGCAATGAATGACTTTCTTGTCGTCTAATTTTCAAATTCGGAATTAGCAACTTAATTTTGTAAAATAAAGAACAAATAAACCTGAATTATTTTCTCGCACTTTCTATGTTTGGCTTGTGTTAGGCTGTTTCCTGTATTCATTTTTCTGTCTTCTACTTCATAATGGGAACTTGGTGGGGAGCAAATGTTTGGTGATCACTTTGAAAGCACTGGCATTGTGTATATTCAAATATCTCGAGGTTGGTAATTTATTTCCACGCGACGAATGACCTTTTCTCCCTCCAATCTTGTACTAATCATACCACCCAAGATTACACTTTAGGTGTTTTTTAGCGTATTTTTAAGTAATAGATCCATAATCAAATCTTCGCTTAGTCGCTGTTTCTTGTGCTGGAATATACCAAGTGTTTTTAACTAAAATATACACCGAGCAATTTAGTTGAGGTGTAAATATTAAGTTTTAAATTTAATAATTATTATAATTAATTATAAAAAAATTTCTCTCGGTCCTATCAATTCTTATATAATGACTCATTTTTATATATATATATATAAAATTTACATCAAAACAAATCACCCCGAATCTAAGTGCACAAGTGCTTGCCATGTATCCTCTCAACGGATAAAAGGAAAAAAAAAACAAAAAAGAAACATTAACAAAGTAAAACAGGCTGCCATGCCCATCTTTCGCGGCATGATCTTGCAGCTTTGATCATGGGGAAATAGGAGAGATTGGTAGCCATGGAAGACCAATCAATCGCTTTCTAGTTCTGAGTCAGCATTTAGCCGTCGTTGGGCGGAAATGGCTCCTCAGCTTTCTTCTTCGCATGCAATAAAAACATAAATTTATATTATATTGTTATAATTATTTATTATATATTTATAATTTTATCATTAAATGTAAATAATTATGAGTTCGCGTTTATCACGATCCATTCATTTACACCCATTTACGTTTTTTCGAAAAAACAAAAAGGGTGCGGCCCAATCAACACGGAGTTGAATATTCTTTTGATGTCTTCTTTGTTCGCCTTGTTGACATCATTTCCGTGTGGCAATTTCATCCAGACTCATGCTGATTGGATTATATCATCCATGGTGGAAGAGAGTTTTGTGGCCACAAGAAATGCAGAAGTCAATAACCAACTATTTGAAATTGATATATAATTTAATTATTTTTTTGATTTTTTTTAATTTATATATACATGAAGCTGCATTTATTTTAGGAGCATTATTTGGTGCAACGGCCAAAACCTAGTCCATCGATAAGTTCCTCCTCAACCATGATCTAGCTTGATACTTTTTTTTTTTAATTATTATTTTTATATTTTTATCAATAAGTTGCTTTTAGCCTGTATTTAAATTAAACAATCAATTTTAAAGACAATTTCGATATCAATGAACCCTACCCCATTAGTAATCTAACTAGATGTTGCACAATATGCTTGTTGCAGGTTGCTTATAGGCATCTTCTTCTTTTTTTCTTTTTTTTTTTTTTGGGTTTTCCAATCAATAACTCACGAAGAAATTAAAGACGGACTGTAGCATAGAACCTGACCCTACTCCAATCCAATCTTTGTCAAAACGTGGGTAATTTCGTGTTAGCCATGGACGAAGCTTCCTTGTTTTTCCTCTAGCGGATGAACAAATTGACTTAGCCACAAGTTTGCGCATGCCTAGGGTGATCAACGTTTAGTTGCTGCGTACCTTGTAAAAAAGCACGAACATTTGTCTTTTGTTTTCTTTCTTCAGTTGCCATAAGTGATAAAAGCATGCCAAATAAAACATTTTAACCACATTTTTTTAAAAGTTAAGAGTATATTTAGTTATGTTATTAATTTATTATTATTATTTGTTGTTCTTATTTTATTGTTTATTGTCAATTTGTTATTATTTGTTATCTATTTATATATTTTTATTATTAATAATTATTTTATTATTTTTTTTTTAAATAAAGGATAAAAAAATATATTCTAACAATTTAATCAAAACAATATAACATAAAACTAAATTTCACGAAACTTAAATAAAAGAAAGATGTGTGTATATATATATTATAATTAAATTTAAAAGACAAAAAAATTACAAAAAGTTGTTGAAAAAAAGAGAGTGATCAAAGGAATTGATAGAGAGAGAAAAAAAAAGGTAATATGAAAGAAGAAAGAGAAAAGGAGAGAGAGAGTGTGTGTGCCAAAAAAAGAAAAAATATATGTATTGTAATTAAATTTAAAATCAAATGAATTGTAAAAAGTGAAATTTTTTATTTTATAATTTTTTGACTTATTTATTTTAAAGAAAATTGTTTTTAATTTTTAACAAAAATCACAATCCACAGCATCAGTTAAACACGTTTTGTAATTTTTAATTAAAAAAGAACCAAAAATCTCAATCATACCAAATAAATCTTAAATTAATGAATGATGAAATTTATAAATATTATAAATAAAATCATATTTTTGTATTATATTAACCAAAAAATTTATGCCTTTAATATATTCTCTTATCACGTACTATAAACCCCACTGGCTTAAGTAAGTAAGAGATAGAAAAAAAAGAAATTCGAAACTTTTACCACGAAAAAGTAAATATATATACATATATATATAGAGAGAGAGAGAGAGAAATTTGTACACAAAATACAAAATATATCAAAACATTGCGCAAATCAAATCACAGAAGATTGTGCAAATCAATTATATTATTTTGGCCATATTTTACATGATTCTATATCATAGTCTTACCAATTATCATAGACGCTGGGGAATTTAATTTATATTTAATTGTTAGCTGGGGAAAAGGCCAAGAACAAGGAATAACCTGGTCCAAAAAAGGCCAATATTGCCATGTCGGATCCAAATGTGCATTTACGTGGAGATTGAGAAATTTCCTCTCGAGCATGTCGTCTCTTATTTTTCATGTACTCTCTTATGAAACAAGAAAATTAGAAAAGTAAAACTCTGACCCTGACGTGAGACCAAAACCAAAATAGAGCAGCTTAACTAATATGGAGTCAAATGCAATGAAACGTGATTGGACCAACAAGTCAGCACAACTTACGCATTCACACGAACTCTTGGCAGCCTGGTTGGTCCTCCTGAATTCTTTGGCTCTTCTAATAAAAATGGGTGACAAGCAGCCTGCCAACTGGAAGCTCCTGAGAATAATTTTCCAAGCAATTATACAGATATTAGACATAAAAATTGGATGTGGCCTAGACGTACACAATTATAACCATTACTCATTCATTTTACTCTTTTTAGATCAAATTCTGGATGCATCATTGTAATTAATATATTTGAACAACAAATTTGCTATAAATGGTAATAATTAAATAACGTCAGCCCACCACCTCTCCCCGTCGATCCTACTCAATAATTTTTACACATTTCACGGGAGTTGTCCTTCCTCAGACACACCCAAAAAAAAAAAAAAAACAGGTCTAAAGTCCCTCCCTTCCTCTCCCACGTAGACAAAGCAGGAACTGAATTGTAACTCGATTGACATGGACCCTCCGTTCCTACACCACTCTATATATAGCAGCCATCCACAATATCAAAAAGCAATTCAAACACATCTCCCCTTCTCTCTCTCTCTCTCTCTCTCTCTCTCTCTCTCTCTCTCTCTCCTTTGTATTGATATTTTTATAGATATCTCTATAGTTATTATCATATATAGAAAAGGGGCAGGGCTGGGTCTTTTCTCGTTTAATCGCCTATCATGGCAGATTCAAACCCTTTTCTTCCAGTCGCCAAAACTGCAGGCTATGCTCCTCTTTCAGATGGATCCCATTCCGTTGGATCTCCGGCGAGCCAAAGCCGGAAGGGAAAGACGGCGCTGTTCCTGATCTTTTCTGGGCTGTTTCTGGTTATCTTGTTTGTTGGTGTAATGGACATTAATCAAGAGATGACCAAACCCAGTAGCCATTCGCGAGAAGGTGGAAATGTGGGATTGGCCGCGTCGATGGAAGCGGTGAAACCGGAGAATTTGAGGCCGGTATCTCGGAGTAAGTTCGCCGGCGTGTCGGAGAAGTCCAACAATTATCTTGGCGGAGTCAAGGACTTTCCATGGAACAATAGCATGTTGTCATGGCAAAGAACTGCTTTCCATTTCCAACCTGACAGGAATTGGATGAATGGTATGTTCCATTTTCATATATATATATATATATATATATATATATATATAAATCTCTCTCCGTCTGTTTTTTTTTTTTTTGGCTAAATTCTCTTTATAAAAACATATGTCAATGAAAAATGTTGATTCACTATTCTTTTTAAAGTTTTCTTATTTTTGTTTCGGCCACGGCGATTACCTTTCTCCGCATGTTTTGAGAGCAACAATACTTTGTAAGGTCTAGTCATATGGTCTCAAATTGGGATTCTCCAAGAAAATTTTATTTTTCAAAGTGTGATATGTACCGTATTAACAACTCGGGGATTGTCTTTAAAAAGATTCTTCGTCGTCAAAGAAAAAATATTGAGGAGAACTTATGAGAAGCGAATGAAAATTTGGTGAAGAATTAAGAAATTGTTCTTAGACCAAAAAAAAAAAAAAAGGCATTTTAAATGTTACACATATTTGGGATCAAAAAGGGAGAATTGTGTACGCTTTTAACTTTGAGAAGAGCTCAATCTAGATCAAGAATTGGCATTGTCTTGATACGTGCCTAATCAACTGCGATATTATATTGTTCAGATTTTATTGCATTTTGTCATTTTTGTCGCACGTAACCACCAAAATACTTTGTTTCAAGATACCAAAAAAAAAAAAAACAGAAAACCGAAGAAAAAACCACGTGGAAACTGGTTATGCGGGGTCCCCATCACAGGGAAAAAAGAAAGTTCCTTTCCTTTCTTTTGCGTCTCGAAAAAAGTAAATGGAAGCGGCATGTAGACGCGTCCATGTCCGGTGTGCTTTATATATATATATATATATATATTTAAAATTTTTATTTTGTTTTTGTTTTTTGTTTTTTTCTTTGACCCAACTCCTTATTTGAAAGGAAAAAAAAAAAACTTAATGCCAAAAGGGGTCTCGTGTCTCCCCTGTCCGGGAAACTGGTTTGTGTTTTGTGCGTTTGTTTTTCTTTTCTTTTTTTTTTGTTTTCCGTTTTTTTCTGTTTTGTTAATGGATAAAGAGGGCTCTTATTTAAGTAACAGCCGCGAATAAGGTCAAAGTTTTAAACGTGGGAGGCTTATTAGGTAATTAAATTCATCGACTTTTGAGTAAATAAAATAGGAAGGTTGAAACAATTTTATTTTTATTTTTTTGGTTTTGTATTTCATTTAATTTTGTCATGTTATTTTGATTAACTAATTCTACAATTAAGAAGTAGACGCGGGGCTAACGCGACTATTTTGTGTTACGTGTATTTGAACTAAAGATTTTATAAATTTTCTAAAATTGTAGATCTTCCGTTTATTTCTAACACGTTGCAACATAAATTCGATATTATATTTTTTAGGACAAGAAAAATGTTTGGATCCTTACACGTAATTTATTTAAATTTCGAGACACCTTTCAAAAAATAAAAAGGAAAAAGTTCCTTTTTATTTTTATTTTTATTTTTATTTTTTTTTTGTTTTTGTTTTTGCCAGTCGGTGTTAGGATCAGAAGCCTGGATGCTGTAATTAAGAGTCTATCTAGTCTACCATCAGACCACATGGATGGTTGCTCCTTCTTAATAAGTTGGTTTAAAATTTTCTCTTATGTATTCTAAATTCCTCATATTTTTCCTTTTTCAATGGTTTCTTTTTTTGCATGAATTGTCCTTTGGGCACCAATGGGGTATCTGGCTTGTTCTGCTTCAGATCCTAATGGTAAGAACTGGTTCTTGGTCTCTTCCATCTCTTAATGAAAGATTTTCCTTCATCTACAAATTTTTGAGTGGTTAACAATTGGCTGAACTAAAATTTCCAGGTCCAATGTTCTACAAGGGATGGTACCACTTCTTCTACCAATACAATCCAAATGCTGCAGTCTGGGGTGACATAGTTTGGGGCCATGCTGTGTCCAGGGACTTAATTCACTGGCTTCACCTTCCACTAGCAATGGTTGCTGATCAATGGTATGACAAGAACGGTGTTTGGACCGGCTCCTCCACAATCCTTCCTGATGGTAAAATTGTCATGCTCTACACTGGATCCACTAATGAGTCGGTCCAAGTTCAGAATCTTGCTTATCCAGCAGACCATAATGATCCTCTCCTCCTGAATTGGATCAAATACTCTGGCAATCCTGTTCTAGTCCCGCCTCCAGGCATTGGTTCCAAGGACTTCCGTGACCCAACAACAGCTTGGCATACTTCTGAAGGAAAGTGGCGCATCATCATTGGATCTAAGACTAATAGAACAGGAATTGCCTTGGTGTATGATACAGAGGACTTCATAAATTATAAGATGTCAACTGAGATACTTCATGGTGTTCCTGGTACCGGTATGTGGGAGTGTGTGGACTTTTACCCTGTGTCGAAAAAGAGCGAAAATGGATTGAATACTTCTGCTAATGGCCCTAATGTGAAGCATGTGGTGAAGACGAGCCTTGACGACGACAGGCATGATTACTATGCACTTGGAACTTATGATGAGAAGGCTGGGAAATGGTATCCGGACAATCTGAAGATTGATGTTGGCGTAGGTATTAGGTACGATTACGGTGTGTTCTATGCATCCAAGACATTCTACGATGCGAACAAAGGGAGAAGAGTGCTGTGGGGTTGGATTGGAGAATCTGATAGCGAAGCTGCTGATTTGAAGAAAGGATGGGCATCTCTTCAGGTGCGTTGGCTTTACCGATGGAAATGAAATGTCTACGCTCGTATTCTATGATCCTAAGTTCCAAAAATTTCAGGCTTAATGCATTCTGGTTCAGTCGTCAACAATGCAATTCATAGGACCCGAGACACTTAGTTTGTTTTGGACAATATCTTTTCGTTTTAACAATTTTCTTGACTATATAATGATGTTGTTCAGGGTATTCCAAGGACAGTTGTATTGGATACCAAAACTGGAAGCAATCTCCGCCAATGGCCAGTGGAAGAGGTAGAGAGTTTGAGATTAAGAAGCCAGGAATTTGTCAAGGTAGAGATCAAGCCAGGGTCTGTCGCGCCACTTGATCTTGAGGCAGCTACACAGGTTTGTGTGTGTTCATAAGTTTCTTTTTTTAATTTTTTTAGCTAGACTACAAAAAAATAGTACGAATAGAACAGAACAAGTTTCTGTTTAGCTTACAAAAAGCACTTGGTACTGTGATACAGCTAGATCTCTTTGCTGAGTTTGAGTTAGACAAGAAGGCTTTGGAGAGCATGGTAGAAGCCAACGAGGAGTTCAGCTGCAGCAGCAGTGGCGGAGCAGCCCAACGTGGCGCGCTAGGACCATTTGGTCTTCTGGTCCTTGCAGATGGCAGCCTCACTGAACAAACCCCAGTATACTTCTACATTGCGAAAAACAATGGCACACTCAAAACTTTCTTCTGCACAGACCAAACAAGGTACATAGCTCATATTTCCTTTTCCAGTTAGTACTTAATTTCAGAAATTCTGATACTTGTACCATTTGCAATAAAAGAGAGTCTAGTGCAAAAGGCTCGCATATTTGTGGAGTCTCAATTCACGAGTCGCGTACATTCTATCAGTCTATAATGCACACTGATTTAATCCTGCTTATAATTTTGCTTTCCATGCAGGTCTTCTGTGGCAACTGATGTTAATAAACTGATTTATGGAAGCTATGTTCCTGTACTGGAGGGTGAAAAGTTTTCTGTGAGGATATTGGTGAGTGAGCCTAAGTTACGAATGACCATTTCATTATGGTTAACATAATCAGCTAGCATTGCTCAATTTGGGAGTGTCAATTTAACCAGGTGGATCATTCGATCATCGAGAGCTTTGCGCAAGGCGGCAGGACCTGCATCACATCTCGGGTTTATCCTACCAGGGCCATCTATGGAGCTGCAAGGCTGTTCTTGTTCAACAATGCTACTGATGCCACTGTTACCTCCACTCTCAAGATATGGCAAATGAATTCTGCATTCATACGACCCTACCCCAATTCCAAAGACCAATGGATTGGAAATCCATAATGGCCTTATCGGTTATGTGAATTTTTGGCTGGTTCTATCAATTTTTCCATACTATTCTTTTCCAGCAGTATATGGGAATGTATACATATTGGTGAGCTCAGCAAGATCAGGTCTGTATCGTCCTCTTCATTATTTTTCGGTTGAACATGATAAGAACTTCAGCAATTAATTGTTAAAAAAAGGCCTCCCAGTTTCGCGAGTCTGTTACATCTTATCAAATTCCTAAATTTGTTATCGATTCTGCCATTCCTATGTATTCTGTTCCTGCATACTCGGGCTAAAATGACCTTTAAGAGGCAATTTTTAAGTCCATCCCATAACGACCATCGAATGAAAGTAACAGAAATCTGATTGTGTGGAGCAGGAAAAATGCGGCAACGCACTATTTTCATGTGCTAACAGACGTCCAAGTTCCCTCATTTTCCCAAAGGAGTCAAGTAGCTTATCCATACTCAATAATATTTTTTAAATTAATTCAAATGTTAAATGTAAGATAATTTTACAAATAATTATAATACTCAAAATATAATCAAAATTTATTCTAATAATAAAAAAAGATATCAATTAGATGAATAAAATGTTATTGACTAAAATTTAGCGTTCATAATATAACTATTCAAATTCTAATACTAAGTAAAATTGATACTTAATAAATTTTTATTTATAAATTTCAATTTATGAGTTTTATATATTATTAAAATTAAAATTTTATAAATTATTAATTTTTTAGTATTTTTTTACTTGTATAATTTCTCTTACAATTTTTTTTTTAATTTCTCTTTTAAATTCAAGATGTTAGTAGATATTTAGTCATTTATTCTCAACTATTAGTTGAAAATTTTAAATATAATTATATTATTAAAAAGAAAAAAAGAAAAAAGAACTTGATGATCCATGTGTCCTCACACGAGCTAGTACTCAGTCCAACGGGCCTCGGTTGGTTGCTCTTTCTGAAATAGCCATGATTCCACTTTCAACAAAGGGCCAGACTCGGCCCAAATAAGATGCTGCCCAATTGGACAACTGTTTCGGTCCATGGTCACGAAGCCCTTTTACATTGACCAGGTGAATGACGTAAAATATACGTAAATTTATATATCGTATTATTATAATAGTTAATTATATATTATAAATTTATTATATATAATTATAATCAAAAATAAAATAAAAAGTATACAACCACTAATTATGATATTATAAATGTGAAAATACATTCTTTTTTTTTTTTTTATGTTAGTACAATACTCTTTTCTCATTATGCCTTTTGGTCTAGCGTCAAACTTCGCCAAAAAATAATTTCTTCCACATGGGCATTATCATTTCATTACCATATTTTTAATCGCGAATTTTTCTTTTTCTCTTTTTTTTTTTGACCTTTTCTTGTGTTACTTTGCTCCTTTTCATAAACAAGATGCAAATTAATCGAGAGAAAAAAAAAGAAGAAGAGAAATTGACACAAAATGAATGTATGAGTAAGAAAATGTGGAATAAAATTAAGTTGGTACTTTACTTCATGAATAAGCATCACAATTCAATTATGTTTTAATTATCTTTATTCTTGTGTGCTTAATTGTGTCGATTCATGGGATATTCGTAGCAAATGGCTGCTCTTCCCTTCTTTTTCCCAATGATATGTATCTGCTTGATGTGATATCGGTGCTACTCAATGGCCTAAAAGCTTAATTATGCGTGTAAAATTGCACTTTTAGGTCTAGGTGGGTCTGTATCTCCGAGTTGGCAATGCCCTTCTTTTTAATAACAATAATAATCATAGAATGGGATTATCCAAATTACCAATGCTTTTGTCATAGAATGATAATCAGCCAGTGTTTCTTACTTCTCAGTTGTTTTCTTTTCCACCGTCATCAAAAACAAAATCAACACACCCGCAATATTTGGCTTCGGAGTGAATAATTTTTTGTATCGTGTGGTCATTAGACACGGACACTTCTAAATATACCATATATCTGTGCTAATTTTTTGATTTTCTTTTTCAAATATAAATAAATAAATAAATAAATATATATATACACTATATTTGTATCTTAATTGTTTTAAAATTAATGTATTACGGTGTTTGCATTATATTGTATCTATATTACCCCGCCTCATGGTATAATTATTTTAAAATTAACATATTATAGTGCTCAACTGCTTATTATAGTGTATCTTATTTTGTCTCTCTCACACACACACACACACACACACAGTGCTCGCAGATTTACCCTCAGCCCATCAAAATCAATAAAAAATCCAGGGTCAATCAACGGTTATTAGGCAACTGTCTTCAATCAACGGTTAGTAGGCAACTGTTTTTTATTTTTTTCCGAAAAGAGAAACATGCTGACAACCTCTGTCCATCCTCCACCCCTCCCAATCAAGAGTCTTATTTATGATGTGGGGTCCACAAAATGGAAATAGCTGTCTCATGTCTGGACCTGGAAGGCCGTGGACGGTAGCCACACCATAATTATTAGACCAGAATATGCTTATCTTGTCAAATACGTTTATATCAGACTTAACATGGTTCAGAGGGTGAGGTCCTTTTTTTTTTTTTTTTAAACGATAAAAGTTAAAGATAAATATTTATAAATAATTTTAATTTTAGTTTATAAGGAAAATAATTGATATATTTATGAGATAATTCTTTTATTAAAAAAAAGGGATACCCATTTTATGTTGATCCAATATTTTTATATTTATTGGAAGAATGTTAAGTTGACCAGAATGTTATGTTGATCATTTTCAGAAATAAAATTTATCATTCTAAGAGTGAACAAAACACTGACTGTCACGCCCCCCCCCACTCTCTCTCTCTCTCTCCCTTGCTACAAAACACTCCGTTAAGAAGATGCCGTTGTGCTTACCATTTATTATTATTGTACATTTGTAATTCTCGAGATCAAAGTATAATTATTATGTATTAAATTAATTTTAATAAAATTTATACATTTTCCAAGCTCTACCATTTGACGACCACCGGTTGCCGACAACAAGAGCGGTCACTCGACTGTCCATTTAGCCCGGAAAAATTCCCCCAAATGCACTTAATAATAAGAATAGTATCGTTTGTTGCTTAGCAATATAATATGAGTATAATAATAAAAAAACGTTTATTTATTTCATTTCATTTATTTATAAAATTAAATAAAATATAATTAATTTATATATAATAATAATTATTATTATTATATTATTTAACGAACGAATGAAATAGAGCCGTTGTCTCTCCTCCTCTCTCTCTCTCTCTCTCTCTCTCAAGCACATGCACAGTCTTCCTTTACCTTTCTGATAATGTAAAACACCAACAAAAGGAAGCTAGCTTTTGGGTTCTACATTGTGATGTATTAAATCCCCGCGAAGAAAGAGCTTAAAAAGAATGGCTTTGTCTAGGTTCTTTGCTTTGCTTCTTAGCCACATCTACTTGGTGGGGAGCTTGTGTTTCGCTTTGGATCCATTAGTTAGCTATGACTTTGAGGTCTCTTACATCACTGCGTCTCCTCTCGGCGTGCCCCAGCAGGTTTGTTCGTTATGTCTCTCTACTTGCTCTCTGTTTTTACCAATTTCATCCACTTCTGCACACCATTTTTGCTCGATCTTTTCCTGTGGCTCAGCTTTATTTTCATTTCTGAGAAATGGGTTTACTTTAGATTTCTTAAAGCTTGAACCTTGTGCTTTAGATCTGTTAATTTTCCCTGTTCAGTGACAGTTTCGGCCTGGAGCTGTGTACTTAGGCTTGTATTATTACAAAGAGTTTCTAACTGATAATGAAATGTTGTATATTTCTAGTAATCTCTTCTACGTTTGCGTTACTTTGCAGGTTATTGCTATTAATGGCAAGTTTCCTGGCCCTACCATAAATGTGACCACTAACAACAATGTCGTCGTCAATGTTAAAAACAAATTGGATGAAAATCTGCTCATGCATTGGTAGGATTTATTGCGTTGTTCTATTTTAGCTGTGAATTTGATTTGAAGTATGAGTGTAATTTGTAATGTGATTTGATGTTAAAACGTGATTTGTTGCTAGTGTTTGGGGTATCTTATAGCGAACTGCAATGTAAGAGTTAATATAAACTGATTCCAGTGCTTGGAACTTGATGGGTGTGATAGGTCTGGAATTCAACAGAGGAGGAGCTCATGGCAGGATGGAGTTCTTGGCACTAACTGTCCGATTCCTCCAAAGTGGAACTGGACTTACCAGTTTCAGGTCAAAGATCAGATTGGGAGTTTCCTTTATTTCCCTTCTCTCAATATGCAGAGAGCTTCCGGTGGATATGGCAGCTTCATTATAAATAACAGGGAAATTATTCCAATTCCTTTCAGTGCCCCGCTTGGAGACATTGTCATTTTGATTGGTGATTGGTACAAGCGGAATCATACGGTCAGTGTTCATTAATACTGAATTCCTGTAGACTTATATTTCTGATAGAAGTTTGCAATGGAAAACGTTTAATGCTGGTTTATCTTTGGATTGTTTAGGCTTTGAGGAAGGATCTTGATGCAGGGAAAGATCTTGGGATGCCAGATGGAGTTCTAATAAATGGCAAAGGCCCTTACCAGTACAACACTACTTTTGTTCCTGATGGCATTGACTATGAAACGATTGCTGTCCATCCTGGTAATTCTTGGTTTTCCCATTGAATGAAAGATGGATTTATCTCCCTAGCGAAAGGTGGCTTTAAAAATTTCTTTTAAGAAGGGTTTTCCGTTAGCATTCCAACTTTATATTTGCCATGCTGGGCACTAGCTGCTTCCAGTTGCATTTGCCATTGCATTCTATCTTGACCTCTTCAGTGTACTATAATTGTTACGGTGCACAAAATACAGCAAAATTTTCCCATGTCTAAGTGTGCACCATTGCAATTGTCTTATGCATGCAAGGATTGCTACTCCCTAATTTTTTTTCAGTTAATTGGCTTGTTTACATGAGACAAAGCATGCAGAAAACACAATAACAATTGAGTTGATGAAGCAAAAATAATTTTATAGGTACCATGGTGCATGGTGTGTTGCTTTCTGAATCTTACTCAGAAACGATTGTAAAAATACAGCCTAGCATATTTTTCATCTTCTCATTTACCTCCATTCTTTTGTGAAACATATTAAGATTTTTTTCCATGTTTGGCCTGTTTTATGTAACAATTATGTTTCCAAAGGATTTGCACATGTGGCTTTTGATAAATGTCGAAGGTTAAAACCATTCTAAACCTCCATAGTTTTTGTAGGCGGCATGTTGCTACGTCATGGCTACTTCCCGGAGCTCAACATTCACACTTTTAATAACCATCTTGCTATATTGAACAGGGAAAACCTATCGCCTTCGTGTACACAATGTTGGAGTGTCAACTAGCTTGAATTTCAGGATTCAGAATCATAATCTGCTTTTAGTAGAGTCTGAGGGATCCTACACAGTGCAACAGAATTATACTAGCTTGGATATACATGTAGGACAGTCCTATTCTTTTCTGGTAACCATGGATCAGAATGCAAGTACTGATTATTACATTGTAGCCAGCGCTAGGTTTGTGAATGAATCACTCTGGCAAAGGGTCACTGGTGTTGCCATCTTGCACTATACAAATTCTAAAGGCAAGGCAAAGGGTCCCCTCCCAGATCCACCAAATGATGAGTATGACAAAACCTTCTCAATGAATCAAGCAAGATCCATCAGGTGAACTTAGATTGTATTTCAAATTTTAATTGTACCGTGATTTCTCTCCAGTTATAATAGTTTGAAAAAATCATTGGGAACTGTTTAACTCCGTAAGTTCTTTGCTTGGTAACATCTACTTTCCTAATGGATTGGAATATTTTGCTTCTTATATTATGTGTGGAGACTCAAAAATAGAAGATACCATTAGTGGTTTAAAAGAAAAAATTAGGCTTTAAATGGAAACTAGGCTTTGTCATTAGCATAGGGAATTGTTGTACTATTATGCAATTTTGGAATGCAGTTAATGTTTCTGAAAATTCTATCCTCAAATTATGCAGATGGAATGTTTCAGCAAGCGGTGCACGCCCTAACCCACAAGGTTCTTTTAGATATGGATCAATCAATGTGACTGATGTTTATGTGTTGAAAAATAAGCCTCCAGTGACCATAAATGGGAAGAGGAGGACAACCCTCAGTGGGATATCATTTGTCAATCCTTCCACTCCCTTTAGGCTTGCTGACAAACACAAGCTGAAGGGAGTGTACAAACTTGATTTTCCCAATAGGCCACTTAGAGGACTTCCTAGAATGGAAACATCAGTCATAAATGGAACATACAGAGGTTTTATGGAAGTCATTCTTCAGAACAATGACACCAGGATGCAGAGCTATCACCTAAGTGGATATGCAGTTTTTGTTGTTGGGTAGGAATTTATTTCTGCCCTCTACCATTTTCTCTAAATTTATATAAAAAAAAAAGGTTATGAAAACATACTTTAAGAACCTGTACTTCAATCAATTCATTTCAGGATGGATTATGGTGAATGGACAGAGAACAGCAGAGGGACATACAACAAGTGGGATGGTGTTGCACGCTCGACAGTGCAGGTATGCAATTGATGGTGTTTTGTTGTCTGCCTCATTTGATTCCTTGAAAATCTTGATCCCATGGTCTCAATCATCATTTTCTGATTTATGTTATAAACTAGTGAACATGTTGACTGACTTTCTTGGTGTAAGTGTCATGTGTGATTGATGGTTTTTGTCAGAAAAGACTTGCTTATATTGCTAGCAGAGTTGCCAATTCGTGGCTCTGATCCCATGGGACAACCTTACAACCATAAGAAGCTGCAGCATATATCTTCTGCTGTGGATTGTCTTGCTTAACAGCCCGCGAAAGCCTGAAATATGCTTCACTCATGGCATCTAGTTGCTCTATATGTAACTGTTTTTTAATTTTTGAAGGAGCTTGACAATGTTGATTTTGCTTCCAAATTGCCATCATGCATGACCATTATAAGTTGAGAATTTCACTCTATCTCAATAGTTAACGAGACATTCTTAATGCAACAAATGTTTCCAAAAGTACTCTAGTAGCAAGCATAAAATTCCCCTATTTTTCATGCGTCTCAAAGTTAGTTTACATTGTCTCTATCTGTAGGTTTATCCTGGAGCGTGGACAGCAATTTTGGTGTCACTTGACAATGTTGGTGTCTGGAACCTAAGAACAGAAAACCTTGACTCATGGTATCTTGGCCAAGAAACTTATGTTAGAGTCATTAATCCGGAAGAGAACAACAAAACTGAGCTTCCCGCACCAGACAATGTCCTGTATTGTGGTGCCCTTGGCAAATTGCAGAAGTATGGACTGATACTATTTCAAATAGCTATTCTATTTTTCGAGATTGCATTGGTTAATTCTATGACACATTAATTCTGATTATACATGTTTCATCTTTCAGGCCCCAGGATATTTCTTCGAAAGCATCACACATAGGCGACAGCTCAAAACTGTTTTTCACCTTGCTAATGACCATATCTGCTACCCTTTCTACTTTCTGGTGATTGTTCCTGTATGGTCGTCTGTATCCTGCTCTTTGAACCTGTCTCTCTAGTGCAGATTGTGGTTGCTGAGTGCTTAGGCCTGTAATTCTAGTCCTTGTTGGCAAGAAATTTATGGTGCTCTTGACATGTATTTTGCAATTTTCTCCTTTGGGGTCCTTTCTTAAATCATCATGAATATATCATTCTTTTAATGCCTGTAATTTGGGCACCAATGGCAATTCATCCAGTTTTTAATATAATTTAACTTCCCATGGGGTTTTGTTTTTACGAACTCTTCTCCTCTGTTGGACATATTGTGCCTATTTGCTGTTTATGAAAAATATACCAATTAAAAGTCAAATTTCTTTCTACAGTTCTTTCATTTCTCTGGTGGGGATGTGTGAACTTTTTAATGTTAATTCTTGCGTGGTCGAGAATGTGACAATGGTAAATCAGGCAGGTAGGCCAGATAAAACTTTGAGTGAAATGGACCCTAGAAGATGCAAGATCTTATTGTCCCCACTTCTTTGTTCAGTCTATCGTAGAAGATGTTGGCCTAGCTGGAAATTGTCTCTTTCTAGATTGTATGTGGTTCCTTTTGCTAATTGATTTAGGTGCTGGCACCCCAGCTGGATTGCACGGTCAATTTGGCTGCTTAGACTTGGAAGAGCTATTGCCTAGTAGCCCATTTTCTTATGCATCTTTCACTTGCTTTGCTGAGTGATATACTAGGTCCGAGCATTGGCACCATCTCAAGTACTTATCATCTATCCTAAAAGTGAGGAAAATGGAACCAAAATATTTTAGTCTCGCTCAATGAATAAATGGAAGTTTGGTGGTGAGGTGGGGGTGTTGAGGGGCTAGTAACGAAGAACCAGTCCATACCTACTCTGCTGCCTGCTTTGTAGACTAAGATTTGAATTCAAGGACCAGACCATAATGAAGTAATTTCTTTTGAATTCTTTAGACTCGCCATGGATGGCTTGCATTTGGCTGACAACTTGATATGTGGTGTCAAAAGCCGGTGTCTTTTAGTATTATATGACTGCAATATCAAAAAAGTGCATACAGGACATAAAATACTCACACATGGTGGTCCAAAAACCAGAAAGAGAGGTGAGTGAGGCCCCAGCACATCTCAGAAATCAAGTCAAATGTACACTATATGTGCATGGATAATTCTTTCTCCAGTATAAGAGACTTGCATTTTAGTGGCAACACTTCTCTTTATCTGCCATATGCATGCTTTTCAAAAGGCTGCATTCTGCTTTTGCAAGTGTTGGACATGAAGAATGAATAACATGCCTTTTGTTTCCAACACCTCAAAGATTTTAGAGATGAAATGAAAAGACAGGCTTCAAAAGAAGCATCAAACGCCCTTCAAAAGGAATTATTATTCGGTTGATGTGGGAGGTTCTGTTGGAAGCCCTTCTCGGATGACTGACTGGCGAGTGTCTCATCTGTCATTTCTGGGACCATATGTTTGCATCCTATGTATGCACAATCTCAACTTTACACGCCACCCAGATTTTGATATGAAGTTCCAAATTTGGTCCTGCTTTCACACACAAAGAGAAACATATGCCGTCTCGCTGTTCACCATTTCCACTGTTACCTACAGGCTCCGTGAATAGGCCTTACGGTCACTTGCGGAGCCACAAACATAAAAATGGGGGCAACAAAATCAGAATTTGGTATGAATTTTTTGCTATTTTATGTATTCGCCCTCAATAAAATTTTTATTTTGCTCCAACCTAATTTTTTCACACTTCCTGTAGTTGAACCTAGGTGCGTGGCATACATTAATATTTAATGCAGCATTCGGTGACATTTCCAAGCATGTTTAGTAGATAAATATACTGATTTCATTTGCAGTAATACCTGCTTTTAACCCCATCAATAATTTATCGGTTCTAAATCCACAGATTATCTTAATTTATTGCCAGAACAAAAGCTAAGTAGGCGAGTTACTTGCAATTGATATGACTTTGCTCCAGCCCGACGGGACTTTCTAATAAATATAATTGGTCAAACCATGTGTTTTTTTTTTTTTCCCTTTTCTTTGATTCATCAAACGATGCTTCTTGAATAAACCCCCATGCTTAGATTCTAACCTCGGGCACCTTCTGCGATGATATCAATTCTTTCTTTCTAGTTTAGAACTAGGATTCACTTTTTGCTGGAATGTGAGGGATATTTGATTTGAATCTTGACATTCTTTTAAGAACTATGCTTTTATGACCAACTAAGTTAAATCTGGTTTGATATTTTCAATTTTCCACTAGAAACCTGTATGTTTTCTAATTTTTACAATCACCCTTCTTCATATTGTTTGATTATTTATTTGTAAAATTTAATAGTAAACACATTATTTTGAAAATTAAAACCATGCACTCAATTGCTTCGTATAAAATGCAATTTTTGAAGGAAAAAAAAAGTTCTTTTTATAAAACACATTTGGAGGAAAAATTTTCCGGATAAAAAATAAACAAAACAATAAAATAGTATAATACTTTTTAAAAAAAAATACTTTTAGCCTTCTATGCAAGAAAATAATTAAAATGTTAACTCCAGTCTGTAATTATCCCATGGTGTTATATTTGAGACTTGTTAAAATCGAAACAATTTGGTGCAAAATTTCCAGCACTATGATTCTTTTTCTCTGGTGCTCAAGAAGTAAGGCAATGAAGTACAGGATGACTGAAAATCAGGAAATTCCGTTTTTCTTGTTACTCTCTATTTATAGGTCTACAGACTATATATGGATTGCCTTATTATTATTATTGTTATTATTATTATTATTATTTTTTTGGGGAACAATGCCAGATTTTATTCAATCTCAGTAGAGGCACCAAGCAATTCCTCGGTGCCCACAAACCTGTACCAGCCAGAAGTCACAAAGGGGGGAAAAATGCTAAAAACATAAATCGACTTACCCTTCCAATTATATGAGGAATTGTTTCCCTTTTCCCATAAATCTCCTTCCAATCAAATATTTTGATTTTAAACTTGAGACCTCTGATCCAGAGATTCAATTAGTTCTTAAGAATGCTTATGCCTCAGAGATGAAAAATGCTTGGTGAGTTGTGATAACAATTGACCATGTGAACATTTTCGCTCATTCTGCCCTGTACTTCTTTTTTTATTCAATAAATTTATTGTATTCGCTATGAGAAAAACAAAATAATTTTGCTTATTTTGTGCTTTTTGATTATTCTTGATGAGTGACGCTACAAATTTTACTAAACATTGCGTGGACAAAGTCTCATCTTAGTTCATTCTCAATTAATGTTTTAACCTGTAAAGGTACAACAACTTAGTGTCCCTTGAATACTATCTAGGTAGGCTAATTTCATGTTTCATTGTAAATTATTTTTCCTTGAATACTATATATAAGAAGTAACGAGAGAAAATTATGATAATTTTTATTATTCAATTCTATTTACTTGTGAGATTAAATAAATTTTGATTTTTTTTTTGTTTGTTATTCTCGTATTACTTCTTAAATGTTGTTATCTAATTTTTCTCATTTCTAAAAATCTCACTTCACTTATAAAAAGGCACATAGTGAAGCTTACCAAATAGCTAGTTGAATGGAAAATAAAAAAAAAAAAAAAAGGCCTTTTTACCTATCATTCCATGAATTACATTTCTTAAACTATAGAGAGTGAGCCAAAGCCATCCCTTGGCGCTTGACCATTTCAGGTATTTGATAATGATATCATCAGCACTTTGAGCTAATTTAGTTCATGGTCCCTAGCTAGGTAATGACTATAATTTTCTTCACAACAATATAACATACTTACATAGACATGTTGAATTTTCAAGCCTTTCAAGCTAAGCCCTAAACTATTTAATAAACCTGTATTCCTTGAAACATATTTTAGTTTATTATTCATGCCCCTAATTTGATTAGAGACACTTTATTTTCTCCTTTTTCTCGGTGCATTATGATTAGAGACACCGGTTACTCCACAAGCAAGGGTATGCGAAAAAGAAACATGCATGATGATAATAAATGAAGAAATAAGAACGGCAAAAAAATTAATTAAACGATCTTGTTGATTAGCATTCGCCACATTTCTTGAGAAATGTTCAAACATGGATAGGAAGATCTTCCAAGCGAAATGGACTTTTTGAGTTTCTAAATTTACCTGCTACATAAGCTTTTGACAATACTAGACAACTGGTAGGGGATTGGGTCATGAGGTAATTCCAAATTACTATGAAAGGAAGCTGCGCTCTTTCTCTGTGAGAGAGAAGAGAGAGTTCCATATCTTAGTAAGGGGTCACACCAACATTGGCTGAAGCCAAAAACCCATCTTTCATGAGCATATCTTCTCCTTCCTACACACAAACAAACATAAAAGAAGAGCAATGTTAAAATTTGACTTTCCCTTTTATTTATTTATTTTTTTGATAAATCAATTGCTGTACATTCATTAAAATTTGACTTTCACTTATCAAAAAAGAATAAAAAAAAAAAGAAAAAGAAAAAGAAAGAAAAACTCTTGTTTCTTTGCAATGGTTTGAGGATTAATTAGGAGGGTGGATGTGCATAGGGTAACCTGCTGGCGCACATTGGCCTTCTTCAGAGTCTGATCAGGCAAGAGACCAAAGTGAATATGCGGGAAGTGGGCCCACTGATGACAAAGCCGAAACAAAATAGGATCAGAAAAGGACCCACTGACTGCAATGCGACAAAAATCGATTGAAGAAAGGAAATAAATGAAAACCCTAGATTGGACATAACTCAAAAAAAAAAAAAAAAAGAAAGGAAAAGAAAACTTTAATTTGGTAAAGTAACTAGGAGCCCACAAATAATTTTCTTCGATCTTACATTCTTGGCAGCTGCACTAAAGGCTTCTCTATGGCTGATATCAGGGTTTCCAGCCTTGATGCGTTGGATCTCGTCCCTGCAGGTTTTTCGTCCATTCACATTTTGCTTCCAATTTAGCAATTTTTCATTAAAAATATCACAGAGAGAGAGAGAGAGAGAGAGAGAGAGGGGGGGGAGATGGGAGTTAATGCATTGAAATCATTACTCACTTGATGAAGCGATTGTACGCTGAGGGGACTCTCTGTCTCTTCTCCGGAGCTGGACATGGACAAGCAGACAGAACACAACACAAAAAAACACTGAGAAAGAGAGAGACATTAGAACCCACTTCTTTTAATTTTTTGTTTCTTCTCTCTCATTCTCACTTCAGCATCATCATTTCTACGTTTCTCTATCTACCCCATTTGGCTTCTCTATCAATCATTCTTCATCATTCGCTATATTTCCCGAAGGACAAAAAAAAAACGGCCTTTCATTTTTTCCTATCTACATTTCCAGGTGGATGGGTGAGATTATGATATAGAGCTCAAGATATTATTCTAACAGATTATGATGTGTATAATTTCCTCGAAAGAAAGAAAGAAAAAAAAAAAGAGGCCAAGATGACTAACGGATTATATATTTTATGTTTTAATTTGGTTAAGAGAATCAGGATGAAAAGAAAGAAGGATACAACGAAGAAAATCGAAACGGAAAAGTTTTGCATGTAATGTCTCGTTGATATGATCATTAAGCAGGATGGAATGTTCTCTAAACATGCATGAGATGATTTTGTTTTTTAGCATGTAGGCATTATGAGCAGCATACTAACACAAAGTGAATGGAAATGAAAAATTATATCTAGATTAAGGCTTCTGATGGAAAAGCAGGTGGATCATGGTTTTGTGGCAATTTCTTTGTTAATCTTATAAAGCTCTTTCTCCACCACAAGCAGATAAAGAGTTTTACAAGCGCATATCGACCAAGTATCTTTAATAAAGCATCCAACGGTCTATCAAAAAAAAGAAAAAAAAAAAAAGTGCCTATCGACCATGGTAAAGTGAAAGAATTCGGAATAACAATTGCCCAACAAATCACTGCCATACATTCTTTAGGGAATAAAAGCCAATTAATAACCTAAGAGTCCTTGATCTTCAAGAGCATTTCACATTCAGGAATGATTCTTTGAAGAATGCGAGAAGGGGGGAAAATGCCATGAATCTCACGTCTATTAATAACTGGTGGCCTTGGGATTTCATTAGCTATTCTGCGAGCCGGAGCACCAAAATCATTATTTGCATCGGTGTGATTGATCATAAAGTTTGGAGATGGGTTTGCAATATCATGCTGCACCAAAATCAACACAAAATACCATTTACACAGAAAATATCATTTTGAATTCTGAAATCAAGGACCTAATTGAACACGATGAACTACTCACAAGCCAATTTGTTCTACCAAACATCACATTCACATACTTACCAGAAGACCACGAGAAGGAGAAAAGAAACTGTGGCCCAAGTGAAACTGACCAGCAGATGGCAAAAGTAGTCCACGCATGTTCACAGGCAGGAGGTTGGTGCAGTGACCACATCGAACTGTAACCGTCTTGAACAAACTTGTGCATGGAACACTCACCTTACAATTAAATACCATAACAAGTGAATTAAAGGAACATGCGACACAGGATGAATTGAGCAAAGAAAGAAGAAATTAACCTAATTGGGTGATCAAAAGACCAATCAAAAGGTAAGAAAGGGATGGATAACAATTGGAGACAAGACAAAAGGGTTAGTGGTTCTGCTATAATCATAATACCGCAAGGACAGTGTCACAAATGTTGCAATGGACATAGCAGAGCTGCTCGGTGGGAGGTAGGTGGTCCAGAGACAGTGTCGAAGAGGAGGACATGTCGTATTGATACTTTTGATTCCTCTTTTACAAAACTGATGATGATGATGATGATTGATCTCTGGTTGTTTGATTGATTGGTGATTGATCGATCAGATTGACAGCTTAACCACCCACCACCTTGGATCTGCTCCTTTTTTTTTTCTTCCGTGGGGTATGAAGATGCTGTGAAAGAAAGGTGATCTATTTGGTCTAGTAGATATAAGAGGGCAGGAAGACAGAAACCCTTTCTCTCTTTCCCTCTGTTTATTGGTCTTGTCTTGTTTATAGGTCACGAGCTTGTACCCTACCTTCGTATATATGTACATGTGGATTGTGTCATGATACAGTGCAATATGTCCATTGTCCATGCATGCATTTGTCACATGATGATCATAGGATTACATCTGCTTGGAATTCCCAATGCACGTGTGTGTTTCTATGAGTGTGTCTCAGCGCGAGAGAGAGAGAGAGAGAGAGAGAGAGAGAGAAAGAGAGAGAGAAGCGGCAGATGTGGGGGAGAGGAGCTTGGAAAGGGACTTGTGCATGGGGTGATAGAGCTTTTACTTAATCATCTGTTGTTTTCAGTATTTAAGAGGGGTCGCCTGTGTTGCATAGTGTGTGTGTGTGGTTCAAAACCCAGGACCCCCTATCTTCTGTCCTCAATTTCCGAACCCGAAACCCTAACACACTCCTCCTATCTCCCGGACAATAAGCCTCAAAGCCCTCAAGCCCCCCCCCTCTCCGCCTCCTGGAAATGATTTCTTATAACATAATCATGACCCAAGTGCAGTTTTTGATGAGCTTTGGGTTTAATTACTCATTTTTTAAATCAAACTTTGTTATAAAAATATAATTAATTTAATAAATTTCTAACTCAGGTAATTATAATAATATAATATATAATTTATATTTAATATGCATTCGAATTATTGTGACCTCCTTAAGATTGAAAATCTTTACAGTTTTTGATTTCTCATATTGTAACATAATCATGACCAATAGTTCACTTATAATATAGTGGTGATTAAGTTTATGTATTTTAAATATTAATTTATGTTACATTATTATGGCTATTTAATTTATATTTTTTAATTTTATTATTAATTATAATTATATATTAAAAAATTTAAAATTTATAATTAATGATTACGTAATATGTAGAAGTGCATATTTATTTAATTTATTGGGTTTATATAATTTTCTTAGTTATAAAATTATTGAGTGAAGGATTTTACTTTTGATGATTTGACCACACATTCTCTTTTGTCTTACACACACACTGGTACGAATTTAAATCGGTAAAAACAATCTGTCAGTCTCTCCCACACACACGGTTCTTGAAGCTCGCCTGCCCATCTTACTGTCTTTGTCCTTTACTAAATTTATTTCTCCTTTCCTTATTGGCTCGTGCTAGCTAATTTGGTTAGAACCTTTTCGCATGGTTTCCTCCCCTAGGCTCTAGGGTTTTCTTTGCAAATTTTTCTAAGTCATTCTTCCACTTGGGCGGTGCGGAAAAAGATGGTTTCCAATTTTTCATCTTTTCGTTTCCTTCTTTTTAAAGTTTTTGAGGAACCATCATCATCCATATTTCATTGAGGCCGAAGGGGATCGGCATAGTGCTCTTTCCCCAAAAAAAGCGAGCTAAATGCTTAATGTTTATCCAACTAACGGGAATGGATCCTGTGGCAAACTTGTATGCAATAGTATTAAATGTGATTGTAATCAGTAAAAAGTTCGAAGTTTGCAAACTTTGTTGGCCTTTTACAGACCATCCAAAATGGCCTATTCAAGATTTGCACCATACCCATTTAACATGTCGAAAGGGAAATAAGACTGAGAATCTGAGGCGCATACTTGAATGAGTAGTCCGTCACACCAAAAGTCAAGTTTGGACTTTTAAAAGGGATAAGATCCATTTGTTGGACGGCCACAGAAAAGCAAACAGGTAATTAAACAAAAAGAATTTTATTACAGCTATAACCGAAAAAAAGAGAAAAAAAGAATTTTATTATGAGAAAACATGAAAAATCGAGACAGCTTGAACACGAATCCACTTTATTCAGTTATAACTATTAATCAGTATTATGCATATTGATTATAAATTTGTCGGTCGCGTCTATTGCCGTGTTAACATTTTTGCAAGAAAAAAAGGTAAAAGGAAACAAATGTAAAGGCTGAAGGCAAATAGGTAAAAAAGAATATATATTTTCCTATGTGGAGGGCGTGACAAATGCTTAGTTTTATGTCCTCTTTGTTTAATGAAATAAATCCGTCTCACATAAAAATTCATTTAAAAAAAAAAAAAAAGGGACAATGTCATCGACTCTGAGCCTATCCAAGATTGCCGATGTTTTAGGCAAGCGGGGCATCTGTAGGAGTTTCAACTTTATAGCTTGGATTTGAGGCCCTATATTTAATGTAGTTTTTTGACATGGGGACTGTGGCTACAGCTCCTTTGTTGTACCTTTTTTCTTCATTAATTTAATAAAATAAATAAATATAAGGACTGGGGACGGAGAATTTGCATCTATTTTGTTTTTTTGTTTTTTTGTTTTTAACCCTTATGACCTTTTGTCTAAAACAATAACAACCCGTGTGTATTGTAGGTTGGACACAGCCCTCTGTGACTTGTATGGAGGACATCGGTGTCCCACGGCATTTGTTTCACATTTGGTTAGTTATAAAACTTATCACTGTCCTCTCCTTATTAACTGTGGTGCAGCAAATTTGCGATTCCTATCTCCTAGGCCATCATGTTTCGAGGAGGCTTGGCGTCCGCTCTCTTTTTTGTTTTTTTGATAATTCAGAAACTTGTATAATCTAGGAGGCTTAGCTCTTACATTACAAGTTTTCATATTTTCTTGTGGGAATAAGGAGTTCCTTTTATATGAGGCCATTCAGTCTTTGATTCACGAATTGCTGGGATGGAATAGGCAAGTGTTTGGTCTTAGCGGCTATCTCAAGAAGCACCTACGATCAACTTGGCTACTAGGCTGCCGACGGGCAACAGAGCAAATTGGGGTTTAAAAATGAGGAGAAACTAACACCCCCCCTCCTTTTTTTTCTTATTTTGATAAGATGAGTCAAGTTTCGTTAAATAGATAAGAGTCACACTACAAAAACTAAGTGAATTGAAACAAGAACTAAAGTCAGACGGTGAGAAGAAATTAACGCACGAGTTGAATAACGCACTAAATCGAGAGTTGTTGTGATATCTATAGTCTCGAATGAAATGGATACATGATGTGGGGGAGGGGAGGGGAGGGGAGGGGAGGGGGAACAAAATGCGAGCGACTTCCATTCCTCCACCATCATAAGAAGAAAGAAGAATTGGAAGCTCTGAAACGTCACGATGGTATTGTTAGAGACATACGGGTATGACTTATAATTTCAAACACGAAACGTCTTAATGAGAGAATTTGATTCTCATAATGCTTACTTATAACTTGGACCTCTGATGGTTACCCATAACTTTTTTTTGATTCTCATATTAAGATTTTTAACTTTGAGCTGCAAAATGAGTAAAGTTGGGACAGCTTTGAAAGCCATCGATAAAGTTTGTTTTCCTAATTAAGGTTGCTTTTATTCTCATTCTATTTTGTAATCATCTTGAATGTTTCAGTACCATATTAAGAAATTTTATATTTATCATCATACTAAGAGACCATTCACATTAGGATTGATATACACACCTTTTGGAGAAATGTTATACGTACAGCAGCTATTTGAACACAGAAATGACATAGATAATGTGCCAACATGTGCCGAATATTAATTGTCATACATTTGACGGATGTAAATGTGCACAAACAATCCGAGAAACATTATTATGATATTAAATTAAAAATACATATATTAAAATATATAATATGATTGATGATCATTAATGTAAATATGCACATAAATAAGTATATACATGCATGCCTTTTTTTTTGGATAGAAAGTGAAAGCTATCGAAGATAAATATGTAACCATACAATTTATAAAGTCACTTGAGTGTGTGTGTATATATATATGAATCTAGATGAGTACGTCACTTATGTTAACAACGTGTCAAATTTATGTGTGAAAGTCTTTCTTGTAACACCTCCAACTTGAATGAAATCTAGACAAATCAGTAACGGCAGAGTATACTGTTCTAGATGCATGAACACAAACTTATTTTATAATACACATAAAATATTTTATTGTATACTAATAATATTTTATATAACATAAAAAGATATTTACATTAATATTTTACATCTAAAATATTATATGTTATAAAAATATAATTTTTTAATTATTTATTATTGCTAAATATGTTGATTTATTGAGTTGTATAATAAAAATAATTTTTATATTTATCATAAATTCGTATTTTTTAAGATTCTGGTAAGTACAAGGGTTGTCTCTTAAAGGTAATAAATTGGGAGTGGAGGTCTACTAGATTTGCTAACGCTCGACAATTTAACAGTAACTTCCACACATACCACTGTTGGAAGTGGTAAAGGGTCACTATACCATATCGTGCATAAATTTGTAGATTCCGTCGACCACATCTCAGATGCCCCCAGTTAAAAAGCAACAGACAATCAAAATGCCACTTTTTTGTTCTGCTGTTTTTTCTTTTTCTTTTTTTTTTTCCTTTCGGCTCTGCGATGATCTTGCATCTCGATACTCCATGATGCGTCATGCGTGCATACAAATTCTGCAACCATTGCATGCATGTATTGACGCTGTCCAATGTACGAACGAAGAAAAAGCCATTAAGCTGATCACTGAAAAAAGCCTGGTTGGAGCTGTTTGTGGGGATACGCGCAAATTCTCTCTCTCTTTTCTCAGCATCCCTAGCCCCCCGCCCCCTACCTATACATTCTGGTGGGAGCCGGGGGTGTGGGGTGGGTGGAAATCGATAAAGTTGATGATATTGAATGTGGGTACGGATGTGTGGGTGGTCTTGGCTCTCAAATCTCAATCTTTGATTCATGTGGGTACGAGTTTTGAGGGAGGGGATCGATGAATCGGCAAGTCTTTCAGCCTTTTAGCTAGTTAACGTGGCGGGGATAAGTACTAAATTTAGTTGTAAAACTGTTCATAAATTTTTTTAATGTATTGTTAAACAGTCCATTTTTATTTTATTTTTATAATTTAATATTTTTTAATTGATAAAATGAATACATGTTAAATATGTATCAGAATATACCAGTAATTTTTACTCTTTTTTATTTCAATAAAAAATATAATAAATAATGATAAAATTTTAAATTATAAAATTTATATAAAAACACTAAAATATTTTAGATTATATTAAAAAAATTCACAAAAATTAAGATATCACTTATCCCGCTAGCGTAGCTCTAGGCAACCAGTGCACACTTGCTCTTGCTTAGGATTATATTTGTTGGAGCTTCACCACACACGTAAAAAATTTGTCTGTGTTGGCAGGACAAGGTACTGAAGGGCCCCCCCCAATCCTGTTGGCCCAACGTTTGTGACAATTTGAATATGGACCCCAAGCTTCTTAATTAGGAGTACCTGAGCCCACCTGGCTCCACTATCGAGGAACCACGAGGCCCATTACAAAGTTGGGCTCCCCTTAGGCCTCAAGGGCCGTCCATTTGTCCAACAATTGTTCCATTCCATTCACACAGTGCAACTTTCCCCACAAAGAGACTAGCCATCCCTTGTTTTGCCACAAACCTAGCTGCTAAGATTGTGTTATGTTTGTTAAGAAGTTAATATAATAAAAATTTGTTAGTAGAACATATTTATATCCATCTAATATCTAATAATTCAAAGTGATATTTTTCTCTATTAATTTTAAAATAATTTTATTATAAATATAATTAATTTAACGTATTTATAAATTAAATAATATAATTTTAGGTGTTAAATTCAACGATTTTATGGTTGAAAGAAGAAAAAAAAAAAAAAGTGGCATCCCACCAGCCAAAAGAAACAGAGCAACACGTGGTGCCCATCCTAGCCAATGCAAAAACAAGTGGTCTGAGTGGGAAGGCAGACACAGTTGAAGTTCTCCCATTGCCAATCAAATCCTGTATTTTCCAATCCACTTCCGTTCCAAACTTCCTCCTGCATTTTCCCCCAGCATAGCCAAGAAGATAAAGAACGGGAAAAATATTGAGAGAGAGAGAGAGAGAGAGAGAGAGAAGCAATGGCATTCATTTCCATCTCTCCACTATCCATGAAATCTCTTGACATCTCTGCCACTGTGTCAACAAATTCTCCATACCATCTGCCCCCCTTTTCCAGGTCATTGGGCACAGTTTGCCACTTAGACACAGAAAGACACGACAATGTTCTTGGTAAGTAACTACAAGTTAATCTTGCATAAGGTAGTAACAAGTATGTAATTTGTTCACAACTAACTGAATTTTCCTTGAAAAGCAAGGTTGTTCCAGAAACAGATACAAGGTGGATAAAACTAACCCCACCATGAATTGGAGAATACTAGTTTCAACTGCATTGGCGGCTGCAGCTGTTAGCTTTAGTTCTGGTCTGCCTGCTGTTGCTGATCTTAATAAGTTTGAGGCCGCCACTAGAGGTGAATTTGGTATAGGGTCGGCAGCTCAGTTTGGTTCTGCAGACCTCAAGTTAGTTTCTCCTCTATGGCTTCTGTTTGTGTGTTGCAAGCACGGTTGTGCTGCCTCAATTAACTTCAATCACTCACTTCTTCTAATTTTGTCATGCAGGAAAGCAGTGCATGTGAATGAAAATTTCAGGTGAAGCCTTTTTAACCTCCAATTTATAGTGTTTCCAATTACTCTAGTTGCTTTGGGTCCTCAACCTGATAAACATAAAAGCTAACTAACTTACAATGCAATTTCCAGCTAGGACTTAGAATGGATTCAATTTAAAGTATAGGTTCATGAATTGGTTCTTTTTTAGGTACCTACTCTTGTAGAAGAGTTCATACATTCTTTCAATCCAAGTACAAGTATGTGAATTAGTTCTTTTCTAGGTACCTACCATTTAGAAGAATCACACTCTCCTTTTGTGTCTGCGTATCCAGTCTTCTGGGAAAGGGTAATTTGAAGACACAAATACGAAGATGATATGACTTTCTTAATGAAAACTAAGTACTCAAGTGTGTTAATGTGCATGGTGCTAGATATTCATTCTACTACTCAACTGAAATTTGATGGTTAGGTGTTGTAGTTTCTCTTCTTCTTTCTGTGTGTACTTAATAAGTCTCAATATCTGAAACAGAAGAGCCAATTTCACAGCCGCGGATATGAGAGAATCTGATTTTAGTGGTTCAACATTCAATGGTGCATACATGGAGAAAGCAGTTGCATACAAGGCAAATTTTTCTGGTATGAAACTGATTGAAATAGTGCTTCCTGCTGTCTACATAGTAGCCATAAGATGATCTGCTGACCTATTCCCACACCACAAAACTTACTTCTCATTACTCTTCTTACATCTAGGTATTCTCCATAAAAGAAAAATACATCTAAGTACTCCATTCGACCATACTTAAATCCTGTCAAACATAATATCCATCTAGTTGTATTTTCTATTGTCTGCATGGCCTGATCTGGGTGCCCTTTTCCTTTGCGTCCATGGACAGTTAGGTGCAGCCATCAGTGCTTGCACTACCATCAAATGTGCGGGAATTTCCGATTAAGTAGGGTTCCTTGCCTTAGGATATTGGCCTTATAATTTTCTAGCGATACGTCTGCCGCCATCATTCTTATGCTGTTTCTCTTTATGTGCATCCACTTGAATTACACTACTATTATGGCCACAAGCACTTGGAAACTTCTTTTACTTCATCTTATTCCTAACCACATCTCCATTCTTCCCAAACAATGTATATTCAACGCTCAGGATTGTTCTGTCAGAATCTACTTCATTGAGTTTTAGGTGACCTTGTTTGCCAAAATGTGGATTCTTTCTGCCACAGCCCCGGGGGAATAATGGAACGGCTGAAATGCTTATCTGAGTCAGATAAATCACCATCTTCACAGATCCTGTTGGCAATTCACTAACCAATCTTGCATTATTCTGGATCATTACCTCCTCAGGATCAGAATCATATTCTGAACCCGGAACCTCAATCTTCATCTGGGTGTTATGCATTTGGGCAGTAAAGGTCATAGAAGAACTACTGCCCTTTTGAAAATCACGAACAGCAAGTCTTCTCTGCTGCCCACACTTCATCATAGAACCCGGAAGAGAAGCACATCCTTTATCCATTGCTCCGCTTCCAATACCCAGTTCAGAATCAAATCTTTTCTCAAAACCCATTCTTGATTCTCTACAAGCTAAACATTAAACACATCTCTGCAACAGCTAGAGCAATTCCCACAAGTAACATACAAGAACCCCAGTCAAAACCACTAAAAGATTAAATCTTTTTAATTCACTTACTTCTTTTTCAACGATCATTAATGAATAACCTTGTGATTGAATACTTCCATCCGAGTATAGGCATCATTCAAGAAGCGCCCACATGTTATTTGAGCTTTAATATCTAGTCTCAATATATATCAAAGATCAAGACTTGTGGATACTTTCTCTTTCCAGGTAAAAACCAAAAAAAGGGTATTAAGAACTACATGAAATAGAATAATAACGCATGCCCTGAACTGAATTATCTGATTTTTTTTTTTAATTTTTTCAAACGATGATCTAGATTCAAGAATCTAACCTTCCCTTTTGTTTTTGGTTTTTTTAAGGAGTGGATGGTCTGGTTCATTTACTCCTTTCCTTACATGTGATCTGCCTTTCTAAGGCAACTATTGTTTCACTAGATAATGAGGCGCATGGAAGAGAATTAGATCTGTTTGATTCACCGGACACAATCTATTTTAGTTTATTCTATACTATCTCAGAGGATCTAAAGCATCAAACTGCAACTAGAATTCTACCATACGTGGGATGTGGATAAATTAGGAGTCTACCATATTTGGGAGTGGTGGGTAATTTTTATCTGGTATCATAACAACTCAACTTACTGTAGAATGTGATTTAGCACAATCCTTTTTAGTGACGGTGAGACACTGTATTTATTATTATTTTTTGGTTCTTTCTTTTCTTAATAAAAAAAAGAGAACAGTCAAATGAATCGGGTCAGGTAGGTTTTTTTTTTTCCCTCTTTCTTTCTGTATTTGTTTTCCTTTTGTGTTGACCTATAAAAAAATGCAAGTTATAGTGAAACGTATGATCCCATGTGCAGTAAAGGCATGTTTCAAAACTACAAAAGTAGTAGAAGTTTAACATCAAAAATTTCAGTTAAAACATACTGTTCTGTGTCCACTAATTTACTAATACCAAAGGACAATCCCAATTGAAGGGGACTTAACTTCCATTTTAATTTCATCATCTTAACTACTATGGTTGTACAAGAAAAAAAAAAAGAATAATGAACTAGTAAAATTGGGCTTCACTAGAACATATATTCTTTGTCCACAAAAGCATCATATTGGCTAAGAACATACGTGAAACTTCTGCGTGTATCGTTTAATTTACAAACGTCCTAATAGCTGTTTTTGTGGATCATCCTGTCTTTTTTTTTTTTTATTTTTTATTTTTATTGAGTGGAAATGGATCATCTTGTTAAGTGATGCAGTAATTGTTACTCCATTGACACACAATTTAACTAGCTAAGCTGAAGCAAACTTTTTGGATGCTAAAGGCTATGTGGACTTGTTTGTCTGGTTTTTAGTATGGATGGCCCGACCCTTCATCGAACAAACATTCTAGGGTTTGTTTGGGTGTGTTTGTATATATAGGTCTTTAATTTTTAATAAAAGTCTGTTTGATTGTGAATTTATGATAACAGGTGCAGATTTGAGTGACACATTGATGGATCGCATGGTACGGCTGAATTGCTCTCTGCAATACTATAGAATACATCTTTTTTTTTTTTAATTTTATTTTTTTAACGTGACTTGGCTTAGACATTTGGATTCTCTACAATTATATGATATCCTCAATCATCCATTGGTTGATGTCTTATCTTCCAAAAGAAAAGGGAAGGAAAATATAAAAGACAGTAGCCATTGGCATTGCTGAACAACCTGATGTGGTGTAACATTTAGTTCCATCCTGTTACCAGAAATATTTTTCAGCATTAGGGATGATTCTGATGACTGACATATAAATCCTCTTCCTTCGTTGACAGGTTCTAAATGAAGCTAATCTTACAAATGCCGTGCTTGCTAGAACAGTACTAACACGAAGTGATCTTGGAGGCGCAATTATAGAAGGTGCTGATTTCAGTGATGCTGTTTTGGACCTTCCACAGAAGCAGGTCTGTTATGATCTCCATTTTATATTTGGTTTTAGCTTTCAATTAACTGTAGCCTAGGCATTGCCACAGTACAGATGTGGATATTGTGCATCAGCAGTAAAATAGATACAGATAATCGTGCACTTTCTTATTGAGTCCTATAATGTTCCTTGTTTAGCTTCATTAATTCCTCTTTAATAGCATAGTTATCTGTGAACTTTTATCATATGCTTCTACAAATCTTTTTTTCGCTGGCATTTGATCTTACCTTATAGTTCAAACACAAATTCTAATTTTATCGAGTCCTTGGCTCTTGTAACTAGTGGAGTTTTTGTTCTAAGATTAAATATGCCAAAACTGATAGGTGGCTGGGATAATGAGAACAACCACGTTTGTTAAGCATAAATCTCTTGTAGTCAAGGCAGAGTTGGGAAATTTCATGAGTCATGAATGAAAAGAAAACAGAAACTCTCACGTTATGGGGTCTAAGGAATGGTGTCCTGTTTGACGACTCATAAATCTTTTAGAAAATTTGAGAACCTTCAAGATGTTTATTGCCATGTATGGACTTCAAAACTTTCACACATTGTGTCTATCTGGTTGGTCGTTTCTCCATTCTATGATCTATGCTAATTGATTGATATCTGATACATATTCTGTATCTATTCATGAAGGCTCTTTGCAAGTATGCAAATGGCACAAATCCTGTAACGGGAGTAAGCACCAGGGCGAGCTTAGGTTGCGGAAATAAAAAGCGAAATGCTTACGGCAGCCCATCGTCTCCTTTGCTAAGTGCTCCCCCCGAGAGACTGCTTGATCGTGATGGCTTCTGTGATCAAGGCACCGGCCTTTGCGATGCAAAATAGATTGATAAATCACATCCAGAAGAAGGCAACAAACAAAAGCAGGTCCTATACATATGTACATTAATGCTTGTGCTCCGGGACGACACTCAGTACACATAACTATTGCTTGCTTGCTTTGCCAACTCTATTCCTTTCTTAGAACTATCACATCAGATGATCATGTACCACGCACTGCTTTCCAACCCTTTCTTTCATTGCTTTTCTCCTCAGCAAATTGTAATGTGACTCTCAAAAAGACTCGTATGATGGCTATCAATATCAGGATGTACATTTTACTCATCTCATTTCCGATTTGCCGGCTGGCATATTCGAGTAACTAGCAAGGTAACTCCATAGAGTTAACCAAAAAAGAAGAAAATAGTGAAATAATTACATCAATGTATTTATCTCTATCTAGTAAGCATAATTTGTGAACTTGGGCCGGACCGAGAACCGGCGAACCGGCTATAAGTTTGGTACAAGTTAGCAATTTAATTGGAAGAAACAAGAACTGGAAGTGAACCGTAATGAATCAGAATAAACTGACTAATCCATTAGCCAGTAACCGGTTGGCTCGGCAGGCCACCACCGGTTGGCTCTCGCCGCTTCTGGTCGGTCTAAGTTCAGAACCATTGGGCTGAGCCTTCAAATATCGAAAGGTCCCAGGCACATAAAGATGGCAACAAGCCCAAATCATTTACAGGAGTAGGATTTCCAAGCCTAGAATGGATCAGTACCGTCAATATCGACCAGGGTTTATCCGGAAATGTTAGGTTTTAGACTGGGCCGAGCAGAAGCTGGATGAACCCAACACCCAGTCAAATAGGCTTGCGATTTGCAAAATTTTAGTTCTTTGTTTTTGGCTGACGATGGGTCGGAACTAGTTGTTTATTTGCATTATTCATTATCTTTTGCGAGGACCCCTAGGATTATATATATTATTAGACGGAATCACGTTTTCGTGTCTTATCGATATGACATTTTATATTCTTAATATATCTCTTAAACAAGTGTTAGGTTTGACTAGCACTTTAACATAACGCAATGAAACTCAATCGAAGAAGCCAAATTTATGTTCACAACATTGGCTCGAAATGATTAAATTCGACGAATAAAAAAAAATTAATTCACTAAATAATAAGTATAAATAAAAAATATTAACTAACATTTAATACTACAACAAATAATCTCTTAAAATTATATATATATATTCATCTAATAGTTGAAATTATAATTAGTAACATTTATAGGTATTATAAAATATGTATTGTTAACAACATTTAATGACCGTATCCGTAATTTTGAGCCCAAGAAGGAGATTAATTCAGAAGAAATAGAAATGGGGGGAAATGACCAAACAGCTTTTGTAAGTCGGAAAGTTGAATGCATGATGTCAGAAGTGCAATGGTGGAGAATCCTATCTCACCTCCCAAGTCAAGCATCCATCGACCGACTGATAAAGAAACCAATCAAGTTGCTTTCTCTTTACTTTTCGCTTTTTCCGAGGTGGACCTAACAAAACAAGACCCAGACAAAAAGGAAGGTTTGCGCAACATCAATCGAGAAAGCCGGGAATCGTTTGTTGCCCGTCTCAAGCATTGGTAATCGGGGAATGTTCCCTCTCGCCCCGTCAATTCTCTCTCCTCTATAGTTTTCGCTCCAACACTTTCTTGCATGCCTTGCCACCACCTAAAATATTTTTACTTAACGAAGTCATAATAGAAACATTACACTGATGCGCATTTCTTGACGCAAGAGCGACAAAACACTTTAAAAAAATTAACGTATTATTCTAATTATTGGTTTTATATTTATAGTAATTCGATACATAGATATATTGTTGCATCTGCCACGTACAACAGCACCCCTTCTATACATCTATCTCAAGGAAACTGGCTAATCCCCACAGTCCTTTGTAACAATACGCGTGCTTTTCTATTGCCGCATTCTTTTAATTGCAATTATTTGCAACATAGGAGAGCAAACGCTTGAGGGTGTGCACATAACGCATCCATACCACAATTAATCGCCTTTTATAGGTTGTGTCTCTCTTCTACCTCAAAATTCACAGCATTTGAAGAGGTGAATGTAAATGTAAAAGCAAAAATTTCATGATCAAGGGAGATTCGACTAGGTTGGAACTAACATTCATAGACCCATTTGCCATTGTGGCCTGTCCCCAAGGATACCAATTTTAAAGGAAGAAAAAGTAAATCTGACTATGTCAACTAAAGCAAGATTCCGGCTCTGGGAACTGAGGGTTTGAGCTATGGGAGGGCATGAGGAAGTATGCTAACAATGCTGCCTCACATGGAGGTGGTTTAACTTCACATGGTCAATGATGTTTTTATTATCTTAGTCACTAAATTATGCATGATTTTCTTTATTGTAAACGCTCATTATTCCTTCAACACAGTCCACGCAAATTGCATCAAAGCGCATGGTTTGCCCTTGTTTAGGGCTCTGCAATGCAGAAATGGTGGGGACTCTCTCGTATTTGCCATCTATCTTTCTCGTGGGAATTAGCCAGTTTGGCTAAATATGTGATCATTTCTTCGGGCTTGCTATAATTAACCTTTTTTTATTTAAATATAACACACATGATTTTTAATCCTATAAATATATTTTATTATTTTTTCAACTAAATTTCACTTAAATTGTTTGTTTTCACTCACATTTTACGTTAACTTGAGTCAAATTAAAAAAATTCTCCACATTTCTTTTTAGACTTTGGGTTCAACAGTCCAACCCAGCGCTATATTAACTTCAAGAAGATTTAGGAAAATATAGTTACATTTTTACCAACAGCTCAAACAGCCAGATGCTTTATCTTAACAGCAAGAAGATCATGAAAATCTAATTTGAGTTTCTTTTATCACAAGTGACCCAATAGGAAAAGGCCAGAGAATAACTGATTTTAAGTACAGAAAGCACAAAGCCCTAATGGAAGAAGGACAAATATATTGCCAAACTTAGCCAGCAAGAAGAACCCACTTCGATTTCCATGACTTCTTTTTGTCTAGCAACTCTTCTTTGTCTCCGAGTAACTAAGAGAGCTAGTCGATGCATGATGAGGTCCATGAGAGCACGCCCACTCATGATGTCGCGCGGAAAACTTTCATTGCTTTAAAGGAATTTTAACCCTTGACTTCAGCCTAAGTAAGAGATAGTCTCTTCCTTGAGTTGAAGTCAACAACAGCTGAACAAACATACTTTTCTTTCATGTTTGTCCTCTTATCCATTATGAGAGAATGCAAGGCTGTTTCCTTTCCTTTTGGATCTTTAAACCAAGGTAAATTCCAAAACGTACTTCATAGGGTCAAGTTGTGTATGCAGTCCCGCTCTATATCCATATAGCTCTCTATCAACCAATTTTGCCTGTGCCTATGTCTGCTGTCCAACTCTTGCAGCTCAACCTCAAAAAAGGGCTTCCCAGTATACGAAACTCTCGCATTTGTAGGGCCTGGGAAAATGCAGTTCAACCTGATAAGCCAACAATATTTTTTTGTTGGTCTATTGCTATAAGTGGGGAGGGCAATATTTTTCAGCATTGGCATAAGTTCGATCCCAGGACCTGTCACCCATGTATGACTTGGGAGACCGTATGTCTTGCCTCTTTCTTTCTATGGTAATGTTGCATTGCACTGTTGGTCCCAAGGTTTGATGATAGAAGCCAATATATTAGTTATAAGGAAACAGGCATTGGCATCTCAACAAGTTTGTGTATAACTTCATATTCGTCTACGGAGAAGCTTGAAGGTGCATTTGAATTCATCTTCTCAAAGGTATGCTTGCAATTCGAAAGCCTAGCTACAAGTTCCATGTGCACCCGGTAAGATAGATATTAAGACATACACTGGCAGGTCGCCAAGAATCTCTGTTCTTTAAAGGGCAGTAAAAGTTTGCATAGCTAATTGCCTTTGGGTTTTTCTCCCTATGCACTCTTTTATTTCGCATAACTGACTTCACTTACAGCATCTATCGCCATGCTCCTAGTTGTTCTTTTGAATTTTTCTGCCAAATTGTGTACATTTCCCAAACAAAAAGTAGGATCTGAAACTAAAGCAATGAACCTTGTAAATCACACAAAGAAAGCATTGCAACTATGCAGAAGCACCAACAGTATCAAGCAGTGTTGTTCCCAAACTACTCTAGCAATTCATATTAATTTGAAAAACAACCCTTTTTTTATGATTAAGTGTAATGGATATCAGTAAAATGAAAACGGCAAGTTTTGACAGGAAAAGACAGTTTTGTGGGTTTCTTTAGGTTGGTTAGTTACTATGGCATTTACATTAGTGCTTGCTAAATTTACACACTTATTTTTAAGAATGTAGCAAATATTGATTTTATGTTTCATACAACCGGTTTAATATTTTTATTTTAACGGAGTCTTTTTTAAATTTTCTATCAACTCCCTTATCCCTTTTTCTAAACACGCGTACAAACTTTTTGCTTTTTCTAATTATGACTAAAGAAGCATGTTTCGATTCAGTTAAGCGTGAACCAAGAAAGACTACAGTGAACATTCTTTTTTTTTTTTTTTCTCAAAGCCAAAGGGGAGGAATATAAAGCAGCTTTGCTAAGGCTGAGTTGTTCATACATACAGGAGTAAATTCTAAAGATAAAAGTGTTACAATATGAAAACCAAGTAAGATTCAATTCAAGTACAAAGACAACAGCTGAGGCATTTCCAACAAAGCTCAGCCTTGTATATATAAGTCCAACTGAAATTACTAACTCCTTATTTTTCTGTTTGCATCTCTACTTCAGCAAGTAGCTTAATGCCCATCAACATGAAGGACACATTGAGTTATAGCTAAAAACAAGCCATTTTAGTTGTATTATGTACAGCAAAGAGGATCGAAGCTTATTTTCTCATCGTTCCTATATGTAATTAGTATGCATAGTGGATCCTCTAGTACATAGTATATCATATGTGCTTTTACTTCCATAGATCAATTTGGCAACTGGAAGCCGATCTTGAGGCATATTCCTGAACAATTTCTGGCCTTCTGGATTCATTGCTGAGTACATTCATCTGCTCAGAAACATGAAATTCGACTCCACTGGAGTACTTGCTTTCCTTCGAAGCATCCTCATGACTGAGCTGAGACGCAACAAACTTGTCAAGCACCCGCCAATCGGTCACTTGTTCCACAGCTTGCTCATGATTGCTATTGTAAAATGAACTCAAAGTTTGTTGATGGCTTTGCTGAATTTGTTCTTCCTTACCATTGGTCCTATCATAGCCATACGGAAGCAGTGGGCTGCAATTTGCACTTGCACCTGACTGCGGAATTGTGGGGCTTTCCAACTGAGGAAGCTGGAGGAAAGGATCTGGAGGCAGATTGTACTGCAACTCAAGCTCTTGCTTGCAGGAATAATGCTGAACATATGATGGATAAGATTGACACATTTGCCGCGGTGAATCCATGTCAGGCACAAATGAAACCTGATCATCATACCAACACGGTGAATCGTACTCACCAACTTTCCGCAGGGTCGGCACTCTCTTCTTAAACGCTTTACATACAACCCATCCTTCTTCCTGGTGCAATTCAGCGTCTCACATTAGGAGGTTTGTGTTCTTGTGAAAATGGGAAAATTAACTTGAAGATGAACCAGTTTGATTGTCACGACCAGATTGCAAAAGTGCAAAGAGAGAATTGGAGCAGCAAGAATGCAAAAAAAAAAAAAAAAAAAAAAAAACACAGAGAGAGAGAGAGAGAGAGAATTTTTTTTATTTTTTATGAGTACTACTTAATTTTATTCTCCTTTATATTCCGTATTGAGTTAACTTGACGGTTTTTTCAGAGTTCCCTCAATCATATATAATATATCACTTTATCAAACATACTTTAATTACCTCTAAAGAGAATTTACTTCAAAACCTAGTAGAATTTTAAATTATTGTTAACTACTCTGTGTATCTTTTGTATTATCAATTGATCATTAAAGAAGAAAAAACTTTGTAATTATTTCTTGAAGAGTTGGAAAGAAAATATATATACTTGCCTGAGGAGTTCCATTTTCATTTGTTTCTAACCGATATTCATGCATGATCCAACCTGATTTTTGTCCATTCGGAGCTCTTCCTTTATAAAATACTAGGGTTTTTCTCATGCCAATCAAGCAATGCCTAGAGTAGATAGGCTTGTCTCTTCCTGTAGCTTTCCAAAACCCAGCTTTTGTTGCTCTATTGGTTCGAGTTCCAGTTGGGTACTTCTTGTCTTTATGGCTGAAGAAGTACCATTCATTCTGCTCTTCAGTTCCTAATGTGCATAGCTCTATGGCCATCCAAAGGAAGGCAATAATCCATCCATGAGGTGAAAAATATAATTTAAGCTATTGGCTAGAAAGTCTCATTTCAATATAAGTTCCAATAAAATTGTTGGAATTTGGAATGTTATTACCTTGAATGTCCCATGGCTCAATTTTGTAAAGATCAACATCTTTGATGACATCTAGGTCAATCCTTTTGGAAGCAACCTTTTTCCTAAGGTAGTAATCAACAAGCTCTTCATCCGTCGGATGGAATCGAAAGCCAGGAGGAACCTCTGAAAAACTATTCATGGTCTTTTGAGAACCCAGAACCTGTAATCAAAATGTCGTGGGATCGACCTTGATTAAATTCTTCAATAAGAAAACAATAGAGGGTGAACATTGGCATTTGTTAAGGTCCCAAGATTTTATATTAATGCATCCCTAAATGAACACTTACTTGCCAATAATATGAACGTCCAACATGATTTTTAGATTCAAAGCCACTAAATTGTTGATGGGAGAATTTATGCAATGATAGGAGATGAGTATGCTCTCCTATTGTGGAGGTTTAAGGTACAATAGATCTCCTAATGCCACCATGCAGCTTCAAATGGGACTTACAACGTTATGATTCTTCTTGGTGTACTAGGATCCTGTGGTTGTAATTTTTGTACTCTTTTGTTATTTTAGCAATAAAGTTCTTCCCTCACTTATCAAAAAAAATAAAAAAAAAAAAGATTCTTCGGTTGACACGTTCTAAAGTGGAGTGAACAAAGATAGCTAGGCGCAAATTTGAGAAATGTTCCGATTCTATATAAGGTCTTCTTATAGGTTTGTCTCCAATTACCCCCATTATTCTTCAAATTTATATACACTAATCTTAGTATCAATATTCTTCTTTTTGATAAGCTAAAATCGATTTCATTTATAAAGATTTCACAGTACATAGGCCAGTTGCAGCCCTTTCTCAAACATCTTGTATTAATATTCATTATACCGGAACTTCCAAAGAGCATGAGTACCAACCTTTGTAAGGACTAAATATATTATTTCTACAAAGAATGTATTTCATGGAACAGTAGAAAAAACAAAAGTGCATAACACTTCTAGAAAACCGAACTGACCTGATGCACTACATGCATACTCCCACATAAAAATAAATGAGCATTGTAAATAAACCTTAATTATAGTTTTTGAAAATGTAAACTAATCGGAATTCCGAAAAGTGACTGTCAAAAGGATTACGGTTCCCGGCAGTAATCTGCTTCAAGTATCATTATATATAGCAGTAATCTGATACAAATATCTTTATGTATCTCTCTCAAATATGTTGATTCATGATTGTTTCTTCTTTTTTCTTCAAAGCCCCAGCCCAAATCGATGAAATAATTGGTGTATTATATTAATAAGTATAAAAAACCCTGGAATTTGACTTGACTAGAATCTTTGACGAGCTAAAATTTGTCGCGTGAAGGCAAACAATTCATAGAGTGAATTAATTATTAATTATCATTAATATTATTATCTTGCGTGAGAAGCATAGATGTCCATCACTTAGGTTTTTTGGCACAAAAATCTAAGCAAGGGTTCCTCTAATTTCACTTATTAAAGAAACGAAGTTCACTATATATATATATATATATATATATATAATGTTTTCCCAGAAAAAATGGAAAAAAGAATCAAATCAAGAGCTATATTTTGTGAAACAAATGATGGGGAATCATATATGGAGATGAACATCAGTATTTTATAACATCATCCAAAAGATGTGTAACCTATATATATACATTATATACTTGACGTGTGAATCTGCATTTTACCCAACTAGCTTAGGTAAAATGTAAATATTTATTTGAACTAATTAAGAAATAACTGGTATCAGAGATTTAAACAAAAAAAAAAAAAAAAACGAAGGAGGGGAAAAAGGAAGAATGGATACTGATAATTGAAAGAAAAAAAATGAACACTAAAATTAAATAATGATTTTCAATATCAGAATTAGCGGAAGTAAGATCTATATTCTATTTATGCACAAATATCTCAAAAACAAAAGAAAGAGAAAAACTTAAAATTTTAAGAACATGCCCTTCTGTACACCCTCTACATGATTATTGTCCCTTATGTACACCCTCTTCATGATTATTGTCATAAAGACCATCCATCAAATACCCGACCCATAAGAAGGACAATTTCTCTTCAGGAAGTCAAAGAGAAAACAAAGCTTGGAAAAGGCAAGAAGAGGGATATGAAAAGGTTGGCTTTGGCACATATGGAGAAGCCTAGCTTTGTGTAGATTATCATATTGTAGACTCCTTAGATTACAGAACAAGAAAAAGTGCACTCAAACTCAAATCTGATTCTCTGAGACGCTTGAAAGCAAAGAGTAATCAAATATTATAATTTTTAACATTCCATATTGTCTGCGTCTGCAATGTGAAATGTGATAGATATGCTTTTGCTTTATGTGATTAACATTCAAAGGAGACCAAGAACAAACCATCAAATGGAAGCCAATTCGAAAAGCAATAAGAGAAGAAAACAAGAACAAGTAGTCAAGAAGCCATATTATTATTATTTTTTCCATGAATATTAGTTACTGCAGTAACTAAGAAGGAAAGAAGAAAAAGAAGAAGAAGAGGAAGAAGAAGAAGAAGAAGAAGAAGAAGAAGAGGCTGAAGATTAAACATAACCTCGATGATGATCAATCACCCTAGCAAACAGAAGAGTGAGAACTCCTCCTTAGATCTGGTTGAATGAAGCCAAACCCAAGATCCCACGAGTAAGCTTAAAGGAAGCAGACAGCTTCTTTTGTTGGTCGAAAGAAAAACAGACGCTTTAAGCAAGCGTTTATCACTCCCTTCTGCAATCTTTGCCACAAGATCACTGAGTCGGACAAAGTGACACAGAAAGATAGGATCATAGGAAAGACAAGAAACAAAACAAGAAAGATGGCATGAGCAGCGAAAGTGATCCTCGGGAATCGAACTGAACTCCCTGAGAGGAATGTCTAGAAATGGCCAAAAGAGAGGAAAAGCGTGAGAGAGGGGGGGGGGAGAGATCAGATCCCGAGGAATGGAAAAGAGAGGAATGGGGAAAGAGAGATGGTATATTATAGGGTTAAATAATAAGGAGCAAGTGATTGATGATGAAAATGAAGGAACTCTTGGTGCAACCAAAAAAACAAAAGAAGAAACACACAGACACACATGCCCTAATAATCAAATCTACCTATCTTACTCAAACACACACACTCTCTCTCTCTCTCTCTCTCTCTCTCTCTCTCTCTCTCTCTCTCTTATCTGTGAAGTGGAAGCTTGATTGCTGGAAAAGCTTCTCGCGAGAAAAGGGGTGGCGAATGTATAATTGCTCAAAGCTATGCACTAGAGCAACTTTCACCAGCCACTGACAAGGACCACAAGAGAATGTTCAGCTATTATATATTCAGATGACTTTAGGTACAATACAGTGAATAGACAAATCCAAATTCACGGTAATAAAAAAAAATTAGTATTTCTAGTAAAACTGGTTGGAATATTTTTGTTAGAAACTTTTGGTTCTGTATTCGACTCCTAGTAACTCTGTTTTCCATCATTCTCTGAGTGGAACCAAATTACTGGTTTTGATATTACTAACATGTTTTTTCTAAATTTTTTAGTGATGAGCGTTGACTGAGTTAAGATATTGAATTTGAATTTAATTTTTTTTCTCAGTTTAATTGAATAAAAAAAAATTATAACTTGCAAATAATTATGCAACTATAATCAATTAAAGTTAATGTACTACACTGGAGTCAATGTAAATATAATTGTAGCTGATGATAACGTTGGGTTAATTATTATTGATGATAACCCTTCCGCACAAAAAAAAAAAAAAAAGAAAAAAAAAAAAGAGGAGCAAATAAGGTGAAATGGGTCTTCCTGGCGAAGACGACCTCTATTAGGCCTTAACAGGCTTTTGGCTTGCCATTCACTAGGAAAGAGTGGATGCCTATATAGAGATACTCCTCATAATCGGGTTCACAAAAGGAGGAGGAAATTTCATTTTTTATATGACGGTTTCCAAAAATAACCACTCAACTCTATCTCGTAGGTAATTATCATGTTCTTAATATTACAAGCACAACTATATTAGCAAATATTTGGCTTTTATTAATCTTTTGATGCTCCATAGTCACCTTAATCTTATACATATTCCCTCATACATAACACAGTATCAAATAATACTAAAAAATTTTAAACCCATCTAAAATTTTAAACTCGTAAGTTGAGAACGTAGTAAAATATTCTAATTTATATTAAATTCTCATATTTTGGTGACACAGAATTTATTATTTTCAATATATTCTCTCGATAAATTTTAAGTTAAATTTGTACGTCATACAATAAAAATAAATTAAAAAAATAAATTCAAATATTAAATTTTATTAGTACTAAATTAACTTAACTGATTAAATTGAAAATATATAAAAATTAAAAAAATAGGGAATGCGTACAAATAATAGAATAAATTAAAGTTTGATATTATATATTAAAAAAATTATATATAAAAAGTTTAATTATTAAATAAAATTTAAATAACATATAATATATTAAATATTAATATATCACCTAAAAACCAAATATCGACGGAAAATCTCGTTTCTTGTTCCCACGCGATATGCCTCCATCCCTTTAAACAATTCCTTTCCACATCCACATCCTCAAACAAATATACGTTAATAACCCATAAAGTAAACCCATAAAGAACTGATAATTATTTGGTTCCTAGAAAGTGCAAATATTAAATTGGCATAAATATTACAGTTCTAAAGGAAGTCTTCTTGTTTTTTTTTTTTTCTTTTTTTTTTAAAGGTTGGTGGCATTTAAGACAAATAAAAATGTTGTCCCAATGCAGTCGTGACCAGCAACTGCACGCGACTTCTCGTTGGTTGGTCAGCGAGTTTCTTGTTTAAGTTTTATCTGATTTTTTTATAGTGCTGGACCCCACGAACCGACCTCGCGTCCAGATAGCGAAACTTAGCCAAATATATATTAAAAAAAAGAAAAAAAAAGTTATATATATTTATATAATAATAATAATAATAATGATAATTTATTGTAGATTTTTTAATATTTTAATATATGATAATAATAATAATAATAATAAATATAAATTATAAATATGTATTTACATTATAATATTATAACATAAATATTATTTAAAATTTGTTAAATATATCGTATTTATGTAAAAAAAATTAAAATTAAATTATAAAAATAAATAATCAAAATAAATTAAAATTAAAAAAATAATATATTTTTTATTTATAATATTTTTTTGATTTGTTAAAATTATGGTTTGAACCCAAATTTTAAATTAAAAATTCAATTAATTAAGACTACTTTGTGATGAGTTTTATAGGGTAGTTTTTTGTTTTTCTTAATTTCCGACTTTCAATTCGCTCTCGGGCGTGTGGTGGTGGAAAGTGGGGCCCCCGAAAAGGAATGATGTTAAGAACTGGGTACGTGGCGGCTAATGGTCCGGCGTGGGCTAGCCAACAATCATGAGGGTCACGCTTTATTGTAGGGCCATGTTATCCTGCAGGACCCACTTTCTGATTCCCTTAAATCTGGGGCCCACTTTCTTCGCTTTTTTTGACAGTGAAGCTGATGCCTTGCCGTAAAGACACATGTAAATTAATTCATAAAACTAATTTTTTTCTGCTTGTAATTTATATATTACGGGGGTGCTTGTGCGTACCGTTTAATTAAGCTCAAAATTAATTAATATTCTTTTCTCTATTGCCTTTTCAGTTTTCTCGCCTGGGGTTGTGGCCTTGTGGGCAAAGGTATTGTGGGTGATACCTTAGATCTTATAATAAAACTGCTAGAGCTATAGCTTATTTGTTTTGCAAGTGGTTGGCCTATACAATTATGTGGTTTAAATTTACTGCAAAACAAGGGAAGAAGAAGTGAAGCAAAAGTCAAACACGTGGTCCAATTGTCACCTTGATGTTTCAAGTCCCAATAGGGATTCAATTATTATTTCTAGAAAAATAATCTTGAAATTTCTAGACTTTAGGCTTAATAATTCATATGAAGTTCAGTTCAATAAGTTTAGAAGGTTGGTGTGTGACTGAATTTTGTGTCCACTTAGTTCAAATTTCAGTGGCTCTAACTAATTGTGAGTTCCTCTCAAAAATTTGGACAAGCACAATTGAGATTTCAACCTTTTTTATGCCACCCAATTTGTTTGTTTGTTTTTTTTTTTTCCCTGTTTCTTTTCCTTCTCTCTTTTTTTTTTTTCTCGCTTTTCTCAATGATACCCATTTCTTGAATACCTTTTTTTTTTTTTATTCGTTGTGGGATGAAGACCCATTTCTTGAATTTTTACGCATAAGCGTTTGGCGATCATAGAAACTTTTCTAGGGCACCTGAATTAATGTGTCAAGAACGTGTACTCCCAATGACTATCAGGAAATTGTCAGTTGACAGCTAGTAATCTTGCTAATCAGGCGCATGTTCTCCTTTGTGAGCTCCCAATGACTATCCAACGCATTACATCCATGATTATTTGAAGGAAATTACTTCATGATCACTTGAAAAGAGCTGTTTGGAATGCACTCAAAACGACCAGATGCATGTTGTGAACGATTGGATGCAACTAATTGTGAATGTTGTGAGTTTGCATTGACGTAAAAGTGAGAAATTACTACGGCAGTATGCATTAAAGATTATATATATCCGATCACTCCGAGCATGCATTTGATCACTTAAAATTTTAGTTTTCTGGACAAGTAAATATGCTTTAGGTGTGATTACCTACCAACCCCCTTATTCAAGTTGGAGACAATTTATTCTTAAAAGGACACTGCAAGAGAACTATGCTAGGTTTGAAATATGGTCATTTCGAATCCGGGGATGAGAGAAAAGAAAGTTTATAGGATAGGGGAGATCTTGTACTATTTGCTGGGTTTTGTTTTTTGGCTGCGATCACATCCACTCTTGTGCCGTTTGTATATTTCTGCAAGTCTACTTTAGACTATTTAAGACCTTTTAAGTAAATATATTAGTTTTCAATTCCCCCCCCCCCCCAAAAAAAAAGGAAATTTTGCTGTCTCATGAAATTTTTATCTTTTGCTAGGTAAAATGTTTAGATACATATTGTATTTCACTGTAGTTATAGAACGGGATTTTGTTTGGGTCAAGCCTTTTCTAAAACGTGCAAGCATGTAGAAGGGCATGGAATAAAGCTCGAGTGATTTAAAGGCCATTGCCTCATTGGCGAACGACCACCCTAATTGCCTCATTGGTCATTGCATTAGCATCATTCGGGATACACTAGTTGATTGGTGTGAGTGACATTTCATTTATGATTAATTTCGTTTTCTACAATCACAAGAGTAAGACCATCTCGATAAGATAAAAGTAAAAGTAAAATCAAATATATCTTTTTTTTTTTAATCTCAAAATACACGAATTTGTTATATTGAAATGCCCCTTTTAAAGTTATCCACACTCAGTAGAAGTTTACGCCTTGTATTATGATAAAAGAAAATCGCTACAACTTAGATTATGTGTCGATTGCTTGCTATTTAGTTCCTATAATTAAGGTTTTTATTTGTCCTCCGGAACTGAGATTTAGTGGGCTCTTGAGTGCCCTAGCTACCAGTCAAAGGAGCAAAAACTGAACAAAACTGGCGTTGAACTGACAAGTGTGAACCAAGAAGGGACAACAGAGAGGGAATTTGGGCAGTTTTTGTTTATCTATCAGAGTGCAAAGTACATGCGCATAACCACGCGGCAGACAATGATTTATCGGGATCTCACTAATCGTCTAGGGCTGTCGGGAGACCCCACCTTGATCACTTCATTACAAAAGACTATAAAAGAGAACTTAAAGCTTGGGAACGCGATCATTTTATGTTTATGGGGGTTTTGTGTGTGTGTGTGTGTGTGTGTGTGTGTGTGTGTGTGTGTGGACATGCACCCCCCCTACTAAAAAAAAGAAGTGATGTAAATTTAGCCGAGGACATCTAACAATGAACTCTTTAAAAGAAGTCTAATTGTGGAATTTGATTTCAACATTGCACTCTTGTGGTTAAATCGTAAGGAGGAAAGTCCCTGATATTTATTTAATTTCACAACAATAATGTAATTCACTAATCGATATTACAGCCATATCCGTGAATGTTTCCATGAGTTACCAAAACAAAGAACCTGTAAGCAAGTAGATCTCCATGTTGGCTTGACCTTTTATTTTTTCAGTTTTTTTTTTTTTTTTGCTTAATCCTCTTGCTAATTGGGATTGTACTTAATTTCGTTCCTCTTTCTAATATTAGCAAAGCGTACTTGACTTACATCAAGATATATGATATATTGAATATGAAACAATAAGCCTCACCCCTCTAATTATAAACAGGATAAAATAATTAGATTTCTTTAATCGAAAACAAAACACAATGTCCGCTATAGTTGACTGTTGCCTTCAATGGTCAACTGTTCCTACACAGAAAACAATGCACACAGTGGTATCATCAATTACGGTTTGTTACTCAAGGCGTGATGATTAATTATTACAATTTTGGTGTCATTAATTAATATTTCTTTGGCTATATATGAGGAATGAAATAAACAATAATGTCAACAGCAACAGAGACTATGATGATTGTATTTTGGCTTATATGTCTCCTTCAAAGTAATAATACCAATACTATCAATGACGACAAGGTCTAGAAACAAGGACAAATGAAGTGGCAAGACAGTGGAATTTGGAATGATTAGCATCACATTCAATTTCATCCTGTGAAATTTTAGAATAATTTGGCTTTGGGCTTCATTAGCTAAATGCGAGCTATCTTAGTGACAATTTATAATACTATTGTAACACTATTGTAACCGTTGATTGTATATTTATAAACTTATTATTAATTATAATCATATTTTGTATTATTTAAAAATATGTATCTAATAATTATAATATTATAAAGTGATAATTTTTGTAAATTTTTATTTGTCCCGTATCAAGAAACCTGAGTCCATAAAACATTTCTGTTTGGCATAATCTGGAGCTGAAAACAGCAACCAAAAGGTATATCATCTTGTCCAGTGCCCTGTGGGGGACCTGTAAGGTTGTTGAAACTGGTTCCGATCATATATGGGACTGATCACAGAACTGGGTGAAAACAAATGGACCAGCTTGATGTGAGCCAAAAAAACGTACTAACCTAAGAGGCAATATGTTTGCACATGCAGAGAAAATCAAACCACGTCTAAGTTAGTAAGAAATTAAGGTTATTGTACAGCCAAAATAGTTAAACAAACAGCTTTGGGATACGCCCAGATGTGAAACTGTCTGGCGAGAGAATGTCCCACAAAGAAGTTAACCTCTAAATATGCCAGTGTCTGGCAAGAGAGTGCATCACTTGCAACTAATATCATTTTTGTGGTCGTGCCCCCCAGGGAGAAGTTAATTACAGTTGGCGAGGAAGCGAGCGATCCTTGTTGGGATTTTTGTGGGGCTTCCCCAAGATAATGTCTTCACCTTTGTGGGGCTAAATGCCAAATGTTGTGTTCATATTTAAAGGTAAAAAAGGGTTACTATATCTATATATGAAGCTTCTCACGAGAGACCATGTAAGTGGCTTATGGGTGGCATTTGAATTGATGATCAATCCGTAGGGATTTAGTATTCTGGTCATCAAAATTGATTTGAAATTCTTTTTGATTAGTTTACAGGCATTTAGATGGTATTATAGGGGCAAAATTGATGGGAGAGAAGCATGGCTCGCAGGATATTTTCCTCGACGTTTAACTTTTTTTTCAACTCTGCCGAATTTAAAATGATACCATGTTGTTTGGTGCGTTGGAAGAGTTATTGGAGTGGTTCTTATAATCATGTTATAGCCATTTGGCCAACGCTATGAAGATAGATCTACTAATTTATAGTGGAATTATCCCATCAAAAAGCCTATTGGTGTGCTTATAAGATGATTTAACCACCGTGATCATTCCTAAAATATTGATTGGAAATGACGTATGGTCGTGGATTAAGCCTTCCAACAATAAAAATGAATGATTGTATTTCATTTGAAGTATTACCCTAGTGTGGCCTAGAACCTACTTTCTTTTCTTCTCTTTTCCTTTCCTTTTATGTCCAAGATTGGTGCAATTCCCTGCTAACAATTTTAGTGGAATAGGCACACAAATACATACATCAGCAGCATTTTGTACGTGCCCTTAGGTTTTTTGTCCTCCTTAAAACAAAAACCCAGCAATGAATCCAATGATCTAGGAGAAGAGGCCGACAAAGTCCAACCTTGGTCATTAGGGAAGAGTTTTAGACTTTTAACTTAGAGTCGGCCACGACTTGCTGTTGTGGCCTTTCTCAATAGGCTTCATGACGGCCCATTCGGGCTTTGAAAATCTTTTCTAGAACCCATTTGATTGAATTTCGTAAATCCCCATTTCAGAGCCTGAAAATTTCAACCATTATTAAAAACATAATTCAAAAATTAGGGGTAGCCTTTTTATAAATCCCCATTCTGATTGAATTTCGACCAAGCTTAGTTGCATACGCTAAACCCATCAGTACAATTTGCAAGCTGTTGGAGAGGAATACCAGGGAATAAAAAGGCTGATAACAAAATATTGAACATGGGACTATGTATTTGACTAATTCAATTATCAATTAACAAAAAAAAAAAGAAGGAAAAAGTAATAACAAAAATAGAGGCAGTTTACCAGGAACTCCAGGGCCTCCGTGATCAGAGAGTAGTACAAGAAGATCCTGTCATTGGGATTGCTATACACAACCTTGCCGCCACCATCTTTGACAGCGTTCCTGTCACCAAGAGGCACTGCATGCAGATTCTGAGCAGTAACATGCTCTCCGGTGTAATCCTAAAGAATACATCACCAAGTATGATGAATTGCCTGAACTAAATTCGGACAAGTTAAAATAGATTTATACCAAAATCATATTATCAATTAAAGTTTACTCAGATTGATCACTTGTTTGATTCACCATGGCTATAAACTATATCTTTTGATGATACGACTTAACTGTAATCACTTAATTAATTTATTGAGTTGTTAAAGTCTTAAATTTAAATTTAAATTAGAGCTAAACCAAAAAAAAAAAAAAAAAAAAAAGAAGAAGAAGAAGAAAAGCAATTGACATTTGGTGGTTTGCAATTGACCTAACAATTATCTCCAAGTTAATGCCATGCGACAAAAATGTGCTGGACAAAAAAAAAAACATATTGTAATTAAACAATTACAGATGTTTATTTATACAGAAGGGCCCAAGCAATTCATAATTGAGGAGGTGGCTACGTCTGAATAGTGGCGCGGTGCTTTTCAGTTGGAATTAGATAATAAATTAATACGGATATTTTCTGCAAAACCAATAGGTTACCTTTACAGTATAGACGCCAAACCAACAAGCACTACCGTTCCTTTTAAGCTTAGCATTATAGCCAATCGTTCTCAAGTTGACGGCACACCAATAAATTTAACTCATCAATACACATAATTATCAATATTTTCTTTCAGTACACGGGAACGGGATCCTTAACCACCATGCATTAATTTGTTGCCTGTCCATAAAACTAATAGTAATATTCAAATTGATGATAAGTATTCAAAAAAGACTGCATTTTCTATGCAAATTGTGGGGTCCTTGGCCTTGGGGAGCAGGCAATGAGGCAAGGGGCCATCGCCGGCTCCTTCTTCCTCACACCGTCCGATGAGCACGCGGATGTTTTGATTAAAATGATCGACCGGATACAACCGTAGGAAAAGGGAAGGAAACAAAAGAAAGTTAGTGCCATGTAACAAAGACTATCATCTCATAATTCTATCACAAGATATATGATTTTTTTGTTGACCCCACTAATATTTTATGTCTATTGTCCATGGCTTATAAACCACGACAATTTTTTCCCCTTATTTTATCTTCGTAGAAATCTTTTTTTTTTTTTTTGAAATGAATAAATAAAGGTAGCACCTCACAGATTTGTTAAAAAAAAAAAAAATTGCGCTGAGTTATTGTATTATAAGTTAGACCATTACACTAAATTCACTGAAAAATTATCAACACATTCGTGGGAATTTTTTTTATCAATGCATCAAGGATATTACGTGTTATTTAATCTCCTTCCTCGTCGGTATATTTTTTTAAGCCATAAATGCCTTGTTTCACTTCACTTTCACCTTCTTGGCCTTTAAGGGTACAAGTCTGAGCATTGAAACCGTTTTTGCATATCTTGAAACGATGGTCAGTACCACTCTTCTAAACCCCGATAAATAATTCCACTATGTATTTATTGGAGAGATGGCCGTACCTTGGGCATCTTAGGAAAATGAAAAGGAACAAAATTAGGGAAAATCTTAAATAAAATTTAAATAATTAATAAATTTATAATTTAATATTATATTATTAAATAATATCAAAATTAATAATTCAATACAAAGACGAATATAAATGATATATATTTTTTATAGTTATTGTCTAAGAAATGAATTATACTCGTTAAGAATAAAAATATAAGTAAAGTGGTGAGAATAATTTCAAAATAAAAAAATAATAAATATATATATATTTGAGTGTGATTTTTAAAATATTAACAAATATATATTTTAAATCAAATATTAATAAATTGATCCTTATGTAAATTTAATAAAATGGTAATGAACTTTTAGTGTATTTAAAAATAATAGATTTAATTTGAAGAAAATTTATATTTAAAGAAAATATTGTTAAAATTTTTAAATATAAATATATAAATTATGTAATTAAAAATTATATATTACAAAAATTAATTAATATATAAACAAAAAATTTATAAATTTAATATTTTAAAGTTTTAAATTTAACTATAATATCAAACTTATTGTTGATTTAAATTTTCCTTTTTAATTTTAAATCCTCGAGTTCTCTTCACAGGACCTCTTTGAGGATGGTTGATGATGGCACCAGGCCTTGCTCATGGCTAGCAATATCGCCGTGCATAAACACCATTAACGTTCTCTTCCTTCGGCCCACCTTTTCTTAGCAGCTGATATGCATGACAAAGGAAAACACCAAACTGGTTATTAGGATAAGGTAACGAACAAAGAAACAAGCGAGGAGGGACAACAGATTTTTGGGTTTTTGCGGTCATTTCCATAACCCACAGAGCCGGCGACGAGAATGGCCCATCATGTGCCGGGATTATGACCATCATCTTTATCATCATCATCAGCTCCTGCTTCGTCAGCTTTCTCAGTTGGCATTAGAATTCCCGGCTCAAACCGGTTCAACCAGTTAGCAGGCTACCTTGTGCTACAACTAGAAAGGACAGTGCCACAAGAAGCAAAACATGCCAACGGAAGAAGAATATGGGCTTGTGCTGGGTCTCCATGGGTCAGTTAAAGAAAACCAGCGGCGGAAGATGAAGTAAGAAACAGAGAGAAGAGTAGTTTTGAAATGGGAGCGAGTATTTAAACTCAGATGTAGTAAACCGGTGGAAGCCATGCAGAACAAGGAATTGACACGTCTGGAAAATGCTCATGCAAGCGGGTGTTTCTTGTTTTGGGAAAATTGTCTCATTTTGACTGAACTTTTGTGAATCGATGTATTGAATATTGGTTGCTTTTCTTTCTGGGTTTGGTTCAGGGGGACTTTTGAGGGGGGTGTTTGTTGAGATTCTTTGAGTTGAAGCTCTAAATTTTACAGATGCGTTCTGTCCATCTCTGGCTCTGGTAAAGCTTCTTCTGTTAACGGTAGGGTGTCCGGTCAAAGGAAGCGGGTTCCAGAATCGTAACTTACATTTTACGTATCGATGAAAACGCGATGCCGAAAACTGCTGGAGTAGCTCAGTCGGTTAGAGCGTATGGCTGTTAACCATAAGGTCGAAGGTTCGACCCCTTCCTCTAGCGCTCTATATTTTCCCTTTTCTTTAGTAAAACTGATATTGAACTTTTAACTATTGTTTGGAATCATTATAAATTGATAACTCAAGTTTTCTTTCTTTTTTACTTTTTTTTTCTTCATTTTTTTTATTTTCTTTCATTTTCTTCTGTTATCCCAAATATAATCAAATAAATCTTTTTTCACTTTTTTCTTCCTATCCAAAGTCCAAATACAAAAATTAAAAAATTACTTTCTTTCTTCTTTTTATTAATTTTCTTTCATTTTACTTTTTTTTTTTAAATACATTGGAAGGCTCACTATGTTTGCATTGTGAAATTGAAAGTTATGAATTATATATATATATATATATATCATAAATAGTAATAATAATAATAATGGAAAAAGAAAATAAGGATAAAACGCAAACACATGACCCTCGTACGTCACAGAACATTCCAGAACCCCCGTCCCGGACGCTCTGAAAATACCAGAACCCTCTAGTTCCTTATGTTGTTTCCCATTATACCCCTATCTTCCTCCAAAAGCCCACAATTCTCCTCTCCTTAACCCTTCGGGAACCTCTATATATTTTTGGATAAAAATAAATAAAGAAAAGAAAATTAAAATTCGGAAGTGATGGCCGACGAAGCAAAAGCCAAAGGAAACGCGGCGTTCTCCGCCGGAGATTACTCCGCCGCCGTCAAGCACTTCACGGCAGCCGTTTCCTTTTCTCCGGACAACCACGTGCTCTATTCCAACCGATCGGCCGCGCACGCTTCGCTGCACAATTACGCCGACGCACTCGCCGATGCCAAGAAGACTGTCGAGCTGAAGCCGGACTGGTCCAAGGGGTACTCCCGGCTTGGCGCTGCTCACCTCGGCTTGCATCAAGTGCAGGACGCTATTTCGGCTTATATGAAAGGGCTTGAGATTGATCCGAGCAATGAAGCGTTGAAATCCGGCTTGGCCGATGCCCAAGCTGCCGCCGCCGCTTCGAGGTCGCGGTCGGCCCCGCCCCCGAGCCCGTTCGGAGATGCGTTCTCCGGGCCGGAGATGTGGGCGAAGCTGACGGCGGATCCGATGACGAGGATGTACCTGCAGCAGCCGGACTTCGTAAAAATGATGCAAGAGATTCAGAAAAACCCTAGCAATTTAAATCTTTACTTGAAAGATCGGAGAATGATGCAAGCGTTGGGAGTTTTACTGAACTTGAAGTTTAGGGCTCCGGATGCGGCTGATGATGTGGCGGTGCCAGAGGCGGAGTCGCCTCCTCCTCCAGCTCCTTCTCATCCGGATAGGAAGGCAGAGCGGGAGACTCGGGAGCCGGAGCCGGAGCCAATGGATGTTTCAGCGGAGGAGAAAGAGGTGAAGCAGAGGAAAGCTCAAGCAGTGAAGGAGAAGGAGCTGGGCAATGCGGCATATAAGAAGAAAGACTTCGGGACTGCGATTGCGCATTATACGAAGGCAATGGAGCTTGATGATGAGGATATTTCGTACTTGACGAATCGTGCTGCTGTGTATATGGAGATGGGCAATGTAAGCTTATGGTGCTTGTTTTACTCAAATTTTATGCTTTACTCCTTTTTTTTTTTTTTTTTTGGAGCTTGGAAAATTGTTTATATTTCTGTAATTGGCGTTAAGCAATTAATAGGTGGAAGCCCAGTTGTAGTGTTATTATCAGTGCCTTGGAATGCAGGCTAAAATGATTTATTTTGAACAACTGAACTTGGTTGTGTTGGCGAAGAATGAGTTTTTTTTTTTTTCTTGCTTTAAGTTTGGTATTTGGGGGCAATTAGGGAAGAAGCAAGCTTGCCAGCCATATTAAATCTTTATTTTGAAAAGTAAAGTAAATTAGAGTTCTGTTTTCTTTGATAGAAAAATTCTAACTGTTTTTTTTTTCCTATACTTGGAAATCAAAAACTATTTGAATGCTTGTATTTATGTGCCAATTATTCAAATAATGGTTAATCAATTACTAGCTTCCCCTGCATTCTTGTTTGAAAAGCTAGAATTTTTAACCAAATGTGGCTAAATGTTTCCTTGTTATGTCTATTGCACATATGTTTCAATTGCATGATTGAATTTTGATAGGATAATACTTTGTTTACTACTTTCATGGCCTATATTTCTATGCATCAGATACTTCAGTTGCTTTTGTGGTTTTTCCTCAATGGACATGATTTGAATAGAATAATGTTTGAGATATCAGATATATTTGTGAAATAATTTTTTGTCAGAGGTAGTGAAGGTTAATCTAGTAAGTGTAAACACTTAAATGCTGACAGATTGAGGAGAGTACTTTCACCTTTCTGCTCTGCTTCTCCCCGCATTTTGTCCTCTATTTAACTCATGACTCACCCATTTGATATTTCCATTTAGTTAAACTTTAAAATTTGGACTTGACTGGCTTGGATACAATATAAATGTTGTGATACGTGTTTGGTCATATAATCCAGTGAGAAGTAGCTTTTGAGACAGTCCTCTCACCTTTTCTCATTCTATCTCCAATTTTTAATACCCTCTTCTTGCATTGTAGGAATTGTGCACTGTAGGTGCATGTATTCAAACTTAACAATCAAGTACAGTAATAGGGTGATTCGGCATCCTACTCTTTGCTTTCAATTTTCTGAAGCTGTATCTTACTGCCAATACAGTCTGTCATTGTTGACACTATAAATATACCATTTTGGTGTTTATTCTCAAAGTCCCAGTGTTATGCAAGTACTTGATGCCCCAGTAGTCCTTCGGGGCATATTTACTTTTTGTTTTTTTTTTCTCTTTTGGGTTCATTGGGACCAGGGATTGAGCCTTGATGCTGAGATTAAGATCCCCGCAACTCTCCTACCAAATCACACACCTAGTGGTTATTTTTGGCCCTTTGGAGCACCCATATTGTGTTCTGGTTTGAAATTTAAAATAGTGTGCTGTTACTGCTTATCTGCATTTAGACACTTTCTCATTAACTATTGTAATTTCTAGTACGAGGAATGTATTAAAGACTGTGACAAAGCAGTTGAAAGGGGCAGGGAGCTTAGATCTGACTTCAAGATGATATCAAAGGCTTTGACAAGGAAAGGAACTGCCTTTGTAAAGATGGCAAAGACCTCAAAGGACTACGAAGCTGCCATTGAGACCTTCCAGAAAGCCCTTACAGAGCACCGCAACCCAGAGACATTGAAGAAATTAAATGATGCAGAAAAGGCAAAGAAGGAACTTGAGCAGCAAGAATGTTTTGATCCCAAGTTGGCTGATGAGCAACGCGAGAAAGGTACTACTTTCTACTCATTTTAGATCGCTGGCAGTCTCGAGTGCTTCTTGGTTAATTATACTCCCCACCCCCAACCCTAAAAACCATACGCAACAAAAAGGCACATTCACAGACTTATGTTTTGTTAAAGATTTGTCCTTCTATTTATGCTGTATTTTTTAATCATATGGTTCACCCGATGTATGCTATACAGGTAATGAGTACTTCAAACAGCAGAAATATCCAGACGCGGTGAAGCATTACACAGAATCTTTGAGAAGAAATCCTAAAGATGCAAGGGTGAGAAATGCATCTAAATATTTTCTCATAGTGTTGTTTCACGAGTCTGGTACACCAACTGGCTGGTTTTATATTTCAGGCCTACAGTAATAGAGCTGCATGCTACACCAAGCTGGGGGCTTTGCCGGAGGGATTAAAGGATGCAGAGAAATGCATTGAGCTTGATCCGACTTTTTCAAAGGGTTACACAAGAAAAGGTGCAGTTCAATTTTTTATGAAAGAATATGACAAAGCTCTGGAAACATATCAGGAAGGGTTGAAACATGACCCTCACAACCAAGAATTGCTTGATGGTGTGAGAAGGTATGGTTCTCGATGTGCTAGCCATGTTGTGAGAGGTCATCCACACACTCCAGTTTGATTGGTTGTTCGAAAATGTTGTTCACCATGTTTTCAATTATGCTGCAGATGTGTGGAACAACTTAACAAGGCTAGCCGGGGTGACTTGAGCCCTGAAGAACTGAAAGAGAGACAGGTTAGACCATCGGAATTTTGGTTTCATGTTGATCAGCTGAAAGCTTTACTAAAATGAATATGGTCTTAAGCTCCTTCAATTTTGCAGGCCAAGGCAATGCAGGACCCGGAGGTTCAAAACATTCTCTCAGATCCTGTCATGAGACAGGTGCGGGCTCACATATCTAAAATCCGTGGACTATTGAGGAGTCCCTTAAACATGAATCTCGGAAACTGGTTTCGCTTCTCTTCTTTGATATGTGTTCTTGCCCGACTCTTGCAGGTATTGGCCGACTTTCAAGAGAATCCAAAAGCGGCGCAGGAACACATGAAGAATCCCATGGTGATGAATAAAATCCAGAAGCTCGTCAATGCTGGAATCGTCCAGGTCAGATGAGAGTTGAAGTTCCAATAGCCTGCACCACATCAATGTGCAGCGTTCTCATCGATGAATTGCAATGTTCGGTGTGAATTGGGGTGGCTTAGTTGATAAAAAGGGCAAAAAAAATAAAAGAAAATTTTCTTCTTTTCTTAAAAAGACTTAATTTATTTGGAGTTGGGTTAAATTTTGAGGTGTCTGTTTCACGAGAACATAACAGTGCACGTAGATTAATGACCTCAGAGAACTTTTCGTTTCACCGTCTCCCGGATGTGATGGACTCATTGTTTGACCTCTGATGTTTGTTTAATTAAGTAAATGCCATTCTATTAAGCTGGCAATTAAGGCAAAGAGAGGACCTCCAGCCCATTAAACGGAGCCTATTGTTTTATTATTTTGGTGTCTCTCTTTTATCACAAAACAAGATGGTTAATTAGTAATAAAAACAGTAATAATGCAGGCATCGAAATTATTTTCAAAAGCAAGAGTCGGAATGAAGATCCTCATTCTTTTGCATCTTCAACATTTGTACTAAACATAGGAAAACAAATTAAAGGCGTCTTCCGTCTTTTCCTTTATAAATTGAATCTAATGTTTACACACCGAACTCATCCTCGTCGACAGAATCCTATTTTAGAACTCACCTTTCGAGCTCCTCTCTAAGTTTTTTATTTTTTTTATGTTTGTATTTAATTAAATAAAAGGCAAGGGTTGAGGGAAAAATGATAAATGGGGTGAGAGAGGCTCGAACTCTCGACCTCAGGATAACTCAGAAGCTATGAGACCTACGCGCTAGCCAACTGCGCCACCACCCCAGCTGGATAAGGAGTTACATTATTTTAAATAACAATTTTTACTCAAACCAGTACTATTTATTTCGCGCAATAAATGTAGGATCAATTAGGATGGGGTCATTTTTGTTGCCACGTAAATAGCACCATATCCAGTACCCTGGGGGCTCGTTCCACTTCAAGAGCGAAAGCCCGTGTGACCAGGAGTATCAATGATGTTGATGTGGTACTGCTTGTTCCAAATTAAATGTGGTGGTTGCTGCAGTGGCAATGGTGATCCCTTTCTCTTGTTCTTGTTCCCTCCTTCCGGGGTACGGTACTCTTTGCCTTTGGCAAAGAAGCAGGAGAGAACATCTTAAGCCCTAAAAAAAAAAAAAACAGAGAAATTCGTACAAGGACCATTAGCTAATGCACCCCTACAAGATTCAAGTTGAAAAACATAGCATATAACTGCACACAAAAGCACAATTCGTCTTGCCAACAGTAGGCCCCTGTGTCAGTTATATACAATCAATGAACACATTAAAAAAATAAAAAACCTCATAAATTTGCAACAGCAAGACTATCCTAAGTCCATCATATCAACCAAAACGTACACACACAAATTGCATCACAAGCTGCCCAGTTATTTGGGAAATGCTCTCAGTAAAACAAGCACACGAACAAAAGTAAGAAAATCGATTTCCAGTATCAAAGATACCGTATTAGAAGATTAAACGGAACCCATCACGATTTGACTGAACACAGGCGATAAACATGAATTTCACAAGTGGGGGCCTCGATAAATAGCCATATACAACAGTCCATACAAAAAAGGGTATCATCAAAATCGCTTCAGGAACGCAGAAATTGGATGAATAAATGCACAAACTGAATGGTATTTGAGAGAGAGAGAGTTTCCTTCGTGGTTTGCAAAGCAGATGTGTTTGAGTTGTATTTTTTGATGACATACAATAATGCTCTTGTTTATTAAACTTTGAGATTATGCTGAGTGTCACTTGTTTATATAAAATTAACGTGCTCGAACAAACTCTTGTTAAGGCAAGTCATCAGCGTCATATTTGCACTAAGTAAGGTTCTAGTTGCCTGGGTAGTCAGAGCAGCCATTGTTGTATGAGGTTCATGACGGCGAACACTAAAATCATGAGGTTCATTTTGCATTTTTATTGCCAAACATAAGCAACATACGGTACAGACAAGAATGTTAATCAAATTGTTGGCGAACAATCCAAAGATATGTGCATACTTATGCACGTTTCATATCAATTATTTTCAGTCCATCACATGATTACGTAATTATGTGCCCGTTTCCTATCAATTATTTCTCCGGTGTCATTTTACGGTATCAAAAATTATGTGCTCAGATTCTGGTTTTAGAGCTAAGTCATGCTGAGGACAACGAGAAGCAATATGACTCTTGCTCTCTGACCATAATGATATTTGTTATAGTGCTTAGTGGGTGGTGGATATGCTTGATGTTGAGGATAAAAATTATTCACAAAAGAAAAATCATCAATGCCAATTAAAGGATTTCTATTTTGTAGTAGTGTCATTTGAAGATTAAGTATCTTAGGATATGCGGCACCATTTCTATCCAATTGATTCACTCAAGGTGTAGGCAAAATTCCTGGGTCAATAGGGTCATCAGCCTGACTGAAATTAGACACTATTACGGGAGAGATATCAACTTCGGTATGAGACGGACAACCTCCCTTCCATTAAGCCCTTGGTTGACATAGGGGATATCACTTTGTAGGCCTATTCCTAGCTGCTCATCATTAAATTGCAAAGTGATCAAGGTAATTGTGATAGCTTGAACTTTTTGTTCAAGGACAAAATAGGCTCCAACTAGTTCAGCTTGCTTCATAGTGACTGACGCAGGATTGGTTTTGCTGCCTTGCCATTCCAAGGAAACCAAGATCAGTTTTTTGGTTCATGCACTTCTCCAAGTTCAAAAATTAGTTAATCGATAAAGTTGGCTTAGAAGTCTAGTTAGTCTCTCTCATCAAGCTAATCAGATTTTAAGCTTGATGAGATTTCAGTTAGAAATTGGTATTTGAATTTAAAAACAAATTTGCTGGTGTGATGCTTAGACTTATGAAATCTGAATTTGTAAAGTTAAATGGCTTCACATATAAGAAGCCAGTAATCAAATGAAAAAGAAAAAAAAAAGAAGATTAAGATGCTGCAAAAAGTCAGCTCCTTCTTCATATTCTCCAGAAAAGCAACTTAATCTATACCATAAAACAGTAGCTTAACACCAAGAAAGGAAAGAATATTCGAGTGTCCTGCAACTTTGTCTTCTTCAACCAATAGTGACACATGGCGATGAACGCAAATGAATGAAGGTGGACGACAACTAATCACTTGAATTCATAATTTTAACTATTACGTTCATTTTTAATCCCAACAAATTAAAAAAAAAAAAAAAAAACTCAAACTAATGTCTGGCATGATGCCATCGTCATCATCTTATCTGGTATAACATTTGCATTATCAATACGTCATTTTTCTGTTTGCTTTCAATTCGGTTAACTTATGTTGTTCAAACGATACAACGATTATTTCTTTTACAACTTAACTTCCCGTCCACAGAAGAATCAAAAATAATTGGTTGATTAGCATCTCCAGGACTGGTAATTAAAAGGGTCTACCAAGATCATAAGAGAATGTGTGTATAGAAATGCCCTTTTACCCTCTTCAGATGGTAACGAGGTTCGTACTAAATATAGGTAATATTAGAAGTTTATAATTCTTTTTAATAAAGACTGTTGGATATTGTTTATACTTTTTCATTTTAATGACAAAAGAAGGTATATGTCGGTCTGTGCCACTGTTAGGAATCTTAAGCTCCGGATGCCAATGCCCCACTGTTTCTGGGAGTGTGGTCACAGACCCAACCGCAGCAAATTCAAGGATTTTTTAATTGAGAAACTCAGATTTAAAATTTAAGAAAAAAAAATTAAGGGAAATTCAATTCCGTTTAATACATGAAATCCGAAAATTTCCGCAATCTCGCGGCCAACTACTGAAGAAAAGAATCTATAGCCCTATGGAATGGGATAAAAATTATGTAACGCACGCAATAAATTGAAGACTCCCGCGACCAAGCGAACGATACATTGGCCTCTGTCTTCTGTCTCTTTCAGGGGACTGTGAAATCAGAGTAATGGATCTGAGCTGAGTGACGTGTTATCTTAGGCTGAACACTGAACAAGGATACAGACACAAGTTATACAATTGTCAGCATCGTTTTGCAGTTAGCAACCGAAAGATTCCCTCGATGCCGAGAGATTTTTTTTTCTATATATATATATATAATTATTATCTCCTCATTATAGTGTGTTGAAAAGATATGTACTGAAATTTAGTTTACGAAAAGATGTACTATTTATAACTAATGATTATAATGAATTAATGCAATTTTGTATAATTATTTTGTGTTCCTTAATCAAGCTCATATAGTAGGGAAAATAATAGTAATAATAACCCAGTCTTTTGTCAGCCCAAGCTTCCGTGGTCTTTCAACACATAACCATCAATTCTCCATTTAAGAGTCTAACCGCTGGCTAGTTTCATGGTGGTTGTTGGCCCTCAACAAATATTGGGAATTAAAGGCGAGCTTGTTGTTGTTGAATACCGGGATTTCCCCTTAAATTTTCTATTTTCATTATCAAAGAAAATGAAAGAAAATGAGAAAAAAAAAATTGTACTAGGCTTGTTGGTCATTAGGTCGAGTAGGCTTAGGCTGATGAAAATGGGAAGAAGTTCGAAATTTCCCGCTTGGCACGGGCAGTCATGAACTTTGATAGCTTTTTATGGGATTGAATATCAAGGGCCGACGATATAAAAAAAAAAAAAAACCATAACAGCTTTATATAGAAGCACTCAATTTAACGTGCTTTAAATATAAATTCAGGTTATAATATCGTAATCAATAAATATATATTTGTGATTTTATGAAAAATTGTGACTATATATTAAAAAATTAAAAATGGACAAACAAGGACTGAACATAATGCTTCTGCAAAGTTACATAAATACTATACGAAATAATGACAAATTTTTCTTTCTTTTTTTTTTTTTTTTTTTTTTTGGAATTCTTACTTCCTTATGACAGCTCTGCCAGAGTTAGATGTTATGTTCAGAGTTGCCAGTCCCAAGCTATAGAGGAATAAGGCTGCAGTAGGCGGATGACCAACGAAAAATTAGTCAAACTTTTTAAGACCTATACATCACTTTAGTGGATAATAGAATGAAATAAGAAAAAAAGAAGTTGTTTAATTAATTTTAAAATTAAAAATATTATTATTATTGGATTTCTCTTGCTTTAAGCTATAGCTATTTATAAAAGTCAGGGCATTGCTTGGAAAATGCGCCACTTTGACCACGTGTCGTCTGCACATCACTTTTCCGTTAATGGCATTGCTTGCATACTTTGAAAGGGAGTGGCAGTGGTGACACAATCTAGTACAGGTTGTATTCCTGCGCGACTTCTCGTGTTACTACTGGCTAGATAATGTTCTGGTTGCTTGGACGGTCAGAGCAGCCATTATTGCACGGCCAGAAATTAAACCCTTCCATCTCCTAATTATATTGGTGGTGGTCTGATGATTTATGGAAGGAAAAATTTTCTTGTTTTTATAGACAAGCTCAAGCGTGGGGAGGAAACTGCCTGAACAGAATTATCTAGGGAAAGCATAGCCAAGGTGGGTGATGGTTCGCCGTGAACCAATCAAAGAATGTGGATCATTTTGTTGCCTATGCTTCAAGTCCATAAACTATAATAAGATAAGGGATGATTTGATTGTGAACATTTGATCTGTATGAATATGGGTCCTGCTTAGTGGGCATTCTTGGATCTTACTGAATATAGATGCCATATAAATCATGATTAGAATATTAAGAGGTTTTCAAATCTTTCACGACATGCCAATTACCGCTAATGTTATGGAGTATGAACATACCAAACCCTTTAATTTTTCTATGAGGAGAATGATAAATTCTTTATTAGATGAAAAGATTTATATCGCCCGACTCAAATTAAATTTGGAAATAATGGCTTCTTCTATGCATGACATATAGATTTATGGCCTGATGATAAGGTTGTTCGTTTTCTGTTAGTGGTTAATTTATAGGTCTGTACTTCAAAGGTGGCCAAAATAGTCTCCTGGTGTGAATGTATGACCACCAAACTCATGAGCTTCTGTTTTGCTCGATTGCCCAACAGAACCAACATAGAATACAGCCAAAAAGAAATAAAAAAAAAAAAAAGAAAAGAAAAACAAAGAGTCGGACAAATTGTTCGATAAGAAGCCAAATGGCGATGGAAGGGGTGGATTGTCATGACAGCGACATTCATACTTATGCACACGTTTCATATCAATTATTGTTAGTATATCACATGATTCCGTCATTATGCACACGTTTCATATCCATTATCGTTATTCTATCAAACTATGAGATTTCCAATGTGTTTTTCTCCTGAGGGAGGATTGCACCCACAAGAAGAATAAATTTTAAAAATATACATTTAATTTATCTAAATATTTCGACCAGAATTCGAAATTAGAACTTTTAGCCTTACAACGAAAATCTTCTTTCATTGTTAAGGCCTTAATGTTCAGTGGTTGGTTGAAACTTGTTTTTTTTTATTATTTTTTTAAATACATGAAAGAACCAAATATTTGAATGGACAATTTTACTCTTACTAATAAATCTTGCAAATATATTATACTTATATATCCATTTATATATTATTAAAATTGAGCCGCGGTGAATGATTTTATAGGATTTAGTATTGCATATTCATAAGATTTATGTGTATGTAAAGTACGTGTGTGTATAATATTATATAATGGATACAAAATAATACTTCGTGGTTTACAGAAAAACAAGGGAAGGAAACCGTAGGAAGTGAAAACAAAAATGAGAAAAAATAAAATCCCACAATTTTTTTTTTCTTCTTTTGGTTATAACATCACAATAGCACGTATTATACAACGTAATACTGTCCTTGATTGTGAAATTGACTGTAACAAAGATTGAATGACAAGCTCAAATAAGAAAGCGTGAATTAAATATTGGTAATCATTCTGCAGCTTCTTCTTCTTGGAATTTTCACCTCCATATAGCTAAGCACAGTTGTTGATAATAGCCAAGGCATTGCTTGTGAGATGAGCAATTTTCACAAGATGTGTCCGAACAATTTTCATCACTTCTGCATTCACAGTCGTACCCCAATCATCAAAGCCATCCATGCAGGTATCGTCATCCGTCAACGCAGCGCTAACCCACGTTTGTACATCACTCTTTACCATCTCGAAGTCATGTCCTCCAGCATGACCCATTTCTCCAAGGGACCTTTGGAGCTCATAAACAGAGTCACCAATCTCCTCTACACAATCCCTCCAGACGGCAGCCTCTCCGGTGTTTAGATCATGAAGCTTGGAAAGATTCTTCATCAACTTTGACGTGGATTCCGTGGCGAGGAGGGTCACATTGAGAGCTGTATCTACTAGTAGTTTCGGGTTGGTTTTGATTTCGTTTGCATAAGATGAAAGGGAGTTGTAGCACAAATCAGGGTAGAGGGTGAAGTTACATGATCTTTCTATGTATTCTGTGTTGGTGTCTTTAGGCAATGGCCCAGTGGCCGAGCTTGAAAATATGTGGATGGACAATTGGAGGAGGAGAACAGCTGCTAATGCACGGCATAGAATTGAAACTTCCATTCTCTGTCCCTCTCTCTCTTTCGCCGAAGACACAATGTATGAAGCGAGAGAGAGAGAGAGAGGGAGAGAGAGGGAGAGGGACAGTCCAAATTTATAGACAAGCTCGAGTTTGTGGCCCCAATCGAATGGAAGCAGCAAGCATCATGACCTTGTTAATTCATTGTTAATCTGTGACAGTGTTCAGATTATGCCAATTACTTGACTCAAGTCCGGACAATATTCCAGAAACTCAAAGCCAAAACATGGCTTGCTGCCATCATCATCTTATCCGGTATGACTTACGCATTCTCAATACTTTATTGTCAGGTTGTTTTCAGTTTGATTAATATTATGGTGCTTAAACAATACAAAGATTATGAACTTTGCCTTCACAACTTCCTGTACACAGAAGAATAAAAATAATTGGGTTGATGTCATTGCAATAAGGAATAGCATTTCTGGGATTGGTAATTAAGGATCTACCTGGTCATAAAGTAAGATAGAGATTTTCTAATTCAACTCCTCTTTGTGTAGTAAAAGAAAAGAAATTTAAAGCACAATTGAAAATATATAATAAAAAAAAAATTCAGTCATGTAAAATATAAAATATAAAATAAAATATTTATTATACTCATAAAAAAAATAAATAAACATATAAAATATCTAGTGTGTAGAAATACTCTTTTTACCTATTTTTAGATAACGATGCTGGGTTCATACTGGGTATCTGTATTACTGTCAAGAAATCTCATTACATCGTTTGAGCTATAATTAGAATTTTAAAAACAATTCCTTCCCATCTCAATCTCCAGATTCCAATGCCATGCTTCTCCTGGCGCCATGGTCCCGCGGCCAACGCCAACAGTAACACATCAATGTTGTCTCGCAATCTCACCACCACCGGCTAAAGTACGACAAAACTTCGTGCATCAATTAATTGTGTGTGAACCTATTTGCCTAGTGGAAGGGGACAAATATTACATCGACTTGCGGACCCAGCGCTTAACAAAGAAAAAGAAAAGTTTTAATTTATCTCACTTTTTAAATAATTGACGTTAGCCCAATGTTAGCTGTAAATAAAAATAAAAATACAAATAAAAATTTTAGGTGAATACTTAGTTGAAATTAAAAAATAAAAAAATAACAATAATAAAAGATTAATATAATCTAAAATCACGTGTGAACTGTATTGATAAGAAAGGTAGTGCACGCAATAAAGTGAAGACTCCCGTGACCGAGCATAGGACACCTCAGCCTGTGTCTTCAATCTCTTTCAGGGGATTGTGAAATCAGAATGGTTCTGGACCGAGCGAGGCGTTATCTTAGGCAGGCCACTGAAGAACATGGATACAGACATAAGTCTTCTGTCAAAGGTCTAACCGGGTTGAACGATAATTGAACATGGATACAGATACATCTGCGAATTGAACGATAATCTTTGCCTGGTATGTAGCATTAGAGGAGGGCCCTGTGAAATGATTGACAGGATTTGTTGAAGGCTTTTCGGATGTGTATCTCAAAATAATGTGTTTCAATCAAGTGAATTCATTTGGGAATACAACGAGCTGAGGGACTGGTTCAAGAAATTTTCCCTGGACTCAGTTTTGATATCGGCTAAGAACTGGTTCAAGTCCTCTTTGGGCTCTATGTGAACCACAAGAAAAGAACTTAATGTCAGTTAAAAACTGAACTAAAAGGTAATTATAACTTGTACCCAATTGATGGTCCGATATGTCTTGGCTCAAACCTGGCCTTATGGGATAAACAAAGTTCCATAATAAATGCACCCAGTAGGAAAAATCCAGGCTCCTCTAGTCTAGAACCATGTGAGGGCCGACACATAGATGATTAATCAATGGTTTGCACCCATCTTTGTCTGCATAAGACAATATGCAAGCGAATCTCAATCCCAATGGCTTTCTAGTCTCCACCATTGATGGGTCCAGCGGTCACTCTCGCTACTAACTCCATGTGGCCTTTGTAGAGTCTTGTCTATTTTATTTAATTTTGTTGGCTATTGAACCTCACATGGTAACAGGACACCCGGTTTGTGAGGACAAGAAACCCCATGTTTTCCACTATTATTTCAGCATTCCATACAGAAATATTGCTTTCCAACCATTATATGATGTACTGCGCAGAATCTCCTGCTTCGACTCCTTTGTGCTCGTTCTCTTTTAGCAAAGACAGATTACATTTTCTTTTTCACATTTGATCTAGTTGGGATTTCAAGCCTTTCTGTTTCTTTTCTTTTGTTTTTTGTTTTTTTTTTCTTGATCATCCGGGATTTCAAGCTCGACACTGCATTTTTGAAACCTGAGTACTAGGAAGACTCGAGGACCCCTCAAGAACACGGGGCCACTGATTTTATCTAAACAGTATGTCGTTCTTAAGTTCAATGCGGCTGGTTGTAGAATGGTCAAAGATAGACCTCAGAGATTCACAGAAGACATATATGGATTAGATATGCACCATAAGAAAGATGTTTGGTTAATGTCACAAACTACATCCTTTAGGTACAGAGCCAATAGGGTTCAGATTTGGTCTTCTGATGGAAAAGCAAATACAAAGTTGCCAAAAAAAAACTTACAAAAATACTAAATTGACCACCCACCTACGTAATTTTTAATCGTTCTTTGTGGGTTTAGTCCGCATATTGCAGCCAGACTGTCCCCTCAGTTTTCCTTTGCTTAGGTAATGGTCGTTATGTGATTGGGACGCCCTTATCAAAGAAAGAGAAAAGCCTTCAATGGTAGCATTATAGATAGTGGTAGAATGTGACTTACTCTCTATATAAAGGCGTTTCAAATGCAAGAGTTATTTACACTGTTTGATCCCCCCAAAAAAAAAAAATCAAATATATATAGTATTACTTTTATTTTTTATTAAAAAAAAACTATTTTTGTAAAACAAATCTGTCTTGTATGTTATGATGGAGTAATCTTATTTTTATACTATTACATCTAGGTTAGCTCTTCGTGACTCCTTTTCTATCCAACGGCACCAAAATTAATTTAAAGTGAAAAGCAACTTCTTTGAAAGTACATAGAAGGCAAAAACAGATCAATTGGATGGAAAAAAAAGTCAAACATGAAGACATGAGCGAGTTCCACTTTTCCTGTGTCTTGCCTCCTTCACTCTAATAGGTGACTAACAGGCGTGTATCTGGCATTGAAACTCAGACCCAAACTTGATGTATGATCTTTAACATTTTCCAGTTAATTCGTTCCGGTCCATGCGAGATGATCTATAGTGCAACTTCTGCCCCACTTCAATGCGGGAAGACTGGGCAAATTAGCTAATATGCCATACTGAAAAAGGGTTATTCTTTTACATCAAGTTCAAGCATGTATTAGGAACTAAAACCAACGTTGCAAGCTTGCAATGGAAGAAAAATATATACAAGTGATTGAAAATAAGTCAGATTTGGCAAATCATTGTTTCTTCACCCCCTCACTTTCCTGCGCCAATGTTACAGTTTAGCGAAGGAAAGTTTAACCATTCCTCAAAGTCGAGAGATGGACCATGCTCACTGCTACTTCACACTAGATGACAAACGGTAGCTTCATACAAACATCGTTTCTTTCTTTACACTTCTATATTATAAGTAGGCTAAGACCCTGGAAGACAAAACTAGCCCAAGCATCACTTACAAATGGACCACCAACACTCTTAAGACAAAATCTAAGGCTTTTCAATTGATGCAGCTCTGCGGTGCCTAGAAGCAAAGCAATTAAATAAGGCAAGCCCATTGCTAGTGAGTTGAGCAACATTGATGACCCTGCGCCTGAAGGCAGCAGCCTTCACATTTCCATCAAAGAGATGGCCAGCAATTCCATCAAAGCAAGTATTCTCATCAATAAGTGCCGCACTAATCCAAATCTAATGCAACATTTAGCGAAAATAAATTTAATATTTGATTATATTTAAATAAATAAATTTAATAAGAAAAATAGTGGTATAATTGATATTCTTACTGAAAGTAATTAACTTTTAACTTTATATATTTATTTATAATTAAAATTATCTAATTAATTCAAAAAATATTATAACTTAAATGAAAAAAAATATTTTAATAATTAATTAAGAAAATATTTAACCAAAAGAAGAAATACTTCAAAATAAAAAATAAAAATAATTAAATAATTCACATAATATTTAATTAACAGATTTATATTTCTTTTAATTTTTTTTTTAGGTTTTTCTAGAATTTTCCTTTAAGTTTTTGCTAATTATTTTGGTCTATGAAATTTTAGACTGCTTGTTATGCATCAATCCCCTCCACTTAAAAAATATACTTAACCTTTTTCAAATTAGGTTTTAGGTAGAAAAATTTATTAACAAAACAGAATGAATAAATATTTATAATATTAAAATTTTTTGAAATTCCTCATTTTTTACGTAGATCAATTATATATGTATTAGCATTAATTTTTTTCAACACCTAATAAGAATTGTACTTTTTAAACTGCATTTTGTTGTAAGAATCAATAAGAAACCGTTCTTTACTTTTTAACTTTTATTTTTGAACAAACTATAATTGCCCTACAAGATGCTCAGTTGTAAGGCTAAAACTTGGAACTCGAGGGGGTTTAATCAAATCCAAATTATGTTGTGAACATTTAGTATAAATAATGAAGAAAATAGAGTTCTTTACAATACTGTGAATCACACTATTATAGGTAAATTTTGCCTAAGTTAAGGTAAAGTCTCATTATTTTGACTTGTTTGCATAGATACTTTGAATAAAATTGTCTAGAGTCGTATTGAGTAACTTAATCTAAGTACTTATTTGGAGGTGAGTTGTATTGTCAAATTTTAAGAATAAATCAAAGAAGTTCAATAAAATGATCTAGGAGTAATTCAGAAACCTAATATCACAATCAAGAGAGATCGATTTGGATACTTCTTATATCATCTCTTTAAAAAACAATTGAGTTATACTTGAAGTATCAAAAATCTTTTTGTAAGAAAAGAAATGACTCATTTCGAAAATTTTGTTAATAATAATAAACATAAATCTATACTACATTAGGTAGGTATAAGCTAAAATAAAATTCATGAACAAATCTTCTTAAATATTATCAAAAATAGATATAGATATATAAAATTTGGTGTTTTATGATTAACCCTTAGTTATTTGACAATATAACACTGTTAGGCAAATTTGCTGACATCCTTTTTCAAGTATGACCAATAATATCACTCTTAAATAATAATAATAATTGTCTTAATATACCCAACATGACCTACAAAATTATTTTCATGCAAATTACAAATAATTTTTTTCTCTTAATAAAAATTAAGAAATATAAAATTGATTTCTATACATCAAATAGTTATTATGAATATTGGAATTATTTATAGACTACCTCTAAATATATTTTTCTCAAACTATTTTTTCTCGTACCCATAAAATTTGTAAACAAATTCAAAACTCGTTATCTCGTTACTCAAGATGAGTAACAGTGATACTCTCCTATTTATATGTTTTGCGTGTAAAATGTGTAGTGGGCTGGCGGGGAATCTCGTAAATGAACTCTGTAGACTGAACCAGATGGGCTTGTTTTGAAGTACGGACGGATCAAAAGAGCATTGAAAAAAGGACGTTGGTTGAAGGAAAAAAAAAAAGTCAATGGACCATATGTATAAAATGATATCTCTAAAATAAACTCTGCGGTGACCGATTTGCAATATTGAAATCTGATCCAAATCGTAACATAATGCATGTTATGAGAAGCGCCTGTCCCATGATAAAACCGGACTTTGATATCAGATATAAAACTTAAGTTTAGAGCTAATCATTGTTCTTCCTTCTTGCAACAGGGTTCAAGTCGATCGTTGGTTTTTTTGGCTCCAACAGTTCATTATTAGAGAGGTCAACCTCCGGCTCAAGCGCATTAAAAGCCAGTTCACAATTTTAGGTAGCAATTGTAGTACAGTGGGCAGAATGCTCGCAAGATTCAACGAGAGTTCTTGAAATCTTTCATCCACGGCCACAATTATTATTTCACTACCCTTCCCAGTCGAAAGTAAGTAAAGGCTAGTATATGGAAGTTGTGCTCGTTTAAGCATGACGTAATACAGTTCACTCTTCATTGCTTTCAGACTTCATAAAATTGATCCAGCCAATTCATATTAGAATCATGTTCATTCTACAATAAAATATGGAAAGAATGCAATATGAATTATGGGCTTACCACCTGAGTACCAAAGTGTCATGTACTTGAGTCGCACAAAGCTTTTCCATGAAAGCTGCTGCTTCTCTCTCAATAGGATAAATCAAGATAATTACCGAATTTGAGGAGAACAACGAGCAGAAAATTGAAATGCATATTTCTTATTTCTAAAATTTGGGAACCCCAAACTGAAACCTACTGCCCTTTGTAACAAAGGTCTTGTTTACTTCAAGAATTTCATAGTTAGAACACAAGTGCTGATTGCAAACTTAAAAGAGAAAAGTGATGACACCAATTTGTGATGCAGAAAAGGCGTATTGCTTCTGCGCATAAGAAGCATAATGTATCAGTGCAATGGCAAGAGTTTCAACTCTTGGATTTATTTTCCTTGATGCTTCAACAGGATAGGTCTCTACTGTGTCTCAACCTTAGCAATTCTTCATCTTCTTATTCTCTCTGCTCCGATTTACTACTTCCTGTGAAAGCAAGTAAATTCCAATTCCATGTTGAATACACGGTTTTAGATTTCAGGTCATGCTAGACTGAAGAAGAGAGCAAAACAAAGGAAAGAAACAAAGTTTTTGTAACTTTTACATTATTGATAATCTATCCTGCTATGTTCTCAAAGATGATTGGCCAACTTGTTACTGTTCTTAATGATCTCAATACAGTTGATAACTTAACTCTGCTATTTGCACCAAATATGATTAGCCAACTTGTCAATGTTCTCAACTTGGCTCTAGTGCTCTTTGTGTCAAACACCAACATGCAAATACACAACTATGAGTAGACAAAAACCAGAAGCTGCCCCAATTATTCAATCTGCAAAAACTATTTGTTCGTAACTCGATAGATTTTTCAATGGATAAAAAAAAAAAAAGGAAATTTGCCAATGGAAAAAATTGAATTTTTTTTTTTTTATATTTTACAAATATGCTAAGGGGGACGATTGTTTTGGGTTGGTGGGTTAATATAATATTTATACAAAAAAAATGCAAAATATACTGAATTTGCACAAAATATAGCAAATTTCATATTTTACAAATGACTGCGAAGCCACTGCGCCTACGAGAACTTGCGGCTACATAATTCTGCTTTTTTTCTTTTTTCTCTTTTTCAGTTGAGCACTTGACATTTTGATCCAATTGCAATCTTCTGTAAGCCTAAACTGGTAGATTTTAAATGAGACTGAGGGCTCCCATCCCATAAGATGTAGTCTCATAACTATTCATTTCATTCAATGGGATTAAGGGAGAAAAAGAGAGAAATGGGATACATTCAGATGATATTATTTTTAGATCAAAAAAATGTGACAGCCAGAATAAAATCATTGACTTCAAGTCCATTAGAGTAAAGGCCTCTGGCATTAACACTTGAGAATAATAACATTGCTAGACGTGGACCTTTTTATTTTGTCAATCGATACCAGAATCCCACAAGTTGTTTTTGCAACGAGGTGTAGTTTATGATTAATTGGAAGCCACAAAAATGGCAAAAAATGTGAAACCAGTTTATATCATATTTTGATTTTTACTTGTTATATATTTTATAATTCTTATTCTATATCTAATATCTTTTGAAAAAAAAAAAAAAGGAATTCAAGTGATATGATGCTCTGCAAACTCTTCGTCTTTCTTTCCCAATCCCAAACCATCGTTTTTTTTTTTATTTTGCCTGAAATGGCGATGTAGAATGATAACAGGCCCTTTTTCAGTGGGGAACAAAGGGAAAAGCCTGCTCCCCAAAAATTATGCAACAGTATCGTCTGTGTAGGACGTAATATAACGAAATAGAATATAGTTATTGAATAATTTTAAAAGGAAAAATGTCATGCAAGAGAAATTTAACAATTGTGTTTCATTCCGCTCAATCGCATTCTATCAAGTATATTCCGCTCAACCTCTAGTATTCTTTGAATAATTTCAATCGCATTCTAATATTAATTGACCAAAAAGAATATAAATAAATAAATAGTTGAAACCAATTGGCGGTTGCATCATTGAATAGCCGAATCAGCCCAAGTCACCACACTTCAAGAAATCGTCTAGTGCGCCGAAAAAACCCCACTTTAAATTTGCTTCTCTGAACTGATTTCATGTTTAATGGTCTTTTTTTTTCTTTTTTTTTCTTTTCTTTTCAGTTGTACGCTTACAGCTATTCACTTCACTAAAAGAATAAGAAAAATTAGACAAGCATTCCAATGCATCTGTCTATTTATATTATACATAAAGTTAATTATTACACTAAATTTACAAATAAGGCAACTCTATACTACGCGTATTTATCTCAAGTCATACCCCTCGACACAATTTACATTGAAAATATTAAATAAATATAAATTTTTAATGCTATATGTTAATAAAAAAATACAATTATAATTGTTTTTGCATGTATTAGGCCCTTTTTACATGTTTATCGTAGCCGGATGAAGCATTAGATTTCGTCGGCAATCGATCATCTGTCAGTCAGTCGTCATGAAGTGTCGCATTACATCTACTATATTTATTCGATTAACTCTCTTTTTTTTTTTTTGTACATGTTTTATTTACAGAATTTAACTTGAGACCCCAATTCGTACAGAAGCCGATAAAGAGTACGTCAATCATTAAGTACATAATAATGATTCTAATTCCCAACCACTTGAAACACTAAGGTGACGAGACATTACAGCTGTTTTCGAGTTCTGGTTGGGAAGGGATAATGAATGTCGCATTTATTCGGTTTGGTGTCACAGCTTGATCTTAGACTGCATAACAAAGTCTCGACTCCACACAGCTATTAATTCAACTACAATAATATTGCAAATATTCAACTTATTAAAGAAATAAAAATAAAAAAACCCATATTCAAACCAATTTTTTATTAATAATTTCATTAATTATTTCAAGCTTACAATTGATTAATAAGAGAGTTAAATTCACATAATTTGACTTAGTCAATTTGAAATTTGAGGCGATTTGTTCTTAACGACATTGAATATATAACAAAAGGAATCAAATTACAACAATAATTACAAAAAAAAAAGAAAAAATAAAATAAAAATTAAGAACAACATATGTGCAACTAGAAATTGCAATAAATATAACTGAATTATGGGGCACAATATTATGATATAAACGCATCACATAAATATTAAAAATAATTTAATTTGATTTAGTTGCAGATTTATGTAGTCAAATTTACAACCAAACCATAAATCAGGACTTCCCTAGATCACCAAATACATTCGATCCATTTTACAATGTTTTGGCGGTTTTGATTTGAACTCTATGCTTAGTGGAAGTATGTTTGTAGTTATATGGCATAACTATAAAATTTATGTCATTCACCAATTGTTCTTTTTTGTCCATTCTGAGCCATAATCTACTGAAATATTAAGCGGCCCAAACCAAACCAAGAGGAAAGTTTTTAAGACAGACAAAGAAGCCGAAGACATTTCCTCGAAAGGAGGTAAAAAAAGGCCGAAGACACGGGCTTCTAAATCCATTAGACAATCAAAGAGAAACAACTGATGAAAATGGCTTCCTCGATGAAGATGTTGTCTTTGTTGGTGGTGATGGCAGTGGCTTTCTTTGTCAGCTCGACGACCTTCACAAGTGCACAAAGCATCCCATCTTGTGCAACGAAGCTGGTACCGTGCGCTAACTACATCAACGGCAATACGACGCCGCCGTCCAGCTGCTGCAACCCCATCAAAGACGTGGTGGCCAAAGAGCTTCCTTGCCTCTGCAACCTCTACAACAACCCCGGTACGATATCTTCTTACGGCATCAACATCACTCAGGCCCTCAAGCTCACCCAGAGATGTGGAGTGAAAGTTGATCCCGGTGTTTGTCAAACAGGTAAATAAATTCTAAGATCTTGATGATTTCTGGGTTGGAGTTGTTCACTTGTGACTAAGTGGTTTGGTAAATCGGCTATTTGACCCGATTTGAAGATGGAAATAAGAGAAATTTACAACTTGCTAATTTACGGAGAACTTTGGTTTTATTCGTCAATTATTGTCAGAAATTTTACAGTCTTTTCTTAATCTGGATTCATAATCATCCCTAGAGATGTGGATGTAAGCAATAGTCTTCTAAGAAGAAATAAAAAAAAAAAAAAACTCACATTTTACTTCGTGTTTGTAAAAATCTGCTTTTGTCAAAAATAACTCGAATTAACTCAACGTTACATAATCCGTATTAATTAAAAAAAATTAATACTCTATAATTAGTCAAGAATCAAAATATCCAAAACTTAATATATTAAAAATGGACAAATTCAAAATTTTGATATCTTTGAAATTATATGAATCTCTAGGTACTAATAACCTAATATATTTAAAATTTTGATAAATTTAAAATCAGAGTAAAATCAACCCAAATCCAATGATCTGCTTGTTAGCCATCTCAGATTCTTTCTGGAGTCTTCATGTATGTGCGTATTTTCTGGTTGCCAATTTACTTGAACATTGTTTATTAATTAGAATATATATTTTCTGCAACAGCTGGTAACGCGTCCGCGCCCACTAGCCTGCAGGCACCACCGGCTTCTGGTAAGTTTCTCATTTTCTCTCCCTTTTTGCATAAAATATTGTGTATGAAGATGCATTTTCTCTCTCAATGCAAAGGCATTAAAAGGGTTGAGACCTGTTGCAAATTCATTTCACATAATTTTTCACCCGTTGAACCTAAGATCATTTCTCATGCACCCTCCGGCAATTAGTCAGTTTACGATTCCATTAAATGAATCACTCTGTCTCAAGTTTAGTACTTTTAAGTTGAAACCGATAATTGTAGATATGATTTGAATTCCTGACGATTTAACCATCTCCCTGGGACTTTTTCTTTATATGTTCAACATTGGTCATTTCCTTTGAGAAGAGGTTATCATTTTCTTTTAGTTTGATTGGTTAATTGTTGTCAGAAATTTTGCAGTCGTTTCTTAATCTGAATTCATAATCATCCCTAGAGATATGGATGCAAGTAATAATCTTCCAACAAGATAAAACAAATCTCACATTTTTCTTAGAATTGTAAAAATCTGCTCCATCAAAAATAACCCAACTCAACTCTACTTTATATGATTCATACTAATTGGAAAAAAATCAATAATTTAGAGCTTGCCAAGGACAGAAGTATGCAAAATTTAACATGTTAAAATTTTGATAAATTCAAAACTCGAAGTATTTGAGGCATGGCCGGGCAAGCCAGTCTGGTTGGCCGGTTTTTATTGTTCTGAGTAACATTGTTTGCAATGCTGTTTATCAGTAGTTTAGGAAATCTTGTTCTAAATTTTGGACCTACCGAACTACTCAATTAATGCGCCACAATTGATGTCTTGTGTGATTATGAATGTGGGATGATGTGATGCTTTCGGGGCCACCTATTTTGACTTGTCGGTACCAATCACCGAATTGCACTTGCTGGCGAAACCCCACTTTACAGACCCTTGTCTCCGTTTGGTAGCAAACAGTTATGAGTTGTGAATTGGGACTACAAAAGTGGCTGATCTTGTCTCATCCTTTGGCCCTGTTTCTCAAAAGTTTTGTAGCTGGATAGAGCTTCCGTCTTTTTATATTTGGGAGCAGCGCAATCCTAGGGTTGGAATCGGCCAATACAGAAAAGTGAAAATGAGAGGAAAACATATGGGTGACCAAGCACCTCATGACATTGCATTCAAGATAGAAATGAATTTCATTACACATTTGGATTATTGTCATACAGCAATGGACACGAGACCTAGAAGATCGGTGTTACTATTGCTCCCACATCATGGGCTCGGGGAAGGGTATAATGTGCATTTATCCGTATGTCTATCTTTTTTTTTTTTGCTTTTTTTTTCACCAAGATGCTATCTTAGGGATTGATAGATCATGGAGTAACTTTTACCGTTATTTGTCCTTTATTTCTGGTCATAGACATTTAAAAAAAAAAAAAAAAAGAAATTAGAAAAAGAGGAACGATGCCCATGGCTGTGGGACCTCGATGTTCCGGCGACTTCTAACATTTGTCATTGATGTGTTAAAACCATTACGGCGGTTCCAGGAAACGATGGCAGCAGGATGGCAGGGACTGGATTTACAAGCTTGGTGGTTCTATTATTGGCTTCTTTCTCGTTCCATTAAAACTCGCCTACATTGCTCTTCGGAGCCATTCGGGGATTGAGCATCTACGAGAGTCAATAATATAAAGACCATTCACGTACTAGAGAGCTGCATTTCCACATTTTGGAGATATTTAAATTGTTCTGCATTCTCTTGCTTGCCGATGTATCTCCCTTTATTAGGACTACGTAGGCTTTGTGTGAAACCCTGAGTAATAATATATATATATATATGTTCGTTATTTAAAAGAGCGTGTGTTGATCATGATAAGCCAAAATCTGCCTGACGCTAGCAGGCAGCCCCCCCCCCGCCCCCCCCTCCCCCCCAAAAAAAAAACCAGTTTTAGAAATCGGGTTCCCGGATTGGATTCAAATTGAAAGCATTTCGGAATCCGCATTATATCTGCAAGAGAAGGCTGTTGAATGGACTTCGGGCCCGTATGGTTACTTTGTCTTGGCCCCTTAAATATGTATTAGTACCATCGCTGAATGTTTATTTGTATACTTATTATTATTCATAATTATATATTAAAACCTAAAATATATATAATTAATAATTATAATAAATAAATTAAAGTATTAATTTCCTGGACATATCAATTTAAGTTCCTCCATATCAATTTACCATAATTTTAATTATTCTGAACATATATATATATATATATATATCTAAAATAAATATCAATTTGACCAATTTAGTTTTTCTTTAAATTGGTTCATTTTTAAAAACCAATTAAATCTCTAGTATTTAGTAGAAGAAGTTACTAGAAGAATCAGGGAAAACCTGGAGGAGCCGTGGAGGCGAAGTTGTGCCGGGCGCGTGCGCTTCTCGTCATCCCGGTTCGGTCGATCTCTCAATTTCATTTCTCATTCAATTTTCAACATTTAGCGCGAAAAATGGACGCGGCGAAACTGAAAGAACTGAAGGGCGTTCGTCGAGCAGTGCAAAGGCCAATCCTTCCATCCTCGACGATCCTTCCCTCTCTTTCTTCCGCGATTTCCTGCAGAGGTCTTTTCTCTCATTTTCCCCTTCTCATTTTTCTTTTCTTGAGAACTCAAAAAAAAAAAATAATAATAAATAAAAAATAAATAAATAAATAAATAAATATATATATATATATATATATATATATATATTATTTTTTTTTTGTTTTTTGTTTCCTTTTAATTGTTTCAGTCTGGGCGCCGAGCTGCCTTCCGCCAACGCTAATTCAAAAGCGGCAACGGATTTTCAGAAGTTCTCATCGTCTGCGTGTATTTATTTATTTATTTATTATTATTATTTTCGTGTGGGTTTTGATGCTCTGTGTGTGTGTGTGTGTGTGGGTGGGCGCGTGTATGTTGTGAATGCGTGGGTGCAGAAGAGGCACGTGGTGGAGGATATTGACGATGATGAGACGGAGGACGGGGAAGCTCCGAGAGCCGAGCCCCCGAAGAGGAAGCGAAAGAGGATGAGATTATTGAATAGGATATTGAGCTTGAAGGTGACATTGCGGAGCCTGATAGTGATCCTCCACAGAAGGTGAATGAATTTAATTAGGGAGACACAGAAATAGACGCATATATACAGACTCACCTTATTGAATCATTACCGTTAATTATTATTGCCAGACGTGAATATCGTATCTAATCTATTTTCTGTGTCTTTTTGACTTTTTTTTCTTGTTTTCGAATATTGTATTATCTCTTTTATTATTATTATTATTATTATTATTATTATTGTTATTATTATTATTTAATTCATTTCTAATGTAGTAATGGATTTTGAATGCTTATAGATGGGAGACCCCTCCGTAGAGGGCACAGATGAGAGCCGCGATGCCTCCCAAGGGGCCAAAAGCCAAGGCCATGGAAGCCATTTCCAAAGGTTAGTATATAGACATTAAGGTTAAAGTTTATTAATGATTGATCTAATGAATGTGTGCCAGAATTTAAACTTTGGTTGCATTGCGGGTAAACTAGAGGATGCTATCGAGCATTTAACAGAGGCGATTTGTCTTAACCCAACATCAGCAATCATGTATGCAACCAGAGGTATGCAATCATTGTGTTTGTCGTGGGTTACTGCTTTTTAGTTTTGAAGGTGGATGTAACTCAGCCTAGAATTTCATTGTGTGCTTTTTAATTTTCTATATTGTGATCCTTATAGCAAGTGTCTACATCAAGATGAAGAAGCCAAATGCTGCTATTCGGGATGCCAATGCAGCTCTTGAGGTTCTTTTCTCCTTGCTTGTTCATAACATTTATCTATCTCTGTGTTAGTTGCTCATCACATGTGATGTGGATGCACTCCCATTTAAATGATTAGAACAAAAGGTAAAGTTAAGGGTGATGTTCACAAACCCTGTTGGCTATTTCGGATTAACCCAGATTCAGCTAAGGGCTAAAAGTCTCTTGGTATGGCAAGAGCATTACTTGGTCAGTGGGAAGAGGCTGCTAGAGACCTTCACCTGGCATCAAAATTGGATTATGATGAGGAAATAAATGCTGTACTTAAGAAGGTTCTCTCCCCTTTTTATTTCCTGCTCTTATTCTCCCTCTTGTGTTCACTTATTCAGTTGACAGCACCTTCTCAATTCACACGTTCATGTTTCAAGGATAGGCATTATCTATTCATTGGCATATCATCTTAGTCTTTTGAAATTCAAGGTACTAACTGATCAAAACTAGTTCCATTCAGGAAGTTATATGGCATGTCAATTCGCCTTTCTTGTTTAAGGCACTGGTCTTTGATTTTGCATTATCGCTCTTAGGGAGCCAGCTTAATTATAGTGCTCCACAGACAACAACTCTGCCATTATATTGTCCAAAAATAAGATTTAAATGGTCTAGTTGCTTGTTGGCTTTCATTGACAGGGTTAAAGTTGCCGAATATGAATCTTGTCACATCAGTTCATAGGAACAGAACATCTCACATGAATTTCTTCACTTCTTAGGTTGAACCCAATGCACACAGGATTGAAGAACATCATAGGAAGTATGAGAGGCTGCACAAAGAGAGAGAGGAGAGAAAGATTGAGTGTGAGAGGCAGTGTTGCCGTGCTAAAGCTCAGGTAAATATAATCATGCTCATTGCTTCATGGATGTGCTGCCCTCTTTATGTGATTCTTTCTTTCTTGAATCCCTTTTTGAAGGCTGAATATGAGAAGGCCAAGAAGCAAGAGCAGTCATCTTCTAGTAGAAAAGCTGGAGGTATTCCTGGTGGCTTTCCTGGAGGTATGCCTGGGGTTGGAGGTTTCCCAGGTGCCATGCCAGGAGGGGTGCCTGGAAATGTTGATTTTAGCAAAATACTGAATGTAAGTATGGTAGATATTTTTAGTTGCTCTTTCAGTGTTGTTTTCTTGGATTTCGATAAAAAAAAAAACAGATTGTGTTTGAAGTTATTCATCTATGTTGCACCATGTGCTTTGTTTTGATGCATGATTCTGTAACACACATATTAAGGCAATGCCTTGTGTGGAGAGTTGCAGTGGTCAAGGGAATACGCAAGTCAGTTAATGCTATATTATACTATGTCATTATATTCTTATTTAATGTGCATTTTATTGTTTGATATGTTGACAGGACCCTGAATTGATGACTGCATTTAGTGATTCAGAAATCATGGCTGCTCTTCAAGATGGCAATCCTATTTTTTCTAAGCTTCAAAATGAGCAGAGCTTTATTATTACTTAAAAATATTTTGCATTGTTGTCCTTTTCACTTTCACCAAAAATGATAGTTATTTTCTACAGTGCTCATGGTAAACAATATTAGAGGAATATTTGCAAAAGATGTGCCCTAAAAGTATGATTGTGGGATGTTAGGAACTAAACGTTCCCTTTTATGGGAATGGAATATTTTTGGAAACTCCAGAGTTGGATTTCCTCACCAGAAAAAATATCTTAAATAGTCCTCTATGTTGGAATATGAGTGTATGACTTTTAAGAATGTTGCATCATACCATATCTAAACTAGTTGAAATTTCTGATGCCTCCATACAAAATTGCCTACTAGATGAAATCTGTGATATGATCCATATTGATTGCATGTAGTCAAATGTTTCATTAATGAAACCACACTTCTGTCACAGTGGCAGTATCATCTGGTCACTTCCACGCCCACCTTAGGTCGGTTGTAGGTTTATGAAGTCTTTTTTAAGAAAACATGGATTGTGATTTCGTGAGCTTATGATAGCTAAATGGAAAACCTTTCCGTGGTTCAATTTCACTTTTATAAACCCCTTTAGCCACATTTTAGCAACAGACACTTTTATTTCCTAAATCTTCCAGTTGAACCTCAGCAGCTGATGATGTTAGCAGCCTGTTGGTTGCTTGATAAAACGGACATCCAGAGAAATCACTATATGTTGGTGAATTTGAATTAATTCCATGTAGTAAAAATTTTAGTTGCCCCTATAACTGCATAAAGAGAGGTGTATTCTTGTTTTTTTGTACTCTTTCTATAATGCTGATTTGACCTTTTACACCCTCTTTGTTCCATCACTATCATAATACTTAGACTAGCGCTCAGTGTTCGATTGATACTCATGGTAGATTCCCCTTAGAATTCTGGTTTATGTGCTCATGCCTGATAATGGTTCTTATGCTATCGAATGACTTCTCGGTAATGAAGAACCCAGCCAGTATTGCAAGCATCAATCGAATCCCAAGGTTGCTCCTATAATCGCAAAGACGATGAGCAAATTTGCCGGACCCCAGAAGTGAACAGCTATTGATGTTGTCACCATGCTTTCGAAAAACCCTTTGTACGTGCTCTGGTGTTATTGGTCCACAAACCTTTCTGACCTTTGGGCTGCTGGGCTGTCATGTTCAATGTCTAACAGATCAATCACATAGCATGAAAACCAAAAAGTTCAATCTCTATTTTAATTCTTGGCTAGTTTGATTGATGAGATTTAGTTTAATGGTACTCGTCTTCAGGATGAAGCCAAGTAACCGAGAAAATATATCTACCTCGACAAGAATCCTGATGTCAGTTTACAAGTACTCTACTCTTATTGGACTTTTTGGATCGAGGGACATAATCATTAACGGGGTGCAAAAGTAAGCATATTATATTTTATCGTGCACCCCAAGCCCAATAGTTCTAGGCAGCCCAAAGTCCAATTAGGTTCATTTAGTGCAGTGAGATTTCGATTATAAAATCATTGGTCAAATGTTTTTCCGAGTATTCCATTATTTTCTTCTGCAGTTCGTTTATCTTCTAATATGAATGTGTAACTTTTGGCTTTGACAAGGACAATACGCACAATAGGTGGGCGTTAAAACTTCCCTTTAGTATTGAGCTCACTCAATTGCTTTGCTTTCTCCTTTCCTTTTAGTGGAAGACATGTTTTGTGTCAAATCCAAGCGTTTTCTTTCATTCTTTTTTTTTTTTTATATGTTTTTGTTAACGTTCTTCGTTAATGGTTCAACCTTTTTGTGAGATTGAAAGGTTCTACGGTGTATTGTATCGAGTGAATACATTATTTTCTTCCAACACTCCCGCGGCCGTATATTTAAGTTCCTTCTTCAACGGGCTGACAAGTAAAAAATGACCTCTGACCCACTGGGAATAGCCCAACAGTGGAAAGCACTCGTTGAGATGAGACACCAGCCAATGTGAGAATTCAGTTCGGGACATCATCGACCTCAATTTCTTAGCCGTCTATGATCATGGTTGGCCAAATATGAACCCCACCTCTACGATTGACCAGTTATTGATGTTATTATCAATGCAGATGATGAAGTTTCAATGCCACTAGCAAAAGTATGCATCTACATCTGCTTAAAATTTGGGGTGGACTGGTCTTCCAACCTATGTCGGGTCTTCCTCACCTTAATTCAACTCAAAAAGTACACCTCCCTCCCATTTTCTATGCCCATCATAATTTTTTCATCATATAATTTTTGATTTGTCTTTCTAAGACAAAGAAGAGCTGAAAATAGCATGTCTATGCTTGTCCTTGAGGAAATTTCGTCCTCATATTATTCATTGAAAATACTACATGGACGCAACTTTTTTTGTGTGGATAAAAAATTATTATAGGCAGTAATATTGTGGTTATTAATTTGATCATGATTGTTTCTCCTTCTCTCTCCAGGGCCCAATTCTTTTAGGCTTTTTTTTTTTTTTTTTTTTGAAACCTAGTGAAGTAGGAGAGTTGGGTTATTTCTTTTTGTGTTTTTTTTTTAGTGGGCTAAGCAAGACTCCCTCGCCCTCACGACAATGTCACATTGGTGACAAAATTTTGTACTTGTATTCTCTTTTTAAATTGTCATCCAAAGGCAAGGTTACATAAAAAAACAAAATAACTTCATTTCAAATTTAAAACACTCTGAAATTTGTAGTTTAAAATCTGATATTTAAAATAGAAAACATGTCTTTCCATTTAAACGAAAATTTCATCTCAACACCTCTTGACGCAATGACATTTTATTTGCATTTCAGCCACTCATCTACCCGTCGACTTCTAGGGTAAATATGACATTATGGACTTAGATTAATGTTCCCTTAATGACGCCTACATTACTCAAAACTTACGTAATGAGACAATGTAATGAATATCAAAAGGGACTCCTCAACATAACAGTATTGTTATAGTCAAATTATTTGGAGTTTTGTTGACACAATCTTTGAGTTCCCATTTGGTGGTTCTTAAGTCGCTATAGTGTTGCCCGATGGTGTTTGAAGCATGATTATGAGATGTACCGTTTTGAGGCTCATCATCAACACAAGTGGGGCAACTTGAAGCCACATATCCCACATCCCAATAGCTGGTTATAAATAATTAAGACAGTTAATATCAGTTAGCCCAGTTCATGAGATGTGGCGAAGTTTAAATCAGAAAGCAATAATATTTACTACTCCAGAAAGAGAAGGGCGGAGAAAGCAAATTTGTCAAACTTTGTCAAATTTGTCAAAATGGTAATAACTCTTGTAAGTTGACATTGATGTCACAAACCTCTGTTGGACTCCACCACATGACATTGAGATGCCTAGAAAACTTTAACCACATCAATTTTCTGTATTAATGTCTCCCTGTAAAGACAAATGGAGGTATAGTTACTTTGATGAAAACCAAGTGCTTTGGTACAGATGAAAGGATTTTAGTTATTTATTGTTTGCTTTCTATCAATTTTTATTCTTCAATTTGTTTCTCCTTGGATATATGTGGAAAAAACGATGCGTATAAACAAGAAATACATTGAAGCAACTATCAAGTTGTCTGAACATAAACTTTCAACTGCTACGGCAGCGGCAAAGCTCGACCGGACAGAATCAGTTACACAGGCAACCTTACTCGCTCTTGTTAGGATGCCAAATTGATTCCAATCGGGTTAAAAAAAAAAAAAAAACAATTATAAGGATATAATTACGCAAGGCCAAAAAACATTTGTTTGTAAATATCCGTTTTAGTTGGTAAATTTTTGAATTGACCCCATTATTTTGTTCAATGGGTGTAAGGTTTTTTGTCATATTACTGGGGTAAGGTTATAAAAGTTTAAGACTCGGACCATACATATAGAGTAGTTTTATTTTATTTTTTTTAAAAGTTCAGTGAGGGCAATTGCCCATACTGGACTATATATACATCTAACCATATTCGGGACTAAGTCTCTCCATGGACGATTTTAAGCATGCAATCTCTCACTTTGGTACGGCGCATTCAGGATTTTGCTCCTGTAGTGCTCCTAGCAAAAGTTCACGTCCCTTTCTTCGGGCATGTTTTGGAGCATCCCTTGTATATAAATGTCAACAGTCGGCAATTAAAGGCAGAGGCAATAACAAACATCTAGACGTTGAATCTGACCTATATGTGGTCACCATACGTGGCTAACAATGACTTAGCTTGAGTGATCAAGATTGGTCCAAACGTTCGCGGATCATTTGAGGAAATTTCCACACTGAAGAACTAAAGACACATGTTTAAGCATAGAGAAATAAAGTCAAAGACAAGAAATTTAATTATCTGTGAATATGGTTACATATCATACAATTTAATGAACGTCACAAGGTCAAGTTCTTAAAATGAACTTTGACATGGAGAACTGTCGGGAAGACTAAGCGTGCAAGAGAGTAACAGAGGGCTGTATAGGTTAGTCATCAAAATCTCTGGATGTCGTGTGATTTCTATGTGAAGGTTAAAAAAAAAAAAAGGAAAAAAGACTCAAGGGTCATGTTCAGATCGAGATTTTCAGGTCTTCTACAAGACATCGAAGTGGATTTGGGTTCATGTGTAGAACAATCTACAAATTATTCCAGAAGTTCAATTTACGTGCCACAAGCACCGTGTCAAATGGAAATTAATTAAATAAAGAGTTTAATACAACACAGTTGAAGAAATAAGAATAAGATATTGTTGAAATACAATTGAATTGTGAGATCTACTTATAAAGTGAAATTTTATTCTTGCTTTAATGAGAGTGTCTATTTACTGTATTACTCATATGTTTTTCTAAGATAAAGTAATTATGACTTAAAACATTGGAAGTACTGAGATGATTTCTTGTGGACAGCATCTGAAAATGTGCTTTAGATTGTATCTGCTTAGCAGGACCTCAAATCCAATGTGGACATGTGGTTTAAAGAAGAAAAAACAAAGGAACGAGTATAAATACAACATATTATTCTTTGGAAATGTCAGTGGTTAACGATGATTGGACTTGAAAGGTAAGGAGATTAGCAAGCTGATAATGTAATGCGTACTTACAAGAAAGACGATAATGTTAAAGTGTAGACAATCTTCATTTAATTCTATTATTGTCTTTAAGCAAAGGTAAACGCTAATTAACCCCCTTTGAAATGAAGAAATCTTATTTAGGCACCTGTTAAAGGGATAGAAGGAAATGCACACACCCCCCCCCCACACACATGCACATATATAAGATGAGACACGCTCATTTAGTTTGAGTTGCTAATCTTGTCCAATAAAAAAATCTGGGGATGAAATAGCCATAGTTAGCTTAATGGGTGTTTATTTTAACTTTTAAGGGGTACTGATTGCTTTTCAGTTTCAAACAGCATGGGAAAAGTGTTCGATAAATTTTTTTAAAGCTTGCTGTTTGCTGATAAGTCTCCTCAATAGTAGCTGATCCAAAAAATAGCTTTGAATTACTTTTTAGATAAAACATTTGCTGATTGATAATATCTGTACTGAAATACCTGTGTTAATATTAGCTAAGCTCTTTATATGGTGTGTTGCCCCACTCTCCACGCTTACGAAGAGAAAAAGTAAAGGTCAGTTTATATGGTTTATAACGCTAATATGAAGGAGAGACAGAGAAGCCAGAAGAAAGAAAGAAAAAGAAAACAAGAAAAATTAGAGAAGAAAAGGTCTTCATTCATTTCATGTGATTGAACACAACTGCTCTCTCAGAACCATTTATTTTTCTTAGCATCTGATTGCTAGCATGAATTTGACTAATTTTTCTTGAAACTGAAACAATACAAGAATGATCTGCAATGGGGTTTCCTTTGATAGGCACGAACATGGTCCTTCATTAACAACCACCTCCTGGACCCCTCCCCCCTCCAAAGTCTTTTCTCGCTATGTCTCACAACTTTTTTTTTTTTTTTGGTTTGTTTTTTTGGGTACTATTGGAGGCTCAAAGCCAAAATGTCTCATATTTTTCTTTCTGTACTTGTACAAGACTGAATTTTTTCTGGGCGACATTTAATGTAAGTGATCGAATAAGATGTCTTCTCTTCCTGTGTCTTAAGCATTTGCATATACATGAGTGCACATACATCTAAACATATGCTTATCTCTGTTAAAAAATATATATATATATATATATGTTTATTTGTCTTTTTTCTCGTATAGTCATTTTATTATTTAAATAATACAAAAATATCAATTTAATTAAATATTATTACTTTATTTCATTTATCAACAATAATAATTAATAATTAATAATAAAAGTTTATAATAAAAAATTAAAAATAGTAATTAACATTTAGTAGTGAATAATAATGATAATAATAATAATAAACTAAATAAATTTTTAGTAGTTATTAATTAAAATAAATTTGAAATTGTGTGAATTTTATGCATAATTTTAAGATAAAATAAAAGAATAAAATTTTGGATTTGAAATTATTGCGCACCCTTTACTCTTAGCCACATAAACACTTGAGTTTGTATAGACATATACACGTTCATCAAATAGCATAACCTTTGTGTTTTGATGATTTTTTTTTCCATCGAAAGTTAAAACTCATATTTTGTGAAATTTGAGAGAGATGAGATTTGAACACCCCAAAAATTCTGCTCTTTGCAACCAACGAAACTGAACCTAATTAGTTATGTTTTGACGACTCTATTTAACAAAAATAATTGAATTTAGGTAGGTCTCAAGTTCAAATCTATCATTGTTGAGGGCCAATATTTCCTCTTGTATTTTGTCCTGGGGACTGAGATTCACCTGTTACATGAGAGCACATCAATTAACATCCATTGAGAGGATTGTTTAGAGCTTCAATTTTGAATACATCCTTTGTATATTCAAAACAGTTGATTGAAATGCGATTTGAGGCGTCTTCATCACACATGGCGGAGGAAAGGGGTCTATCTCGTTAGAAGAAGTGAGCTGGCTTTTCGTATTACTATTGCGACATATGAATTCCTTGACTTGAATTGTACACACAGAATTTCTCTGTACGCACATGTCTACGTTTCGTAGGCTGCAATTAATCGTGTCTTCTGTCTTCTGTGCTTTTATTTTAATTTCTACTTGTTGTGCTTTTTTATTGTGGTTGTTTATAGAATAGCTCAGAAACCACTTTGCATGAGTAATTGTTGCTGGCAATGTATGATATATTCGATAAATAATATTAAGCTTTGATACAAAAAGGGAATTTTTTAAATAATTATTCAAGATATCCGTCCAGGCAGTTTTCATTTATGATGGCTTGGGATAATGATTAAAAAAGTCCATATATAGAATCTTTATCTATTCTTTTTTTTTTTTTATATATAACTTTTGATCATCATGTATTTCGTTATTAAGCTCTAATTTTTTTCTTTTAAATTTTTGCACTAACTTGCATTTATAAAACAAAATAGAATAACAAGTAAAAAATGTATAGAATCTTTATGTCTTTACTGTTGAGTTCTTGTTTTTTTTTTTTTTAAATTTTTATATCTGCTTTTTTCCCCCAACTCTCTATACTTTTTCTCTCTACATTGTTTTTCCATCTTGCAACTGCCTTATGTATTTCATGTCTGAAAAACAAAAATGTGTCCCTATAATAATTCCATTTTTTGATGTTGCGATCATGTGGTACAATGTATTATCTTATCATACGGAGTCCCTGTCAATGGTCCCACTAGGATTAGATGACATAACTTTCTTATGAAATAATCGTCATTCTTGGTCAATAAGTTAGAAAAATGTTACACGTTCATTTTAATTTAAAAAATTAGTCCAACACTCAAAGATGTCGCAGTCGTAATTCCAGTTGCAAATTTGCCTGCAAGTATAATGTGAGGTTTCACGGGCTAGAATTCTTGTGTACTCTCCAATTTCAGGGCAGAGAGCTATTGTTCATTCAACTCTAATCATCCTTATACTCCTTGAAATGCTAAGAACCTGAAAAGGTTGATCCTGACGACTGGTAGTGTGAGGATCATCAATTCAGAAAGCCATGATTAATGGGTTTAATTTAACTTTCAGTCGTCTCACTCTCACAAACTCAATCAACAAGCTGATGACAGCATGATTCATACATTATCCGACTACCTATATTTTGTTCCAACTAAAGTATGTACCAATTAGATAAAATCCATTTCAATGGACTTTATGGATGAATCCAAGGGCTATCAAACCTCGTTAATGCTAATTTATGACTTATTACTTTTATGCCACACATAAATGACAAACGTAGTGATGAAGAAATGAGTGACGAAATGGTTGAGGAAGCCTGCAATCAGGGAGTAAGATTGTGTAGGAAAACGGGAATTCCCCCCCCCCTCTTTTTTTTGTGGCTTTCCCATTTTCAATTATTTGGGTGCTTGATTGCTCCAAGCTTTGGTCACCTATCATCTTTTACTTTCACTCATTTTCTACTTCAGCAGTTCAGCACAGAGCAGAACAAGCCATATATTCTAGTTCCCATGTCACTTTCACAAACCAACGGTGGAACCCGGAGTCTCTCCCTCTCTCTCTCTCCGTCTTTGTACTTATATTTATATATTTTCCGGGCACTCCATGATGGTATTATATAAAGGTGGGTGTTACAGGCAGTATTTGTGAGATTTCTTCTTCTTCTTCTTCCGTGTTTTTTTTTTTTTTTTTCCATTAGCCACTCTTGTATTAGTGTGGAGATGGGCAGACAACCTTGTTGTGACAAACTAGGGGTTAAGAAAGGGCCATGGACAACTGAAGAAGATAAGAAACTGATCAACTTCTTTCTCACCAATGGCCAGTGCTGTTGGAGAGCAGTCCCTAAGCTCGCCGGACTCCGGCGATGCGGCAAGAGTTGCCGGCTCCGATGGACTAACTATCTTCGCCCGGACTTGAAGAGAGGGCTCCTTACAGAAACGGAACAGCAATTGGTTATTGACCTTCATGCTTGTCTTGGCAACAGGTTGATCCTCTTTCTTCAAAGTCATTGATACATATGATGGATAATTATGCAATAAAAACATATATGTGCTATTTTTTTCGTATGTTTTGTCAATGGTGAAAGCAGGCAATGCAATTTAAATTTAAGCATTTGGCAACCAAACTCAGAATGCCTGACCATATTCAAACCATCTTATCTGAAAGTAGGTCTCTGCATAATTAGGAGTAAAAAGAAACCAGATTCCCATATGGTGGGATCTGGGAAAAGTTAGATGCACATACCTTATTTATAATTTTAAGTGTGTTTCAGTTTTTTCCTTTTTCCCTCTAAGTACATCTGAGGGAACAAAAGACCGCATACGTGACATAAGGTTAAAGACTGCCAAGTTCAAAAATGATACCGCCCCCTTTCCAGAACATGTTCTATCTGATTGTTTTGTGACTCATTATCTAGTTTAGAAATCAGCTTTCTAGAAGTGATATAGTATTCTTATCAAGCAGATTTGGCCATTTGCTTTGTTAAGTCCTATAGATTTCCTAGAACAATACCAAAATATTTCCTCTTGTGATTTTTAGCGTCGGTTTTTGATGTATTATTTTCCTATTGTTGTATGTAGATGGTCCAAAATAGCGGCGAGGTTGCCTGGAAGGACTGACAATGAGATAAAGAATCACTGGAATACTCACATCAAGAAAAAACTTCTTAAGATGGGAATTGATCCTGTGACACATGAACCCTTCAACAAAGAGGCCAAGCCTGTTTATGAAGTTTCATCTCAAGCTGATCTTTTAAAAGAAAACGGGAACGATCTGAGGCAAGAAAATGAAGGCACTGCTAGCTCTGAGGATAACCGGAGCTCATCAACTGAAAATTGTTCTACGGATGAATCGTCAGCTTTAATAGATAACATTTGCAGTGATGATACGTTACTGAATAGCCTGTGGATCGATGAGCCTCCTCTAGTTGATGCATCATGGAACAATATTCCTCCTGCAGCAGAAAATACTAACAGCCAAATGGGTAATTCATCCTGGGAGGATAACTGTACCTGGTTATTGGATTGTCAAGATTTTGGCATTCAAGATTTCGGGTTTGATTGTTTTGATGAAATCAAATTAAACACGTTCGGCGTGGAAGACCACAAGCGCTAGCAATGTTCATACTCTAATTTGTATGGTAGAGGAAAATTCTTGAGTCTAATATGAATACGTGAACAAAGTACCATGTGTATATGAATTTAAGTCCTTAATGTGTTTGAATTCTGCATGCTTTAGATCATGTACAGAAGGACGAGTCCTAATATAAGAATAAAAAACTTTGAGGTCATTCGTTCAAGTGGAAGGAACCGCCTCTCTATAAAAACAAAATTAAATTTACATCTGACCCTTGTTTAGACTCCACTTTATAGGAATTATTGTGAGTTGGTTCAAATAAACCTGGCTTTCTAAAGAGATTTCTCACCCACCCAGTCAAACAGTGGTAGAAATCAAGCAAAAATCCTTAGAATGTGACATTACTTATTTGGTGTCTCACAAATTTGTATTCTTGTATGCAGGAGCTAGTGTGGTCTTCACAAAATGTTGTTAACATCTGTATTTACGCATCAAGAGAAATAGAAAAAATAAAAAATAAAAAAAAAAAAA
>CM034058.1:1419638-1528019 GCA_019804595.1 Bruguiera parviflora | reverse complement strand
TATTTATTTATTTATTGACTTTGTATCCAAGAAAACTTTTTCATTCTTTAATATTTTTAATTCCAAAAAAGGCTCTTTGGAAAATTAAATTGGATTTTAAAAAAACTAAAATCATATAAAAATTAAAAGTTTAAAGCCCAGTGGCCATTCCCTTTGTATATTTCCACAAGATGAAAATTTGGGAAATTTTGGAAAACTTTCCCATTTCTTCACCACACCACCGCGCCTGAAAAAACGCCTCGGATTTTAACACAAAAACCCACTTCACAACCTCCAAAGACCCCTTCTCCTCCTCCTCCTCCAACGCTGCTGCCGCCGCCGCCGCCACGGTATTCTCGAAAACCTATTAAATATTTTCTATAATGTCCTCACTCCTTGAGGCCACGCCGCCATCCACGACAGGCAAGTTCAAGCCGGAGAAAACGGCAACGTACTTCTACACCCACCAACGCTCCCTCCGCTTCCACTCCTCTCCTTCCAAATTCACCCTCTACTGCTTGTTCTTCATCGCCGTCGTTCTCTTCTTTTACCGCCTCACCCCTCCCTCCCGCTCCGCTCCGCCCCGCTGACGCCGGCCGGTGCCGGCACCGAAGGCGGTCCTGATTGGCAGAAGAGAGTTCTCAAATCAGCGAAATCCAAGTCCCCCGGTGGCATTACGGTTCTAGTCACCGGCGCCGCCGGCTTCGTCGGAACCCACGTCTCCGTCGCACTGAAACGCCGTGGTGACGGCGTTCTGGGTCTTGACAATTTCAATCATTACTACGACCCCAGCCTCAAACGAGCCCGGCAAAAGGTACTGGAGCGACGAGGGATCATGAACGTTGAAGGAGATATCAACGACACAGCTTTACTAAAGAAGCTTTTCGATACAATTTTCATCACTCATGTAATGCACTTGGCAGCACAGGCTGGGGTTAGTTACGCAATGCAGAATCCGAAATCGTACGTTCATAGCAATATTGCCGGATTTGTCAATCTGCTTGAGGTCTGCAAGTGGGCAAACCCGCAGCCAATCATTGTGTGGGCGTCTTCGAGTTCAGTTTATGGGCTGAATTCGAAAGTACCCTTTTCGGAAAAGGACAGGACTGATCATCCATCCAGTCTTTATGCCGCGACAAAGAAGGCAGGAGAGGCAATCGCCCACAGTTACAGTCATATCCACGGTTTATCCATTACTGGGTTGCGGTTTTTCACTGTATATGGCCCCTGGGGGCAACCTGATATGGCGTAGTACTCATTTACTGATGACATTTTGAGAGGCAAGTCGATTGGCGTATTTAAAACAGCTAATGGAAAGAGCGTGGCCAGAGATTTCACTTACATTGATGACATTGTTAGGGGCTGCTTAGCGGCATTGGACACAGCAAATAAGAGTACAGGAAGTGGAGGAAAAGAGAAGGGGGCCGCGCAGTTGAGGATGTACAATTTGGGCAATACTTCACCCGTACCGATCACCGAACTTGTGAGCATGTTGGAGAAGACCTTGAAGAGGAAAGCCAAGAAGAAGGTGCTGCCATTGCCGAGAAATGGGGATGTGGAATTTAAGCATGCTAATATTAGTTCGGCGCAGAGGGAGCTTGGCTACAAGCCTAGGACCGATTTGGAGACTGGTATCAAGAAGTTTGTGAGATGGTATATTAGATTCAAAAATGAAAAAAATCAACAATGAAATACGAGAGTCAATAAGTCTGATTGATACTATAAATCTTTGTTCATTTTGGTATGGCAAAAGGGTGAAATATTTATCTTGCAATGTGTTGGGTTTGCTGATTGATTGGCATGGTTCTGCGCAAGGCACAGGAATGTATCCGCCACAACCTGCTTTACTTCCTTTTTCTATGTTGTTAGCCAATTTATCGGCTTTCACTGAAAGGAATTTCAATACTCTAGTTTTCACTGGGATCAATGTTTTGGTTTCCATGTTTTAGATGTGCAAGGTGGGGAAGACTTCGGACCTATTAGTGCTTCTTGTGCATTTTTGGCTCACATTTATGCATGTTACCTTGAACCAAATTGTCCAGAATAATCTGAGGTGGATGATTATGCTACATGATTTTTTCTGTTAGATGGATTCCTTGGGTTTTTTCTTTTTTTTTTTTTTTTCTTGGCAGGCGAACGTGCTATGTGATATAGCTACGTCTTTTATAGTTGGCCTTCTCGTTGGTATAATGTTGATCTAGATGATCAAAAAAAAAAGTTCCAGACATCCATTCATAGGTCATTTTTTTCTGAGAACTGTTTGATAATGTTTTGAGGAAAGCAACTGGTGTGTTAACTTATAGCTCCGGGTAGTTTTATGGTTTTGGGACTCGGGTTAATTATTCTTCGTTGTTTTCTCACGGGGTTGGTTTTGCATTCCCAATGCTATTGTCTATAATCCCACTTGAAACCCCCACTTTGTCAATTAGGCGTAGGACTGCAACGAAGGTGGTACAATGCAGAAACTCTTGATTGTATCTTGATGGTATAAGGTATTGCAACCAGCGGCCAGTGTGCCATTCTTTATTTGGAATGCTGTCAGATAGTCGAGAACTCGGGGTTTTGGAGAACAGGTTTACTCTGTTCAAGGCTTTTGGAAGTTCTGCAATCAAATTACTGGCTCCCTTTACTGCTACCATTCATCTCTCGCTCATTGATTCTTCTTTGGCGTGCTGGTTAACAGAGCTTAAAATAAAGTGGAAATCTAATAGTTGGCGAGAGGGATTCTCAGTAGTGTCCATTTATCTTCTTCGGCAGGAATATTTGCCCTCGTTTATCGGGTAGCTCCAACCTAATGCAACTATGAATGGTCACCTATCCAAATTGTTGTTTCTCCTTGTGAGACGCATTGCAGTTGCAGGTCATTGCTTTTATTGGCAATCGCGCCAGATGTGCAGCAACTTGGAAAACAGACTTTCATCCATCACCATTCGAATTGTCTGTTGTAATTCCAAACAAAGAACTCCGCATTAACGTCCAAGGAGGAGCATTACAGTCGGACAATTTATCTTCGTTTTGATCTCTTGCATCGTGGGCATCTCAGTTATCTCAAATACCGTAATCCTGTATCTACACGAGTTCCATACTCATGAACTAATAATGCTTTTTTCAAACTAACCAAATAAGCTGAAATTAATTTTTTAGAAAAATCATGTTATGTTTTTTGTCTTTTTGTTTTTTTCTTTAAAACACTTCTATGTTATGTTTTCCAACATGGCACTAAAGGTATAGTCTAATATTCAAAGGTTGTCTGATTTTCTATTTTTTGTAATTATGTGTTACATAATCCGATAGATGAAAGGTTGATAAACAGTTTCCGATACTCCATAGCATGTGACTCGTCTGGCAAATGAACAATTTGCTCAATAAGATACCTTCTGTTTATTTTTTAAATCCAAACAAAGCGTTACAGTTGCGTAAATAACCATCATCTGATTGTAAATAATAAAATAATAATGCAAGTGCGAGTTCGGGTCGGGCACACAACCAACGACAACGAGGTGACGTTGACGATCTGTTGAAGAGTGTGGCCGTCAGTTGACCGTTAAGAGCAATCAACGAGCGTTCTTTCCTCCCGTCAATCCCCTCCTCAACGCCGCCAACACAGAAACAAAAAACTAAAAATAAAAAAGAAAAGAAAAGTTAAAAAAAAAAAAAAACTAAACTAAACTGAGAATTAAAAAAACGATCATCAAATCGTGCAAGGAAAAAATAAAAGCGAAAAAGAAATCAACGGTGGGGGGCATTTGAGGTTTGGAGACAGAGAGAGAGAGAGAGAGAGAGGCAACGTTGGATCGATCGTTGTAATCAATACGATGTTTCTGTCTATGTGATGTGTTGAGAGAGAGAGAGCTCTGGAAAATTTGGGCAATGAAAGGGGTCTTCTCGGCGCCCGGTGATTACATTCACTTCAAGTCTCAAGTTCCCCTCCACAAGATCCCTGTATGTTCTTTCGCATTTTTCTCAAAATATTCGTTCTTTTCTTCTGATTTCAATGTTTGGAACACGAAAATTCAATCATGGGTCTATTCGTTTCCTTCAGTTTCCTATTGGGTAGTGTTTAGTTTAGCCGAAAGTCTCCTTTTTATCAGTTAATTGTTTGTGTTGTGTGATTAAATTCCATTCTTTTGATGTAATTACTATAGTTACTGGGTATGCTTTTGTTTTAGTTATTAGGTCCTGTTCAAGTCAATGACAAAAGTTGTTGTTGATGAAGATTTTTGCATCTTTGTTCTTCACTGCTATAGTTGATTTTAATTTTTCAGCCTGGAAAAAATTCAAATCTCTTCGATGGATGAAGTTTTAAAATCTATGTGGTTAAAGTATTTACCCCTTAACTTCATTCCGATGGATTTCTTGGCTATTGGGTATGTCATTTTGATTGGAAGCTTTATTTTGCTGTGATATTTTATGCGACTGAGTTCTATATGGACATATTGAATCGAATCCTTAGCTTCGTTACCAACCAGTTCGGATGTTATACTCATGTAACCTTCTGCTGTTCCTATGCAGACTCGTTTTGGTTTCCCTTTGTCGTGTAATTAGATCAGACTTACCATTGCCATTCTTGTTTACTTTTCTCGTATAATGGAACAAAGGCCTTTTGGTTTTCTTTCTCATTTGGAGGCTATTCTATTTTGAGAATTTTTTCTTGATGATATCTTTTTACTTCTTGTTTTTCTGGTTGTTTTTCATAGATTGGTACAAAGCAGTGGCGATATTATGATTTTGGTCCAAAGGCAGTTGCTCCACTTATCTGTCTTCCTGGAATAGCTGGGACAGCAGATGTATACTATAAACAGATCATGTCATTGTCCATGAAGGTAAATTTTGGATGTTTTACCATATAAGCAGTGGGACAAGTTTTTTAGCATATCTTGCTTTCTCTAAGGGAATCTTCCTCAGGATTCTATTTTTAAGTTCACAATGTACTATTGAGATCTGTAGACATTGCATTTGATCTCAATTACTGAATTTTAATACATCTACTATATATACATGTGGTTTGCTATTGTAGCTAACAATCTAAACCTGATATCATTTCTCTGCCAACTGGATTCTGGTTGATTGGTGACAATCATTATTCCTTGTTTTAGGTTCTGTAAACATACTGCTTGTGGTGGATTGTATTTATAGTATTAAGATTTTCAATTTTGCAGGGTTATCGGGTGATATCTGTTGATATTCCGTGTGTATGGAATCATCAAGAGTGGATCCAAGCATTTGAAAAGTTTTTGGATGTAATTGACATTCATCATGTAAGGGCCTTGATTTGCACACACACTCACTTCTCACTTTGCATCATCATCATCTTGGACTCTTGATATCAAGTTGTAGCATACTAAATGCATGCTTGTTTTGATTTACCTGTTAGTCAACTTCTTATTTCTACTTTTCCTTCACGCCCTCTGTTCTGTTGCACATGGCCAAATCCCCATGGCATCTCAAGCAGTTAAGGAAGCCAACATGTACAACGGCTGGCATGTTTCCTTTTTTTTAGTTGTTCCTTTGATGGCCAATTAGCCTATTTAAGTCTTTTGGCGGTAGGTAACGGGTTTTAAAACCTGTTGGGGGACTGGCTCTGAATGCACAAATATTGCAACCTTACTACTTACTATAGCAATAAACTATGGCATGGCATGTGTGTACTGTTGAAAATCATATGAAGCTTATAAGCTCAGGTACAAAATAACTTTGTGCAGGGCGAAGTAGATGAGTAATGCGGTATCATTTTATGATGCTTAAGTTTGTCTTTTGCAAACCATAGTAAGTTGGAAGTCAATGGCACTTATTTTTCTCCCTGCAGTCCTTCAAGTCTTTGAATGTGATGTATGTAGTTTACTAGTTATACTGCCGGTTAATGGAAAGATTTAACATGAAAAAATAACTATCATAAGAACTAAGAAGCTTGGAATATCATTATCTCCATCATTATTCGCTTACTACTGTTTTAGGGTAAACACTGAAAACAACAATGTGCTGATTGCTTCTGTTCACCATGTGTCAACGAATGGGCACTTAGGGTGACCTCTGGATTATCAATTTTTGTCTTTCTCAGGAAAATTAGTAATTGAGTGCACACATTACCTGTGGATTCTATAATAACTGACCACTGATAGAGCCTATTACAGAAGAATAGGGTTGCAATCCTTCTCATTCAGGTTCATTTACAAATCCATGGCAGTAACTGTGGTTACTCGTTTTGTGTTTGCTTGCTTGAAAATATATTCCATCATTTTTTTTACCTCTTTCAGTTGGCACTAGTGGTTAAGACTCTGAATACATGTTGAGTACACTGATCTTTATATGTCTAACAGGTGCACCTTTATGGCACATCTCTTGGAGGCTTCCTAGCACAACTTTTTGCACAGCATCGTCCAAGGCGAGTGAGATCACTGATACTATCAAATACATTTTTGGACACACGAAGTTTTGCAGCTGCCATGCCCTGGGCTCCTGTGTATGTGGTTGTCATAAAGCTTATTGTATTGTCTTTCTATGTCTCCAGTGGAATAAAAGCTATTGGTGTAGTGTCACTAATTGATATATTCATCAGCTTCATGGAATAAGTAGGCATCGAATATATGGTGATTTTGAGCATTTAAAACAATATTTCCAAACATCAAACTGTCTGCCATACGCCTTTGATCATGTACAACAAAGGACCAACATTGTCTTTGAGGTATGATCTGGTTAACGACTAGGGGTATGTAACTGGGAAATCATTGGAAGACAATGATGTTATTTGTTCATGGAGTTTCTTCTACCAAATAAATGTGTTATCACAGACTAGGAAATTTCAATCAGATGCATGTGTTTGTCTTTTTTCTTTTTACAGGCTTCTTGGTTAGGTGCTTGAGAATTAACTTGCCCAATTGATGTATTGCCTTTTGCAGTGTTAGTTGGACCCCTTCTTTTTTACTAAAGAGATATGTTTTAACCGGAATTCGCGATGGTCCTCACGAACCCTTTATTGCAGATTCAGTGGACTTTGTTGTTTCCCAGGTGGAGTGCTTAAAGGCTGTCTCACATTTCTTTGGGCATGTTTAATATTCTGATAATCTAGCACTAATACAAGATAACCACCAGCTACATCCCATTCGATGGGAGTTTGTCTAAATGCTTATGAAAGCCAACGTTGTTAATTAGAATGGTTGTGTAGGGTTGTCAATGTGAATATTGGTTGGGGATGAGGGGGGGAGAAGAAACAGAGAAATTGAAAAAGGGAAATTTCCTGATATAACATGGAAATGGTTGGCTTAAAAACAAGAATCTTGTATTTGGTGCACTGAGTTTCATTCTTTTCCTTTTACTTGTATATGAGTGCTTATTGAATGATACAAGTTGTAGAATGTTTCTTGTTTCTTTTCCTTTGTTTCTCTTAGACCTTATGGTGTAGTACCTCTTGTCCAACTATTTCATTTGTACTTTAATTTTCCACCTTCCGATAACAATGATAAATTTGTGGCTTCTGATTTTGAATTCAGGTTGAGACATTATCAAGAGATGACTTGGCAGCAAGGTTGACTTTGAACGTTGATGCTGCTTCAGTTGGATCTCTTCTGCTTTCAGATTCATCTGTCACTATAATGGATGTAAGTTATATGGTGCTTGATTCATTTTGTAAATTCTGTGTGTTTTCACTGGTAAGGTGCTTCTAAAGTGCAGGCCTGTTTAGTGTTCCATCACATGAATTATCATCTAGGTCCTACTTAGGAATAAGTCAGTTCTATTTTTCTGGAGAGAATGGATTAATTATCCAACTGAACATTCATATTTTTAACTCCCTATTCAATTTGAAAGGTTTTGCTTCATAGAATGCATGCTTAAAATAATAATAACATTAAAATGTAATGTTCCATTGTAAGGGGAAGCAACAGAACCTTGATTCTTCAATGTAGTCTAGATTCTATCCTCTAGACAACTTACTTTAGGCTTATTTACAATGTGAATACCTGTTCTATGAGATGGTCAATATCAAAACTTAATAATCAGCATCTTTCCAACATTCTCTTACTGCTTTTCAGTGTCATATGCACTATGTGGAGGAAGTAAAAGTAGATTATTTTGTGAAATACTTTATTTGAACTATCAGGAGGAAAGTTAATGTTGGCATAAATTTTCAACTTTCAATTTGAAGAACCTTGAATTGTGAGAGGTTATCATATATACCTATATATGGGCATTTCACTCCTTTTTTTGGTTTTTCCTCTTTTCTTTTTGAGTCTTGAAATTCTCAACTTTGAACTGAACAAGTAAATAGAAGTGTCTCTTAACTACTCTATTGGTTCTTTTGATTTGCCCACTTCTCACTCCTCAAAGACAAATGATTATTGTGCAATTCCCCAACAACTGAAAGATCAATTGAGTGAAAGATATCCTGAAGCAAGGCGAGCTTACTTAAAGAGTGGAGGTGATTTCCCATTTCTTTCCCGTCCAGATGAGGTCAACTTGCACCTTCAGGTTGGCAGAATGTCAATGATTCATAAAATCCAAGTATTTTGGTTCTTGCTTGGCAGTAAGTTGTCTGTATTATTATCCATGTAATTACAGTTGCATCTGCGCCGAGTTGGTGTAGAAGCTCGACCAGACTTGGTCCGGGGCATCCCAAAGGATGGTACTGGGGGAAGTCATAGTGAAAAGAAAGATGGAAACGATGATCCAGATGATCAATCCAAAGATGATGAAGGAAGCTCAGAGGCTCCATCCGGGGAAAATAAGTTACATCCACCTCCGAAAAGTATGGCCTCCCACAGTTTAGATGAACAACCTGTAACCAGTGCCGAAGCTTGCCTTGGTGGAGAGGAAGGAACAGAGGATCCGTATGTATTGTTGAAGAAACCACGTTACGTTGATGCAGAGATCATTTTGCTATTTATATGGGAAATTCTCGTTCATTATTTTCAACATTGTTGGGAGTCATTGTACATTGCCACAAGTTTTCAAAAACTCGAGGCAATTGGTGTAAAATAGAAGCAGGATGTGTACTTTGACAGCAACTACTCCCAATTTCCTTGTTCAGCAATTTCTGATGTTTTTGCAAGGAATTTTTTCTTTCTTTGTTATGCTTGGACCATTGTACCATTCTCCCTCCAAATTGTCACATAATGCAAAATGGTTGATTGAATTCTATGCTTCCTACCATCATTATGAATCTCTACGGTAAGACGTCAATGTCGCTAGTCTTTTGATTTCTCTCTCCAAACCACACAAGGTTAATCCCCACCTTCTGTTCTTGGAATTTGGAACGGTAGCAGGACTAGTGTTCTTTTACCGCGATCATTTTCTTGATTTGCTAGGTTCTGGGCTTCGCAATGTTGTCAATTTTTGTGCTCTATAATTGTTAGTCGTGATTTCGGGTGGCATGGCGCTTTGCAGTGCTAGGTGTGGAATTTGGAATGGTAGCAGAACCAGTGTTCTTTTACAACAATCATTTTCTTGATTTGCTTGGTTCTTGTACCCGCAATGTTGTTATCTGTTGTGCTCTATAATTGTTAGTCATGATTTTGGGTGCCAGGTATGGAAGTTGGACTCTTAGAGCTGGAGAAGAAGAGGAGGGTAGCCGCGGTGGAGGGATTTCAGAGGGGGTTAAAGAGTTCATGGAGGAGGAGAGAGAAAATGAGTTGAGGAAACTTTGGCACCATTTGCTTGGAGATTTCTTCAAGCTTTATAAGATATGTCCCAGAGACCAGAAAAGACCGTGAGTTTTCCAGAGATACGAGCAGATAGCTCAGCTGAATATTTAGATGAATCGAGCTTCATGATTTAAAAAAGTGGATGCATGCTCTTGTTTCGACACCTTGTATTTATGTTGCGAGAGGGCCTCTGTCGCTTCTTGAAAAGAACAGAAGCACTAAGACAATCAACGGTTCTGCTGTTTGTAATTGACATTTGCAAGGCCTGTTTTTGATTTACCATGACCCAAAGCAAGAAAAGACGCGGCTTTTATTCTTTTGGGTGGACTCTGTTATTGACTTGGAAACGCCTTTGTTTGCGTACATTAAGCTTGTCAGGAAGATCTTATTTAATACTTCAAAAATGGGGACGGAGCCATGGGATTCAGATTAAGCAAGATCTGAGAATTAAAGGAAGTTCAATCATTAGTTGAGGTTCAGAAATTTGTGCTAGAAAGGTTGCTTGTTCGTATTGCTCTGAACTTGTGACAAAACTAAAGAAATCGTTCTACAACTGCAGATGGATTACAGAGCCAACCTGTGCACGATCAGGAGTCCCTTTGATTGACGTCTCGTCTTTCTGTACAAGCAAAAAGAGAAAACTAGATCGAAAGAAGACGACGTTAAGGTTGTTATGTCAGTAAGGTTTATTCCTTTTTGATGTAGCTGCCGCTGCTGCAGGACATTTATTTTTTCCCACATCGGAAAATGTATGCTGACAGAAAAGACTTCCTCATGGTCGTACTCCAGAAATTTATACCTCAGAACAGAAGCTCTACACATCCTAGCACTAAATGCACAATCCAACTGATTGTGGACTTTGCCAACGGCACTAATTACACAAAATACCATCCTCATCAAAAAACTAACTTGCCCATCATCATTCTTGCCTAACGCATAAAGTTGATAGGGGGGTATAACTTAAGGCCATAAAATCTACCCTGTTATCCCAGTTTGGGGAAGACATTCAATCTGGAAAGAGGAAACCGTAGAAACATAAAAAGCACCTAACCTTACAGAGAGCTTGCAGAGCTAACTTGATGACAAGCCTCTCTCAATGGAAGATGTGTTAGCTAGCAAGCCAACGTTCTCGGCACCAGTCTGTTCACTTCCATCCCCAAAAAAAAATTTTAAAAAACTGGTCTAATAGCAAAAGGACAAAATGCCAATATTTCCTCCATGTTACATAGCATGGCTATATTAATTTGAGAATAAGTGAAAGAAGTGGATCATGTTGAGTGCCAACAATCAGGAATTTATAAAAGCCATATAAAACTTTTCTCTTCATTGGCAATGGACAACAACTCACCTTCATTCTATAGGAAATTTTCACCATAAGGAAACAGCCATCTTCACCAGATTCATTCATGTTTATATATCAAAGATTTAGGATTCAATGCACAAGATTCAGTATAAATCCATGTGTCTAAATCTTAGAGCAAATTATCTTAGCAGATATACTAACAACATTAGTTGATTAGTCCTGCATGACATCAATTCACAGATGAAAGGAAATCAGCACCACCACTTGGTTCACACCACATTTCATGAACCCATGAAAGCATGTGGTGCACCAAAAACAACCTTCAACCCTGAGACTGACCATGCAAATTGCAAAGAAAGACACAAAGGAAAATCTTGGTAATTTACAGGTTGAGAGATTAAAATCATAATATGAAACCTAGCCAGAATTGAAACACAAAACACTTGAATTGCTTTAATCCAGCCAGTAGCAACCTGGAAGCAAGAACCCAATTTTCCCCAGTACAAAACATACCCAGCTGTTGATAAGTCTCCCAATGAGAAAAGAGATTACTATGATGAGCCCTCACAAAATATATCAGACAAAACATTACTGTCAAACAGAGTGTTGCCTCGGTTTCTGTATTAAAGCAATGGTCGGGTAAAAACCATTCTTCCATCTCCAGGATTAGCATAACCTAACAGAAACATCCCCCTAAAACGTTTCTCTGGATATTCATAACCAAGCTAAAATCAAAAAGCCAAAACAAGGGGCTTCACCTATCATCAAGCTGCAACCATTTAATTGACAATCCGATTCCCCGGTGCAACAAAGAGCTCTAACATTGCCACTTTACAAGGAAATTTAAGAACATATCAGACGCAACAAAAAATTTACATAATTCAAGAAAAGCATTAATACCAGAACACATTTTCTTACACAAGCCACAACTTAATCAAAACAGTTCAATGCATTAGCCACAAATTAGCATTAACTAAGCAGTTTGAATGGAAACAGCATTGCCAACCATGAAATCGAAACCCAAACACGCCCTTCCCAAAAACTAAAAGGGAAAAAAAAATGAGCACAAAAAAAAAAAAAGATAAACACACATTGAAATTGAAATTTGTAGCCCATCTTGCTTTCTCACTTGGCCACCATCCTAGCAATAAAATCCTCGTAGCGGATCTTACCATCCGACCCGACATCCACTTCCCGGATCCACTCATCGAATTCGGATGGCTCCAGCTTCTCGCCAATACTAGTCAAAATGTGGCGGAGATCCGACACGGAGACGTAGCCGGTGGAATCCTTGTCGAGAACCTTGAAAGCGTCGCGGAGCTGGCGATCGAACGGCTCGGGCTTCATGTGCTTGGCCATGAGAGCGAGGAATCGGGGGAAATCGAACGGAGCGGTTAGGTTTTCCTCGGCGATTATGGACTTGAGCTGGGCCTGGGTCGGGTTGCCACCGAGAGAACGCATTAGGATCCCTAGTTCGGACGGCGCGATCTTGCCGTCGCCGTCGGTGTCGAAGAGCGTGAACGCCTCCTTCATTGAAGATACCTGGTCGTCGCTCAGATCCTTGCCCATCCTTTCTTTCGGGTTCGGGTCTCGGATTCGGGTTCGAATTCGTTCCCAACGATCTCTTGGAGAAAATGCTGGAGCCTTTTTGTGTGTGTGTGTGTGTGAATTTGAAAACGGAAATTTGGATTTGTTCCGATGAGCATAACGGCGTCGTTTTTGGGGAGTTGGTTACAGTCGAAGCGACAGCGTTTTTGGCGACGAAATAAATGGGTCAATTTGGGGCCACTCACGACGTCAGAGACTATGCTGACAGGCCCAGCCCAACCCATGATAACCTAATTCATAGGCCCACACTATATAGTTTGGATAGTGGTCTCGTGTATACAATGTTACCTTCATTTTTCACAAAAAAAAAAATATATATATATATATATAAATAATAAATAAATAAAATCTTGAGACTCAGATCTATGACGTACCGATTACAACAGAATAACCTTATCAAGAATAATAGAATAGACAAGACTCAAAAAAAAAAAAAAAAGGGTAGATAAAAGTTTATGGATGGTGGTGTCTATTTGATTGGAGGAAAAATTTAAAATTTGAAAAAAGTGAATGACTTTTTGAAAGTGGACAAAAAATGTGCATCTTTCTATTGATATTTAGTCTAGTGGAAAGCCTAAGGTGAAATCAAATCCAAAAATGCAATCAATGATAAAGGAGAAAAGATGGCAACAATGGAGAGAATAACAATGAGTTAAAAAGGCAGAAAGACAAAAGTTCTCATGATCTTGAAGAAAATTTCAAAACCAAAAGACGAGGCTTTGGACGAGTCTTGAACTCCCACCAAGTTTTCAAAGAGTTCATTTTAGAGAGATACTAAAAACTTAGAATAAACATCGAACCTCAAGGGCTTAGGTCCACCTTGACCGGATTAAAATCAAACGGTACCAAATTTTCTTAACACACACGTACATAATGTGGTCCCTTCTGTATTTGAAAAAATTGCAGCCCCCCCCCCTCTCTTTTCTCCATTCATTCAAGTCGAGAATGGTGGGGAGATTTCCGGGGGAAAAAAGGTATCGTTATCATATTTCAATTAGTTGTAATAAGATAAACTAACTTCTATTCAAAAGTAAAAGTCAGTGCATAAGGCAACTCACTTTCTCTGTCGTTATGCCGTCAACACTCTTCGGCTTCTAGGGCCACGGAATTGGCTTACATGACACTATCGACAAACTTAATATGTAATTGTGCGTATGATATTCTTAGTACAATTAGTTGCGATATATTTGTTAGAACCTTTTGTTTCCTTATTTGAGTTTTAGTAATTATGTTATCTTTTTCTTGCTTTTCGGCGTCCCTTGTAACAAAACAAAATGATTGTGTCGTGAGATTACTTTTGCTTATATTTGGTACAATTCATGGAGCTCAGGAAATCAACATAATAAAAATAAAAACCGGTAAGTTCAAATCTAATACTAAAAAAATAAGATTCTTTCCTCATCAAAAACCAATTCTTTAACCTTTTTAATCGCTACCCAATTCTTTTCTTTCTTTCTTTTCTTTTCTTTTTTTTTATTTCCGCCCATAGACTAGAAGAGGGATGATGGCAGGCAGATGGGCCGGTGTTAAAGCATTGAAAAAGAAAAGGAACATAGACTAAGCGCGGCCCCCCTGTTGAAATTGAAAGCAATACTGAGGATGTTATTGGTAGATTCGTGTCAAATAATGCTGAATAATTTTGCAATCCAATAGCTTGGCCCTACTTGCATAATTTTGATTTATCTTTTGGGACCAATTCTTGTTGTCTATATTCAGGCCAAAAAAAAAGAAAAAAAAAAAACTTTCGTTTTCCCTTAGCATCTTCTGATATGAGCCGCATCTAGCCATTTAAAAATAATAAAATAAAAAAAGCCCATTTTTCCTTGTTTCGTTAGTGAGCGTTTGAAGTGGAATAAAACACAATCCGTGCATGCATTTCTCTCGTCCATTCGATGCATGCATTTTGCTTGTAAATGAAACTTGAATGCATTTTCAAAATTGGGGTGCCTTTTTCTTTTTTTCTTTTTTTTTTAGGATTTTTTCGCTTTTAAATATAATAGGAATATAATTTCAAACAATCAAACTCGAAAGCTCCAAGTTACATTAAATTAAACTAAGAGACTTGTCTGTTGTCTCACAAAAGTTAAATGGAATCCGATGTCGTTCAATTGTGATATTCTTGTCCTTCTTTCTTTGAAATTGGATGTATGTGCTCTAAAATTACAAAATAGCTGTAACTGGGGTCCAAATTTATCGGCAGCTGCCTGCTCCCACTCCCGGCGAAATCCTTTAGCTGCTTGTTCATATAAGTAAATATTTTATAATCCACTACCGAACAAGAAATATTTTTAACTAACTAGTGCAATCATCCCACCAATGATCCGACTTGCTTGAGTAAGACTATATTGCACATTGAATTATCCCTGGCGACCAGCCCACAAATAAGGCCTTCCTCAATGTGTTGTGTGCAAATGTTTAGAGAGTAACTTTGGTCCCTGAATTTAACAATCTCGCCCATTTTACTGACCCATCTTGCTAGCAAAGAGGAATTGTAACGATTTTGTCAGACAAATAAACGCCAATTCCTCGAATCACCAGTCTTCAATCATAGAAACGAGCCATATAAACATGTCCGATTACTTGAGGAATCAAACGATACGAAGCCACCCGAGGTGGAATTTTAATAATAAATTTCCGTATAACTACATGTTCCGTCAGAATTGGACTGTCTTCACAATAAATTTCCCTCTTGTATAGGGCAGAATGGTGACAATATTATGTGTTGTGGGATTGGTGTTTTGTGTTTCCTGTGTGTCGGCATAAAGCACATAGGGTGAAGGCATTAATGTTAGACGGCGATTCTTACATAAAACGAAGTTGAATTTTATTTCGATAAAAAATAAAAAATAAAAACCAATTGCTCCAATCCACCGTACCTACCTCCTTGCACAGGTAAACAGCCCTGTGGTCACGGCCACAACAATCATTTGTCAACCTATATTCAGTCTGACCTATCTATCCATCTTAAATCTATCGGCCTTTCCAAATGTGAGCGTGTCAGCCACCAAAAAGTACTTGTTACATTTTCAAACGCGCAATAAATGTACCCCGTCTTGCTTTCTTTCCATCTCTGTCCTCCACCCTGTTCTCACTGTCTGTTCCCCCTTAATTTTCACTGTGCGTTGCACCGCATACTTCCGAGAGAATATAGGAAACGAAACAAGATCGTCTCTTCTGGGGTGTAACTAATAAGATTATTATAAAGCACAGGTAAATCCAGAAAGTCATTGCAGAGGTAACATAAAAATTAAAAAAAAAAAAAAAAGGGACCATATGAGCCGGTAACTCACATGGGCTCTCATTTTCTTGCCTCACTCTCTCTCTTTCATTAGCTTGATTTCCAAACTTGAGAAAGAAGAAGAAGCGTCCATTGTAACATTTTTGGCAAAGGAACAATTTAAAGATCCGTTTTTTATCATGGGTTCCCATTACTTTTGCCTCTCTCTCACTCTGTTGATCGCACTGTTAACTCTGCAGCATAGTAGCGGAAACACTGAGCTAAGAGCTTTAATCGAGCTCAAATCTGTTTTAGACCCAACCAAAAAGTTCTTGAATTCATGGACAAGCAACGGTGATCCCTGCAGTGGCTCATTCGAGGGAGTTGCCTGCAATGAGCACCGAAAAGTAGCCAATATTTCACTGCAAGGAAAGGGTCTCTCCGGTAGCTTATCGCCTGCAGTTGCTCAGCTTAAATGCTTGTCTGGCCTGTACCTGCATTACAATTCATTGTCCGGAGAGATACCAAAAGAGATTGCAAATTTGACAGAGTTAACTGACCTTTATCTCAACGTGAACAATCTTTCTGGGGCCATTCCTCCTGAGATCGGTGGCATGGCTAGTCTTCAAGGTTAGTCTACTTTCCTTGATTTAAATGATGGACCAGAGATGGTATTCAGATAGTGTGTGTAGTAGCCTGAATTGGATCCCATAGCAATTGTGTTTGGTGCTGAGAAACACAAAGCAAAGAGGATAATCATATTACATATGAAGAACAGATTTAAGAATTTAACAGAATTCAAATCCGGCTTTATCTTCCAGTTTGCATTTTTTTTGGATAATGACACATTTGTTGCATAGAAGTGAATTGGAAAATAAAGGATTCAAACTTGTTTGAATTAACGATCTGGTATTAGAGTAGCTGGACTTTTAATTCTAGCAACCGGGTTCAAATTCTGGCAAGGACCGACAAGAAACTTTCTTTGGATTCTAGAGTGAATAACTTGAGAAGTTCGACATCAATGCAATATGGCATCACCATTGTTGCTTTTCTTATTTGCAATCTTATGTACCTGCCTGTAACTGGAAATTTCTGGGGTTTGCAGTGTTAGAGTTGTGTTGTAACCAGCTGACAGGAAGTATGCCAACACAGATGGGGTTTTTGAAGAAGCTAAGCGTTATTGCATTACAATACAACAGACTGACTGGTCAAATTCCTACCAGCTTGGGGAACTTGGGGATGTTGAGAAGGCTAGATCTGGGTTTTAATCGCTTGTCTGGTACAATTCCTTCAAAAATATCTAAGATTCCAAAGCTGGAATTGTTAGACGTCCGAAACAATTCTCTTTCTGGAGTTGTCCCATCTGGTAAGTCTGTTCATCCATCCCTTTTATTCTAATTGGAACATTTTGCCTTTGAGGAATTTTTCTTTCTTACTTTATGTTGATTGTTTATATTGAAATAAACTGATTTCGGCATTTTTATTCATGAAAAAATGAAGCCTTCAAGAAACTAGAGGAAGAATTTCATTTTGAGAACAACCAAGATTTATGTGGAGTTGGGTTTTCTACATTAAGAGCTTGCACCGTCTTTGATAATGCGAACATCAACCAAGTTGACCCCCCCGGGGGACAGATCATTGACAATTCTGCTCCAACTGACATTCCTGATTCTAGAATTCTCAACCCACATTGCAATCAGACTCATTGTTCGAATTCATCAAAACTCCCACAGATTGCCATTATTGCAGGTGTTATTATAGTGACCATCACATTCATAGCTGTTGGATTTCTAGGCGTTTTCCACTATCGGCGGCAGAAACAAAAGATTAGAAATGTATCAGAGTCTTCTGTTGGCCGGCTAAGCACTGACCATCCTAATGAATTTGGCAGGGCTGGTGCCTCTCCACTTGTCACTCTTGAGTATTCTAATGGGTGGAACCCCTTGGGTGATGGTGAAATTGGCAGTGGATTTCAGGATGAACATCTACATAACTTCAGGTTCAACCTGGAAGAGATTGAGTCTGCTACCCAGTGTTTTTCAGAGGCTAATTTATTAGGAAAGAGCAGCTTCTCATCTGTCTACAAAGGAATCCTGAGAGATAATTCTCTGGTAGCTGTTAGGATCATTAGTTTGACAAGATGTAAGTCTGAGGAAGCTGAGTTTGTGAAGGGTTTAAAGCTGCTGACATCTCTCAGGCACGATAACCTTGTAAGGCTACGAGGCTTTTGTTGCTCCAGGGGCCGGGGCGAATGCCTTCTTGTTTATGACTTTGCTTCTAAGGGAAACCTATCAAAATACCTTGATATTGAAGGAGGAAGCAAAGAAGAACTGGACTGGCTTACAAGGATTTCCATCATTACCGGCATTGCAAAAGGTCAGTTTCTTTCCATTATTGCTTTCCATAACTTCCAATTTGCCTGACTTTCTTCCTGTCGTCTAAGAAGCAGACCAGACTGCAGGCCGTTTCCCATCAGCCACATTTTTATTTGATAGTGTTAAGTGTTGATTTCTAAACTTTGGCATCTCTAAACCAGGTATTGGATATTTGCATAGCAGTGAAGCCAACAAGCCTGTGATAATTCATCGTAATATCTCAATTGAGAAGATACTCCTTGACCAGCAATTCAACCCATTGATTGCAGACTCTGGCCTGTCTAAGCTGCTGGCTGATGACATTGTCTTCTCAACCCTCAAAATCAGTGCTGCCATGGGATACTTAGCTCCAGAATATGTAACAACAGGCCGTTTTACCGAGAAGAGTGACATATATGCATTTGGGGTGATTATCCTCCAAATTCTTTCCGGAAAACAGATGCTTTCCAACTCAATGAGCTCGGCAGCTGCTTCTTGCAGATATGAAGAGTTCATTGACGTAAGTCTCAAAGGAAACTTCTCAGAACCTGAGGCAGCCAAGCTGGCAAAACTTGCAGTCTCTTGCACACATGAGCTTCCCGAGGATAGGCCAACTATTGAGGTAGTGATTCAAGAGCTGAATGGAAGTGAAACTGCTATTTATTGATAGCACAGTTGGTTGCTCCAACATCCAAAAACCATCGATTTTGGGCCTAAGAGATGGGAACCCACTGAGGCTTGTAATTGCTGCAGAGAATGGAACCTGATTGCCACTGCCTGTGCACTTAACTTGACGGGCTATTGCTTACAGAAATAGCAAGAGAATTATGATATCCTGTAAAACTGGTTGTGGTTGACTGAAGGATCATTTTGGCATTAACAATTCCCACGATGTGTCCTCGATAATTGTAGCCTCAAACTTCAACGACTCATTGTATAAATCATAATTTCTATTTAGTATTATTTGTGAATTTCAAGTTAAAATAGGACAATTTAATTATTACACTAACATTAAATTAAAGAGAATTTTATATTCCATTCCATTGTTCAAGATCCTAATATGGAGTTTATTTTTTCCCTACGCACCAAAAAGAACCAAAGGTATGGAACATACTACTACATGAAAAGATTTTATTTTGAGTTATATCATAGTAAGCTTGACCTTGGGATTAAGAAATCTTGAGATTTTATAGTTGGACTTGACAACTTGGGTTAATTCGCTATGCACAAGTTAGGCTAATATTCAGGAAAGGAGGATGGAGTAATTAAAACTCGAATATAAAATCAAAAACTTTCAATAAAAGTATTCCGACAAGTTATTCTATCAGTATTAGGTTGAAATAAGACCTAGAAGATCGATTAGGGCTCACAGCTATGGATTGATTGGGCTGAGGCTCGGTCCCAATTGATAGGTCTTGGGGTTGGCAGCTGTGTCAAGTCAGCCGGGCCAGCCCTTTGGTTATATTTCACTATGTCATACAACCACCCAAGCATTGGTACTTTCCGGTAAAAATTCCATCCCCGGCGTAGTAACCTCAAATGCCCGTGTCGTATCATGTAAGGTATTGCATTTGCATCCCTAACTTACCGAAGAACTAGTTTAGTTTTATTAGTACAACATTTGTTTCAATCTCAAAGCTAATTGTTGTTCTGGCTTGAGATCAATTTCAATTTTCGAAACCAAAAAAATTTACCCTTCAAGGATCAAAACCGCGGAAAAGCCTCAGGACCCCATATTCACATTTCTCTCCTCTGGTTCGAGGAAAAATTAATGGAAAAAGAACTAAATGTTCGTTCTTCAAGTCCAATCCATGGAAACAGAGACGAGGCCTTTGATTTTTCCCCTTTTCTCGCTAGCCCTATCCCTTTGATCATTGACCAAGCGCACTATCATGTGGGGCACTGCTGGTCGGAGGATACAAGTCTAGATTTGCGTCACACCAACAATCCGTTAAATTGATGAGTACACCCATTTTGATAACACTAACTAGAACTTTCTGGGTGAAACAACCCCACCGCATACGTTGTTTCGTGCTTAGTTAAAGAACCCAAGTTTGTTTGTAACTATCTATGACTCGTTGTTAAGATATTATTTTCAGTCTTTTAAAATTGATGCATTACATAAAATAGACAAGAGATAAAATTAAGTTATTCTTACATTTCATAATTATAATTTGACCACATCAAAACTTAATCATGCAATTTACACCAAGTTATTCAGATGATTATAGTAAATTAAGATACGTACCAAGCAAGTTAATCAAATTACATCAAGCTTCTCAATTTTTCAAGATCTGGGGTTTACCTAATTTAATTAGGTTATTGCGGGGTCTTCATGCCAATGTCTATTATTACAAGTAAAGTCGTGGAATACATTGTTCAATTTCTAGAATATCACTCCGCAAAATGTCCTCAGAATCTTTTAGCGAAATAGTGGTGTAGAATATGGCGTTGACAACAACATGGTATTATTAGGTCACGTCAGCATGAATAACATTTACTGCTCATTACTAAACTTTAATAAAATAAAGGCGTGATATATCATATGCTCACGTAATATTTATAATTATGCCAGCACTTAAAAGCAATAAAACAAGCTCAAAGCTTGAGATCAGGAAACTAGTGTTTTCAAATATTTAACAGATTTACCACTGATTAATTTCGAGTTAAAAAAAAAAACAAAAAAACTCTTGGGACCAGAGAGAGGTCGACCCAAATTTTTAGATAAATATAAGAAATTATAAAATAGAATAATTTTGGGGACTTAAGCCTTGTTTATGATAATCAATAAATAAATAAAATAGAGATAACGTCACGTGGGTGTATTTACAAGAAAGCAAGAAATTCTTGTGGCTTCAGCGAACGACGAGAATAGTTCAGCGAAGAAAATACAGGACAAATGGAAGTTTGGTGATGATTTAAATGCAAAGTTTAGTCTGGTAATGAATGATGCATTTCAATTGTAATGGCGTAACCGTTAACGACATACAACATGTCACATTGTTCTATCGTTGTCACACGACGACAATTCACAAACAATAATAGTTCAACCATTAACACACACACACAAAAAAAAAAAAAAAAAACAAAACAGATTCTGAAAATTGAGATCGAGTAGCGACTTTACACGCTAGTGCAAAATTTAGTGACGAGAGATGCACAGGTTATGCTTGGAAAGTCCAACACGATCCAGCGGAGGTCATCAAAGCGACGACGATGGACATAGACTGCGACGAAATGGCTAACGAAGAAGTCAAGGCACCTCGTGGTGATGAAATATGACGAGATCATGTACTCGACTTGACACTTTTTCAAAAAAATACAGGGAATTCGCCAAATGGGTTTTTCTATATATATATATATATATATATATATATATAAATAAATAGATATTAATCTCTTTCCGGAGTCAAAATATTTTTCTTAATGATAAAGAATTCTCTCAAATAAATTTAATAGTTATTGGCATCCTACGCTACGGTTGGACTTGAAACGTTAAATACATCTAAGCAAATTCAAACTTGGAATCAGGCAATTAATCAACACCGTGTTAAGTTTGTGTCTAGCACTATAACAATGTGGTGTGGTGATGTGGTCAAATTATTTTCGGTGCGTACAAATTGGTCGCGGCCGGAGAAAAACGTTCCACTTAGGCTCCGTTTATTATTATTTTTTTAATAATTATATATATATATTTTAAACTAACAATAAAAACATTTTTAAAAAATTAATAATAAAAAAACAGACCTTTTTTATTTTCTCTTAATTTCAAAATTCTTAGAAAGAATAAAAAAAATTAAAAAATATTTTTTAACGAACAAAAACAATCTCAATTCTCATTTGACAAGTGCCTTTGCAAATTTGCGTCAATCAAGTACCCACGCGACGGTACGATGCCCCACGTCAGCACAAGACTTTGTCCATTCGTTAAAGGTAGGCACTCAGGCAGACCAATCAGCGTGCTTTGATAAATGCTGACGTGATACACAGCGCACGGATAGACGGTTGAGAAGTCTACTGAGGATCGTTAGGATGCGGCGCCCTCATAATTTGACTTTCCCCTTTTTTCTCGTCCCTCCGGTGTTTTTAATTTTAATTATCGTGTAATTCAAAAAATAATTTAATAATTAAAATCTTAATATTTTAATATTACAATTTTAAGATTAATTATGAGAAAAAATAAAAATTATTTGAATTAAAATAATTAATTTTATTTTATAATTTACAATTTAATAAATTTTTAAATAAATACAAAATTATTTAAGACAATATTTTCTTAAATTTTACTGTATAAATATAAAAAAATTTGACGTGCATCGTTTACTATAACTTTCTTTTTAATCTTCCTTGTATGTTGTACAGTATAAAATTTAACTTATTTGATGCAATTCAAACTAGTGATCAAATTAATTACCACTAGCCCGAGGATCTTAGTGTTAAAATTCCAACCGTAACTCCTCCAATTCCAAATTCTAAATTAAAAGGCCACTAATAATCATTAATTTGTTCTAATGCAACATTTTAAAAATAGTTACGGAAGTGTTGATATGACGTGTGAGTTGCACTGACATCCTGAATGCTTTGTGGTTGAATTTTCTAACGACGAAACCAAGTTCTTATCTTTTTGCAACGATAAATTAACTGATGATGTCCATTATCCAGTCGAGATATACTCGCTTCCTGATTAGTGTAGTTAAGACGACTTTCTAAGCCCTCATGCAGCCGAATAGAAAGTTGAAGAAAGAAGCTAAGCACGACCGTGCTCTCGTTCCTTGGAAAATTAAAAGGTAGTACGGAATCAACGAACCCTAAAAAAACCTCAAAAAAGAAAACCCCCCCTCAAAAAAAAAAAAAAAAAAAGACCACAAGAATCCAGAGGAGAAAAATCCTAATACACGAGTGTCTCGCGTCATAAAATATGAAAAAGTATTAAATGTACACAAATTTATCTTATTTTTAGAAACAGAACCGATTGATACATCAAATAAATACATAAACAAACCCAACCGACAGTTCGTAGGAGCATCCTCCGGTTTTATGTCTTGTTAATGCACGTGAGAGAAGGCTCCCTCTCTCCACTAATTTCACCATTCTTGTGGGGTTAGCTTAATCGTTTTCATTTATTTATTTTGCTTTTATTTTAATTATTGTGAGGCGACGGGAGCCTTTAGATTGCTCAGATGTAATTATTTACGTGTGTTGCGATAATCAGAAGTAAAGCAGATTACTAAAATATATATACATACATAATTTTTGTGGATGCATCTTTATATAGAGGATCGATAAAAAGCAATCGGAGTCCATAATTAACATCTTATTTTACAAATTAATTCATAATACATGTTCATATATATATATATATATATAGAGAGAGAGAGAGAGAGAGTAGTTCTCAATTAAATTTAAAATGAAGATTTCGTCGTTATTAGTAGAGTATTTATGGCATATCTGTGTACATTTTTAATTGATAGGAACGTGGATATTTTTAGAAAAATGCTTGCCGAAATTAAATTTTTTGTCCGGTTATATCTAGAAACCGGCCACGTATGTGCTGCGGTAACCAGATTGTCTGCATCACAAAATTACCATAATGCCGACGGCCCAACAAAAACCACTAGCTCTTCCTATGTGTTCTTATACGCACACGGGCCTAGGACTACGAAATGTAATTGTCAAAACACATTATTGTTATTAACTTAGCCACAAAGCGAAGCACTACTTCTTACAAACTCGCGAGAAGGAGAAGCCGAGGAAGACAAAGATCATTAATTGATCAACCATTTGGAAGAAGAAATGAAGCTTGTTTGGTCACCTGAAACAGCAACAAAGGCCTACATCGACACGGTCAAAGCGGTAAGGAATCAAAATGAACTCGATGACCCTTTTCCATTCTCGGATCAAAATTGCCAGTTTGAGATTGTTTCTGTATTGTTTGGATGATGATCTTGTTCTTTGATCTTGTTTTCAGTGCGAGCCTTTTCAGGAATCCGGCGTAGCCGAGCTGGTTTCGGCCATGGCTGCAGGATGGGACACTAAGGTTATTGTAGAGACGTGGTCTAGAGGTGGAATTATTGCCACGAGCATTGGACTGGACATTGCTAGCCGGCACACGGGTGGAAGGCACGTCTGCATAGTCCCTGACGGACAATCAAGGTCAGAATATGCAAGAGCCATGGAAGAGGCTGCTGGGGTGACGCCAGAAGTGGTTGTTGGAGAACCGGAAGAGGTGATGCCCCATCTGATGGGGATAGATTTCTTGGTGGTGGACTCACGGCGGGGGGAGTTTGGGAGAGTATTCATGCTAGCAAAACTGAGCTGCCGGGGTGCGGTCTTGGTTTGCAAGAATGCTACCTTAAGGAGTGCTTCAAATTTTAGATGGTCAAGCGTTCTTGACGACGGATTGCGCCGCCTCGTGCGCTCGGTGTTTCTTCCGGTCGGGAAGGGGCTTGATATTGCTCATGCAGCCACCAGTGGAAGCGGTTCAAGTTCAACCAAGGGCAGAAGCCGGTGGATCAAATATATTGATAGACAATCAGGAGAAGTGTACATTATCCGAACGTGACTTCCTAACTAGTGATTGATCCATAAAAATTTTTCAGAGAAAGCTATCGCTTTGTAGGCCTCGTAGCTTCGCAGTAGGCGACTCGGCCGTCCCTGCCCACTACGAGGCCCCCCCCCTCTCTCTCTCTCTCTCTCTATGACCAGTCAATGAAACTTGTTTTTCGTAGTGGTGTTTTGTATAGGATTTTCAGTTTTTGTAGAGGATTTTCTCGCCTCAAAAATGCAAGAAGGAGGCTAACTAATTATCCTGATTATTTTTCTCCGTGTAGCGGAGACCATTTCCAGTTTTTTTTATTTTTTCCTCCTTGGAACCATTGTAATAGCTGATAAATGTAACAAAAGAATTTTTTTCATTAACATAAATGCTTACAGTAATATCCGACAATAGTTCACCACCTAGCCGATTGTTCATTTGACGACTCACAATGGTCTCAACGTCGTGTAGCAGATACTCCTGATACTAAATGAATTGAGAGAGGCATTTCTCCAAAAAGGGGCCCAAATATTGTTGTGTGGCTCTCTTCCCAGGAAGGATGGTTTGATGGAACTCTTCTTTGAACTTTGCATTGTGAAATACTTTAGTGGCAAAGCCAACAGGAACAAAATTTACGTCCAAGCTGTAATAAATAATGAGAGCCTTGTCTGATAGAGTAACTGCTGCTTGCCATCCTACCCGGAACATAAGCAGCAGGAATTAAAATAAGTTGCCAACAGAAAAAAGGAACAGACTCGAACAAACGCAGAGGGCAGGAGGAAAACTTACAAATCGCCTTTGGACTGAAAGCTTGAATAAAAGGAAGCCTAGTCCCAATTCCAACTTTCCCTACTTCTTCCAAAAACCTTCTTGTCTAATAGAGAGACTTTCTCTCTTTTAAGTCCTTTCTGCTCTCCTATAGTAGCCCTTTAAAATTGTACAAACTAAAATTAGATGTGAGTTCAAATCCATCATAATAAATCCTGACCCAAGTAAGCGTATGAAAAATAGAACTGCTCAGAAAAATCCAGATATGGATGGCCACTGACTATTCAAATCGAAATATGCAAGAGGGCAGCTACAAGACCCAATATGTAATCATGAATGGAAATCCACAGACCGTGGACACTTACAACTTGGCAATTTTCTTCTTTGGCTCTTCTGAAGGAGGTGCTGGGACATAAGCAGCATTTATGATAGCCTGTCAGCCCATCAATCAGAAGCACAATAAGAACCAAATTTAAGAAAGGTACGAAAACATAATGCTGGGAACAACTAACAGCATGTCAGATAGCATAGATCACTCCCACATGATCTGAAATGCAGCTTCAAATAATCTTTGGTACCTGCAGCTTTGCTGAAGCATCTTCGATGTTACTCCTAAGGAAACGTGAGAACAATAGACCACTTACTCTAGTCATGAATAAGCAAAAGTGAGGCATAACAGAACAAAGAGACAGAACATGACTTTTGTGTTCCATTGTTCGCTGAAGAAATCAAGATTTCACAGTCCTTCTTGATTCGATTCTTTTCCTGGTCATACAAAGAAAAAACCATGAGGAAGAATAGCACCTAGTCTCCTGTCCTGTGCACCTAAGGAATAATGAAAAAAGATATTTGTGATTTTAAATTCCTCATACATGCACATACTTTGTTATGGGGATGAAATTTTTGCCAACCTATGTTTTCGTCAGACTATTGCTCCTTATCAACCAATATGGATTGTGAAATCAGATTCTGCTTCTGTCCTGACACAATAAAATTGCATATATCTTATGTTTTCAACATCTGATAAATAGATTCCTCAACATCTGGTAAGTAGATTCAATGAACCATTTGCATAATCCTCTCCCTGATCCCATCAATAAGCCAATGTGCAGTGTGCATATTGAAGCAAATGTCCACCTTGGTATTCATTGTAAATCGAGTTAGGAAAGAAGAAACAAAAGCACCCAGAAAAAGTTGCCCTGGGGCAGGGGGGTGGAGTTCCCATGATGGAAGTTAAGTGGGCAAACCTTTGCTCACATTCTGACCTCCAGGTCCACCTCTTTTAGCAAAACTCACAGTGACATGTTCTGCATGCACAAGGAGACAAAAAAAAATAAATAAATAATAATAATAAAAACAATACATGCAATACAACTAACTCACTTAGAATGTGGAATGCTGAGCAAAGTAGACTTATATCCTAAGATAGGAAACACTATCTGTATCTAATAAGAACTGGTATTACTACAGCACTAATAAAACAGGAACAATACATTTCAAAAATACTTGGAGAAACTTTGTCCGCGCCAAGAGAGAAAAGACCCATGTGAAAGCTATAAAATCAGCATCAGGTGAACATAGAATCCGAGAGAGTGGTGCTTGGGCACTACAATCTAATCAGGCAACACCGCTCAATACCAGGATCTTTAATAGTGACCCTGAATGGGGCGTTCAACTGAGCCCCTGGAAGCATGTTTCTTTTAGCTGTCTACACAATACTGATACAAGGCCCACAAATAGATTAATAAACTGTTTTCTTAGCAAGGAAACTACATTTAATGGGCATCTTGGAGAAAACAAAGTTCTGACTAGTGACAGAAGGTCAATGACATATGTTCTCACTTAAAGGTGTAATTTCTTGGGGCTACCATGAAAAGAGGCTATGACTAAAAGATTGAAATTTAAATCATTTATGGATCAGAGAATTGAAATTTCATATAATAGGCACTTAAAAAATCCGGCTAACCCAGGACAGTAGCGTCACTCTGAAAGATGAGAACACAGCGGAAACTCAGAAGACAGAGACTACTAGAAAGAATCAAAGAACCAATAGACCAAGAACATTAGCAAACAAGAATCAAAATGGAGAGTACATAAAATTGCCACAGATGAATGGTTCTTAGAACAGAAGCCAAAAAGATGAAGTTCCTGCATAGACAATAGCAATGGCAAAAACAAAGGCAAATTTCTCCCACCTAATACAAGAAAATAAAAGGGTCCCATGGCAGTCCGTCTATTTGCAAGAAGACAGTAATCTGCGGCAATTCCAATCAGGAGCAAGTGGCAATATAAAGCGGATCTTCATCGATTCTCCAAAACCAAAATCATCCTTTCTACCAATAGATTGATAGGACCCTTCCGGGATAGAGTGAAGTCAGGGGAGAGAGATTGTGAGAGAGAAGGGAAGAGTGATAAAAAAGGCCAGAGAGAAAGATCGGAGGAAATTATGCGAGCGGATCCATTTATTTCATCCATGACCTCATCCCACCGGCAACCACGTAGATATAGATCGCTAACGGGTCTCTACAACATGTTAAGGCCAACCCATTCATATACTATGGGCTAAGGTATTCTGATCCTAACATAGATCAAAGCAGTTTAAATCCCATTTTCTACTCTTCCCATTATAGTTATTTCACCGTTGGTTTGCTAATAAAACGGAAATTGATTAATAGGCAAAAGATCAAAAAGAAAACTTCTTTTTTATGAAATGGGGTTGTAGGAAGTACCGAGAGTAACCTTAGGAAGCGGCTCATTCCCAGCAACGCTGGCTCGCTCCACAGCTTCTTGGGGGAGCTGCTGAACTTGCGAGCCGATACCTTGTTATCATCAGAGGCCGCGGGGGCGCACTGCACAAGGGTTTGACGACGTTGCACGGACAGAGGATAACGAGGTCGGGGAAAACGGGCGATGTTTGATGTGGGTGTTTTATTTCTAATTTGGCTCTGATTACAGCTTAAACTTGTAACCTTCGGCTTAAACACTATTTGAGTACTAATAAATTATACTTCCTTGGTTGTTGTTTGACGTGGTTCTAACGAGTCGATTTTTTCTTCCTTCCCGGTTAACTGAAATTTAAATCTGATCGATTGGTCCAAATAAATTTTAGGATTTTTTCGACACAGGGTAAAAGCCATTGATATAGCAATATATCATTGATTCATATTGTTGATTGTAGTCATAGATTATAAATAAGCAATCAACCGATATTGTCATGAGACACTTCTTTCGTGATCTGTGTATTGAAATATAATTGATTTTTTTTTTTTTTTTGAGTCATTGGTTGGTTTAATTGGATTATAGGTTAAATTGATTCAACCGGAGAGGAACAGCCATAACCACAGGCTAAAAACTTGAGGCCCAAGAGGAACACATACTGTTTTTTTTTTTTTTTTTTTGAACCAAAAGAACCATTATTGGACTTAACAGTTTCCCCTTTTTTCTGTAGAAAATCTTTTATAGCAATTTAACTAGATCGAATTTATTATTTCTTTAATCCTTGGATAAATATGATTGCTCCCTTTTCCTTTGACCTTTCACAAATTTCCTCGCTGACAAATTTGTTTGACTTTAAAAAATGTCTTTCACCGTCATATCTAAAGTCGTTTGGACCCAACGAAAAAACAGAATTCATGGCTGAACTCAGTTGCATGTCAATAAGAACCAGAATAAAAGTTTTAATAACAGTAAATTATTAAGGACTTGATTATAGGTTACAGGTTCAGAACCTCCACTCAACCTCTTTTTGGCCATGACTAATCTCAATTCTCCTCTCTGAAAATTTTTTGAGATCCCAAGATGCCCACCCCGTCAATAGAGACAGAGGAAACAGACGTCAATAACAAATGCTCTAAAAATCCTATCGACCCCACAAGGGAACCCTGCCGTGAGTCCCAGAATTTTAAGCCAAAATAGCAGATGAAAGTGGATCGCCTCTTTTTTTTTTAATTCCCGAGGAAATGCACATCTTCTCCGAATCTTCTTCCTTATCCTTAATGGTACGGAACAGTAGTACCTCTGGCGTAGGTACACAAATAACCTTAAATACAAGTCGAGTAGGTTGATTGGTCCGCGAGGGGAGAACCAAAAAAATAAATGGAACTTAAAATCAAAGGAAAAGCCAGCAGTGGAAATACATGGCTGTTGGCCGGCGGCCCACGATGAAAGTTCAAAACCACGTACATAGTTCACAACAATTTCCGTGGTTGAATTATTAAGAAATACGTAGTAAATTACATCCGCAGACTATAGGTTTTGTCTAACAAACGATTTTCCCCCATCTTTTTCAAATATCATTAGTCAAGGCCAGACCTATCATTTCCTCTTTCAAGACTGCTGAAGTGAGCAGTGCAGAACAAACAGTAAAGGAGAGGCTCCAGCTACCCCATTTTAGTCTCTTGCTATCCAGCGAGAGTGACTGCCCCTGTCTCTCACATCTGACGAGCCCCTCATCCTCCCCAAGTTTTGTGAGCGAGAAGGTCCAGCGCTGTCTGTAGTATTAGGTGCGAGCCTCCCCGTGGGATATGGATCTTCTGTGGATGGAAGTGCCCAACCTCCCTGGCTTGGACGAGCACTCTGTGCACTGCTACCAGCCCCTATAACCAAGAATAGCACAGGCATAGCACAATCGGCGACCAGCAGGCAAAGATGGAATAGACAATTCATTCTCAAATACATGTATAAAATTTGATGAAAGAACGTAGCACTTCCGCAAAAAGTAATAAAAGAGAACAGCATTGACTATCCTGCATGAAAACCTATTATCTCATTCCACAAATACAAAATGCACAGGTTACTTGTTGAAATAGGACCTCAACAAGACATAAAAATAGGAAAACAAGACTTACCCAAGTTGTCACGGCCAGTAAGAGTTCCATTCCAGCCAGGTAGATGCTGTCTGACATTCCCCTTCCAAGCCTTCTCAAAACTAGGAAGCTCATCTAGTAAAAACAAAATAGCTTTAGTTTGACTCATGAAGACAGACAACTATAAAGAATGACCTGATGGCATTAATGCAGAATGACCAGATACCTTCATGAAGATTATGCAAGGCCTGCATGGTCTCCACTTTACCATCCGAACTAAGCTTTCTTGCAACACTATGGCCCTATAAGAGCAATTACGACATTGAGATTAATTTTGTATCTCCGAATGGAAACATTAAATACAGGGTGGGTGAATTAAAATGGATATAATAATATAAATGAATGACCTTATCCTGAAGTCCCCTAGATAGCCTGTGAGTTGCTTGCCGTGTAGCAGTATCAGCTTCTTTGCTTTCTTCAATTGTCACCTATACCCAAAAAGGTTACATAAGGACCCAGGACGAAGGAAGGTAATAGTCTAAAATATGAACAGGCATGACTCACTCCATCACTGCCAGTTCTCCTCATCTTGGATGAGGTGTAGTAAGCCCCGTTAGCACCACCATAAGTGACACTGGAGCTCTGGAAAGTGAAACTGCCAGCAAGGGGCTGTGACCCCATAGCATTGAAACCACTGTGCCCAGTTCCATACTGCAAAAGATTGCTCTTTCTTGCTGCGACACAGATGAAAAACACAGCAAATTTCTGAATTTAAAAACTCACAAGCAAAAACAGTCCACACCTTAAAACACGAGATATAATGTAATCTACCTTCAGTTTCATCAGGTTCCTTGACATACGACTGCTTGCTTGACCTCCCGTGCTTTCTAGGGTTGTCTCTTTTCTCCTCATTACCTTCATTAACATCATCATCAGAGTCTAGCTCCTCAATGATTGGTCCCCTTGATCTTTTGGGCTCTGGTGGTGCCTCAGCTTCAATGTACGCAGGAGGTTGCATCATGTTAGCAAAGGGACTCCCACCGGGTCCAAAGAACCCCGACTCGAACATACCTCCTCCGAACGGACGCGTGAAGAAAGGATCATCAAATGGATTCCTTCCCCCCAAAAAATTAGACAGCAAACTCCTCTGACCCCCAAAGGAACCAAATCCCCCAAAACCAGCAAAAGGGTCACCAAAATCAGAAAAAGGATCCCTGCCGCCTCCTCTTCCTTGCATTTTAAACACAACTACCAACTCCCCTGAGAATAACAACCAATCCCAAATGAAAAATTAAAAAGAAAAAAAAAATCAAGAATCACGATCGATTACAATCATATGCCATCAATACAAAGCCAACACGCCGCCGCCACCTATTCCCCAAGCAATTAAAAAGCAGAGATCCACCAAAAAAAAAAAAAAATTAACATCAAGCAACATCGAACCACATAGAAACTCCATAAAATCACCTAAAAACCCACAATCAACAAAACGATGAAAAAAAAAAAACATCTAGAATCGGTATCATAATCATCATCCGTTGTATATTCAATCATGTATATATATATATATATATATATATATATATATATATATATATAGAGAGAGAGAGAGAGAGAGAGAGAGAGAGAGGGAGAGGGAGAGGGAGAGAGAGTACCACGAAAATGACTGAAAATAAATCGCGGAGAAAAATGGACAACCCTAAACGCAGAATAAGGGAAGAATGGTCCCTGGAGAGGTCGTAGAGAAAAAGAGGAACGGCGATACTGAGGGAAACGAAAGAGATCGAGTGGAAGGTTCTAGTGCCCGACGTGTCGAGATCGGATGGGAAGAATCAGACACGGAGACATCTCATCACCGTCCGATTCGATCTCTTTTTTTTTTTTTTTTTTTGCTCTTACAGATTTAAGGATTAAAAACGGGTTCCTTTGTAATTTTACATAAAAGTACCAGCAAATCGAACCGAGTTTTTTTTTTTTTTCTCTCTTTCTTTTCTTTCTTTCTTTTTTCTGAACCCCAATTTACTAAAAACAATATTGATACCGATATGATTTCAAAATAATAATAATAACCAAAAATGTGTCGACAGATAAATAATGCATGAAAATACATTTCCAATGTATTTATAAATTTAATAATGCTTTTAGACCATTGCAAATTAACTTCTTTTTTTTTTCTTCTAAGTTGAATATAATTTACCAAAAAAAAGGGCAGTGTATATTTGATAAATCTCAATTGTAAAAATATTATTTATATAAACACTAGAAATTGATGTAATATTTTTGCTTGTACACATTAAGATTTAATTATAATTACTAGAATTAAAAGTTTATGAGATAGTATATGTTAAAAAACAAATATATTTTAAGAATTTTGTATTTTATATTAAAAATAAATAAATATATATATATTTATTTATTTATAAAATAACATTCACTTTATATTTTATAAAAATAAAAATTTAAACAAATTTCACACATAAAAAATAATTTAAAATTTAGACATAATACGAAAAATTCGGTGAGACTTACGCAATGTACTACCTTTATTCAGACAGATCAGTGCTATTTTCTCTATTTTACAACAGACATGTCACCTTTTAAGTGGTTGTCACGCTTCTTTCACTATTCCCCGGAGGGCACTTGTTGACATCAGTGAAGTTGGACTGACCTCCTTCTGTGATCTACTTTGTTTAATCCCCTTCTCCATGCATTGACAATTTCAACGGTTATGTTTAAAACCCCCGAGTCTGAAAGATTTTTCAATGGTTATGTTTAACACACTTTGCTTTTGAATCAGGTTTATGCGGATGTAAATAGCAAAGCGAGAGATGCTGTGATTGTTCTGGTAAGTCTGCTCGAGCAAGTTATACGTTTCTTGTACGAATTTACTTGTATGATGAAACTTTTTTTGAACGGTGGTCATATGAGTATTGAGATTAGAACTTTTCGGCTGGTTTTAGATGACGGAGCCCTTGATTAGTAGGTACATAGGCATAGCTATTTCTGTGGAATCCATAAAATCAGTCTCATACAAAACCATTAGATTTCCTTCATGATTGGATATATTGTGTTGAATTACTAGGAATAGTGAAGGAGTGCATTGCTCAGAAATGACAACGACTGCCGTGACTTAGTATCGCTTGTCTTTCGATTAATGTTTTGTGGCCATTTTGCAAGTAATGATGGAGGATCATCTGTCTTTGTTGTTCCTATGTTGGTTGGATGATCTTTCTAGGATGCATAGACTTTGTCAGAAGATAACCCAAAGGTTTGGATCCTCTTTCTACCATATTCAAGCAGCTTAGTTGGCTTTCCGCATTCTTCCTTCCCCTATGCCATTTTTATGGCAACTGTCTTTATATTTATCTAGGTTTTTGACTCTCTTCTGACAGCATATTACTGCTGACGGAACAGTTTTGGGGCAACATGCGGAAGAGGCTGCAAGCAACCAGGTTCATTCATGTGATTCTGTTTCTTCTCGTAGCCTATGGAGTAAGGTGAATCTTGGCATGGTTGTTTCATTGTACCACACCATTAGCGGTTTCGGTCTTCTAAAAACTTAACACAACACGATAATTGAGTTACGTGCATTCTTTTTGTAAGTTTGGCTCAAGTTAGCATTGTAGTTAACTAGCAAGTGAATCATGACTCCAGCAGTGATAAGAACTTATATAATTCCTTCGAATTTCACATGTGGACTGTGCAAAAATACATGTGGTCTCTATTGTCTATCTTTGGTGTTGACAATTATTTGCTTCTGCAGAGTGCAAGTGGTGGCGCACAAGAACAGGTAAACCTCTGGACTTTTGTGTTTTAAATATCCAGGAATAACAGGGAAGGGCCAACAGTGACTCCGTCAGGTCTTCAGGTTCTTATTAGAAGGGATAATGGAGCTGCCATACGCTGTTTCAGAAGGGTTTTAATATTGATATTATGAGTCTGTAAATTTATCCAATCACTTTGCTTAAGAGAACCTGTCTTTTCTTCCCCTCATCCCCATATCTGCCCAGTGGTTCAATAGGCTTTGAAGGAGGAATTTGAGGTATTCTGTAACAAGACAGTTGCTGGAAGTTCGAGTGCAGTACTGCCGGCAACATTCTCTGACAACTCTGTTGAAGATGGAGGGCACGGTGAGTTGATCTTATTTTCAGGTGAAGTTTATACTTGTATGCAACTCTGTTGTGATTGTATTTTGCTGGCGATTCTGTTTTCTTGCAGGTCACAGTTGTGACACTCTCAAGAGAAAGTCAAGCTAACATAAACATCTTGGAAACCACCCAAATGCACATTCCGGAGTTGATGTGTCAGTAACTGTACTTACAACTGGATTCTGGCCAAGCAATGAATCCAATGATCTAAGCCTGCCTGCAGAAATGGTAAACATTATTTGTGGTATTCTTTAATGGTGAGAATCGTTCATTGTGCAAAATTTGAGATAATCATTCCTGTGTCTTCTTCCTTTTCCTTTTACATTTATTGATAAATAACATGGGAATTCTTTACTTAACATTTCAGGTGTGCGCTGTATAAGTTTTCAAAGGAATTCTACAACCAAAAAAGTAGCCATAGAAAACTCACTTGGATTTACTCACTAGGTTCTTGTCTGGTTAATGGCAAGTTTGAGCAGAGGACCATTGAACTGATCGTGTCAACTTTATCGGGTATTTCTAAAAATCTATGTCAGGCATTTCCCAAGAATCAAAGTTTGAAGAGGCAATATTCCATTAATGTGTTGATTTTTCCATGTCAACAGGCCTGCAATCTTGCTGCCTTTTAATACTTCGAATAGGTTAAGTTATTCATGATTTAGACAAACTTGGGCCATGATGACTTGATCAGATTGCTTCATTCTTTGTCATGTGCCAAGTATAAGATCCTTAAAAAGGAACCTAACACAAAGACTGTTTCCCAAACAGACGACTTTGAGTTCAACCACAAGTTCACTGTCAGATTGAGGAGGATCAGGGTCAGAGATTGAAATTATATCTTCAATTTTTAGATTATATTTACATTGCTCAACATTTTCAATTACCTCCAAACTGGATCACTTGGATTATTTGACAAAAAAAATTTACCTTTGTTTCATTTTCTAGATCCATCTTCCACCAGTTGTTGAAAGAAAGAAGGTTATCGAATATGTCAACAAAGACAGGGCGATACACTATTGATGCCGCTATTGTTCGCATCATAAAGAGTAGGAAAATGTTGGATCATCAAAATCTAGTCTCAATATGTGTGGAGGAGCAGTTGGGCCCCATGTTCAGGGTGTGATTTACGGATTTTCTCTTTATATTAATTACATATATGTTTTGGAAGAAGGCTGTTACAATTGTGACAATTTCCGGAGTTTTCACTTCTTGAGTTGACCAGCCATATGATTATGATCACTAGCTATAGCAATGAAAATGCTGACTGCAAGGCTTAGGATTGTAACCATAGAGAGTTTTGCCATATTTTATTGGGGGTTGATTGTTTTAAGTGTTATTGTCTAACTCTCATATGGTTTAAAGAAACAAAAAACAAACGAAGGTTCGATAACTGTGCTTTGGAATTTGCAGCCTGACGTTAAAGCCATCAAGAAGCGGATCCAAGACTTGATCACCCGAGACTATTGGAACGGGACAAGAAAGAACCAAATACTTCTAGGTACATGGCTTTGTTTGACCGACTCACTGATGTTAAAAGGGCAGCATCCATTATTGGGCCTTCATTCATTCGGATTAGGAAACAGCGTGTTGTAAAAGAAGCAGAGCACACGGGTAATCGATTTTGGATCTCAAATTGCTGTAAATAGCCTTAGCTGCAATTTCTTTTTCGGAGATAAAAAAAGCTGCATATGTTGCATCGCCATAGAAAGCAAATTTTTTGAGATATGCCACGCATGTCTTATTATACTGCGCTCGAGGCATGTCACGGCACTAAAAACAGAAGATTGTGCAATGCAGGGGGGGGGGAGATGACAGTATCTCTTGATAGTTAATGTAGGTTGTGTTGATGCGTGACGCACGCAAGGAGATAACACTATCTTGAATGCAGACTATCTCAATGCGAGACATTCGTGAAGAGATAACACTATCTTGATTACTAATATACAATAAATAATCATAATATGGCGATGCAACATTTTTGTGTACAGCTGCCAATGTAACATGTCTACTTTTATAAATGGGAGCTCGAGATCAGAGGAAGCCGACTGACCAAAAAAAAAAAAAAAAGGTTCCAAGTGACATCCACTCATCGTGGCATTGAGCTTCTATATTGTCTCCGAGACTCAAGTCAGTAGCACAAAGATATAGCATATACATTAAAAAACCTAGAAACCAAGAAAAATCGATCAAAAGATTTCTCATGGACGTGGGGTTAGAGGCATGCCCAATGCTTCCAGGTTTCACGACTCACCTCTCGGAATCTTTATTTTACCTGGGCGGTGCGGTGTGCTTCGTCTGAAGAGGACAACTGCATGTGAATCTTGATCCTTATATCTTGTGTACATAACTGTAATATTATGTAGTGTTCCTTTATTTTTTCTTTTCTTTGACCTTTTATTAATAAATTTTACAAACAGTTTACACAAAATACCTTTTATCTATTTTAAAATCATGTCAAGTGTAATAAAATTACAAAACTCTAGCCGTTATAATAATTTTTGAAATTTTATAAATATCGGTAAGATTTGCTTTAATTAATAGTATATTTGGGTTATACGGAACATGTATGTGCATGAAATCTCCACAGGGGTCTGCGGCCATGGGATCGGCAACTAGCACAGATGCTGCAGCACGCATGGACCACTTTTAAAGATGACTCTTTCAGCCCCATTGTCTCATTTATGATCCTCACATGGAAAAACCCTCTCTCTGTCTCTCTGCCCCACTGCCAGTCTCCACAAGCATGACTTGAGTCGGTGCCCAGTGTGTGGCCTTAGATGCAGGATACTGGAAGCTACATTAATTTTTTATTTAAATGATGTGATGTATTGTAAAATCAACTACATATTATATTAGGCCGTGGAGTTTGTACTCTATATATAACAAAAAGGACTCTTGAACCAAATCACATTCAGTATAAAAATCTTAATAAAAATATGGATAATACTTATTAGATACAGTATTAATTAATTGATACAATTAGACATAATTAATAAAGTAATATAAATAAAATAATATAAAAAGTGAGTTAATGAAAAAAAAAAAGAAGATAAAAATTTTATTTTATTTTATGAATGGTTTTAACTGCATTCATCACTCCTCTTTTCCAATAGTTATGTTTGCTTCCTAAAAAAATATTGAGATCAATTATATACATCAGTTGGAGTAAATGTGAGTAGTTGGAGACTTGGAATGTAGTGTTAATTACAGCGCGTGACAACTTTTGGGCGTGCAATCTCATCAATTCTCGATAGTGACGGATGTTCACTCTTCTAGCTGATCAATTCTTTAATTTCTTTTTTTTTTTTGTTTTTTTTTTTTTGGGTGGGTCATTACCATTCTTTATTTCCTCAACGACTTTAAATAATATTTTGCTTTGTATCGTGTTATGTACTGCAATTAGTAAACGCAATAGTCACTGATGCTTTTTGCGTGACCAATGACACAATGGGTGTTAGTCATATATTATCTTCTGTAAATTATAAAGCTGTTTAGTAATTCTAACCACTACTGTCTCTTAGGACAAGATGAAACAATCGTGATGGAATTTAGTACATTTACAGAATAATCTTGGCGTACTGCCATGCAATTTTTTTTTTTTCTTTTTTTCTACAAATGTTTATAACACGAGGAAGTGGGAAAGTATGCTCTCGTATGTCCTCTTGGTTGACCATCTGTGACATAAAACAAGAGTGAGCCTCCAAGATGATTGCCGAAAGAAATTAAAAACTGCTGATCCGGGTCTGTGAAAAGTACCTGTAGATTGGCCTGCTTTTGCCCCTCACTGCACGTCCTTTTTCCTTTTCTTTTGATTTGTTGCTGTGATCACGAGGCCTCTTGGATCAGGGGGTGGACTCATGAACCCACTTAGGTCGTAACAAAGTGTTATAAGAATTTCATTACAAAAACACAAAAAAAAAAATCAATATAATTTAATTGTATATATATATATATATATATATATATGTCTAACTAAAATTCACAATTTATAAAGTCGAGTCTATATATTTATTTATTTATATCTCCCTATTTTATCACGTAGAAGTGTGAATGAGTGAATGCATTGCTTGCCTTTCTCCTCTCACATTTTTCATTCATTAATTCTAGTTATAGACAGCTAAGAATTAATGGGCTTTTTTTTTTGTGGATAAAGTTATTAAAATTTAGGCTTGACACATAACGGGGTCTGATATTGTAATGGCTTTAAGACCTTGCAATCCTGCTGGTAGAGTTAAATGCTAGAAAGTCTATCATACTAGAATTTGAAGTAGGCAGCAACGTTTACTGAAATTAGACGCTTGATGCTGGCACTTAATAACACATAGTTATATACACATTGCAATTTTTTAGATTTTAATTTCTTTTTAAATCTCTTAAATTTTGGTGTTGGGTGCCGCCCTTTAGGTTAATCACATCGACTTCAAGAAAGTTAGAGGCTGAAGTTGAAATAATCAAGTTGGATTGATTATGCTGTTCGAATTCGAATTCGTAAAAATATATAAAAGAAATACTAAATTAGTAATTAAATTATTACTTTAAATGACGATGCAATACAATTTCCTTGTTATTATTTCCCGAAGAAAGGGCCTTGACGCTTAACGGGAAATAAATGTCTAGCTTATGATTCACCGTCCATGTTTACAAGACGACGAATATATATGGCCCAAGAAAACGAAAAGAGACTGAAATGGTCAATCCAAATAGTAAGGACCCAAAAGATGATGTCATAATCTTAGGATTTTCTAAAACCCCAAAGCCTAAACGAGGAACAAGGTTCCCTCTTTTGCATTGTTAAAGACAAACAACACCCAGAAAGCTAAAATGGATCTTATGGGTTCAAAGGACACGAAACTAATAACGATACAAGAAAAATCCAATCTAGGGCCAACATCCACAGTGTTAATGTGATTATAATTATTTTTATTTATTTGGGTTTTGTTAGAGATACATGAAAAGTAAATATGATTTAAATACAAATTTTTGTTATTCAATTATAACTATTGATTATTATATACTCAAAAAAAATTAAAAATTAATATTTATAATCATATATTTATAGATTTATATTTTCAATTGTATCTATTCCTTATATTTTTGTAACATTTTTGTATTTGTTACGTTATCTCTTTATATATGACAACAAATAGTATTACATAATACTGTCACGATCATTGACACAACATTTATGATTATTTGATTTATAATTAGAACTCATAACAGAGATCACAAATTATAATAATGTCATTTCCACTTTTATTTGCCCAATGTCAAGATAATACACGTTCAAGTGATGAAGTAGTTCTTACTTATTCCGTGTCGTTCATATGTTGTGAAAATTGAAGAGCTAAGAATTTGTACTTCAACCTATTTCCTAAAACTTTGTTATTGAGACCAATCAAATTAAATTGAGCTGTTTATCAACATTGAATGACCGTATGCAAGCAGAGGGACATGATCTCACAGCTATAGATGGCATTTGCATGTATAATTTAGCACTCTTTTTTTTTTTAATTTTTTATTTAAAGGATTTAAAAACCCAAAATATAAGGAAGTGTCTTCGCTTTGCATTTTTAGAAAGAGAAGACCCAGAAAAAATGAGATGGGATTTGAGCTAGAAAACAGGCTTATGGCTCCATCTTCTTCAACTTCTCCTTCTTCATCTAATTCCCTTTCTCCCCCTTTTGCACCTCCACTACTTTCTCATCATCATCATCATCATCGACCTCATACTTTCACTCCTGTAAGTAGAAAATATTTGTTAATTAATTTCCCAAGAAACAAACACAAGAACGCTCTTTTATTTTTATTTTTTCTTGTAATTCATTGCTTTGGTTAGCTAATATTCTTTGGGTTCATTTTCTGGGTGGCGGCTGCAGATTCAAGAGTGTGAAACAGAAGATGAATGCAGTGAAGGCTCCCGCCCGCCTAAAGCAACACCAGCTAGTAGTTTTTTTAAGGAAAAAACGAAGACACTACCAAAGCACCACCGCCCAACGCCTCTGCATGTTAAGAGAGACAAGGCCGCCGCCAACGCCAATAAGCGGCACGATCCGAGCAAGGATGACGGTTCAATCTTGTGTAACAAGTGCAGGCCGCAACCCAGAGAGAAAATCTCTGTGTTTCCTTTAGATAACAATGGCTTAAGCAAGCTTTCATCTTCCATCCCGAGTCCTAATGTCATCTTCAGGTCCATCTTCTCTTCATTGACAAGAAAGAGTCCAAAACCTACCACGGCGACAGAGGAACAATGGAAGATTGCCGTTTCTGAGCTATCCCTCAAACTGATTCAGGCGACGAGAAAGAGAGACGAGTCACTACTTGAGGCTTCAAGGCTCAAGTACTCAAAGGCGGACCTTGAAAAAAGGCTTAGGAAGCTTGAAGTTTATTGCCATAACTTGAGGTCTGGACTCGAAGAATGTAGCTGCAATTCACCTTATCAAACTGGGAAAGTGATAAAAGAGCAATTCATGGTGTTGGTAGCTGAATCCAGGTCTTGTGTTCGGCTCTTAGGTAGGGCACTTACCAAGCAACCCAGGCATTTGGGAGGCAGAGTTTCTGAGAGATTAGCCATGCTTCTGCAGCCTTACGATGTAAAGATTTCAACAACCAAGAACCCAACAAGTTTGCCCTTTTACCTCGAGGCCCTGTTGAACAAAGCTTTCTATGAAGACTTTGAATCTGTTGGGTTTCACAAGTGTTCAACAAATCGTATATTGAATTCAATTGATAGGCGTGAAGCCAATTACACTTCTTTTAATGTTCTCAAAGAGTTAACATGGGAAGAGGTGTTAAACAAAGGGACAAGGCATTTCAGTCAAGAGTTCAGCAAGTTCTGTGATAGGAAAATGAATGATATTGTGGCTATGTTGGGATGGAACATAACCTGGGCCGAGCCCTTGTTGCAGGCGTTCTTCGGGGCGTCCAAAAGCGTGTGGCTTGTGCACCTTTTGGCCAATTCAGTGCGCCCTGGCTTGACCGTCTTTAGGGTCGATAAAGGGGCGAGGTTTGATTCTGTTTACATGGAGGACGCGGGTGGAGATAGGGCCAGGAAGTTGGTCCCAACCATGGTTCGGATCATGGTCGCACCTGGATTCTATGTCTATGGCAACGTGGTCAAGTCCAAGGTTCTTTGCAGGTACTCGAATAATAGTGTCAGTAATGAGTCTAATGACACAAGGATTTAGCCCCATGATCCTTGGGATTTTGTTTCAACCAGTCCTGTAATATTTTGACTAGTTTGTAAAATTTTGGCTTTTGTTGTCCATGAAATTGCATTTCGTTTGTCTATACGACTGGGGATCATTGGATGAAATCAGGAAACTTGGCATTTTATGGTCATCTTTGTTTTGTTCTATGTTCGGTCAATTTTGATTGTGGAATTTAATCCCATTTGTTCTTGAATCTCGAAGATTGGATTCTCTTTTATTAAAACCCAGATAGAAATTTTCAATGGATCCTCAGTTCCAACTCTGTGGATAGAATAATGGAAGAAAGAGAAAAAAAAGATCGACCTGTTTGGATGCTTCTCTCTTGACTCATCTTCTGGTTCTGCTTACAATTTACAATCTCGATGGTGTGTTTTTTCCTTGTGTAAGCAACCCATTTTCTCTGTGGAATGGGCAAATGTCAACTTATGATAATGAAATCCTAACTTTTAAGGAGTCAAAATTTTACTTAATGTTTAGAAATTATACGTAATGTATCTTATTGAATCTAGAGATGTTTTCATGTCTTCTTGACTGTGGAGTTCCAAAAACGAAGTAACCCATTAATAATGAGAACTTTTGAAAGAAACTTGTGGAAGTTGAATCATATGGATGCCTATAGCCGTTCGGTGATCCTTTTATTTTTACATTGTGCAGTTATGGCCATTGGTGATCGTCTACACCAATTCAGGGCATCATTTGTTAAATTCCAACGATGACTTCAAAGAAAGCATTCCCGGGTGAATTGATTAAAGAACTCGCAATTGTGTGTGTGCAACGGCTGTTTATTAGCCCTTCCTTTCCCTTCTTAAAGGTGTATTAATATTAGAGCCTGCGATGAGCATATTTTTTATATTTATTAAAAATGTAATTTTATCTAAATAAAAATTTAAATAGATATAAAAGTGGTAGACTGTAACGAATAAAAGAGTTTAAAAAAAAAAAAAAAACAAAGACTAAGATGGTTGTGGCCCCCTGTAGTTTATTATTATTATTATTATTATTATTATTATTATTATTTTGAGCTAGTTCCACTATTCACAAGTAGCAAATACGCCAAGATGTCCAAGCAATGTGCAAGCTGTAGATTGCGACTATTTAGAATCCAATTTGCAAGAGCCGCTTATAGTTGACAAAACCCCACAAACCTCTAAGTTGACTGTATATTCCATACGGCTAAACCATTGACGAAGAAGCAGATTAAGGAACAGGTGGAAAAAAAAAAAAAGAAACGAAAAAAATAATCATCTTCTGTGTGTCTGAGAACAATATCAATAAATGCTGGATACCTATTCTTGTTCCTTTTATGTTAAAAAAAAAAGGGAATTTTTTTTTATTATTAGAATACTAAAAAAGTTACAAATTACTTATTGAGTTAATATAAAATTCTATAAATAATAAATATTTAATAAAAAAATCCTAAAATCAAATAATAGTGCTCCTTATGCAATTTTTATTCAAAAAAAAAATATATATATTCAAAACCACTAATTTTTTTTTTTTAAATTTCGACAATATTAATATACACGCGTATTAATCCTTCCTTCCATCCAGAGGATAGATACGTTGACGGAGAATTGTTCGGAACACAAGAAACTGTCTTGGGACCATATTCTTTTGGGACCATATTTATTTGTCTAATTTTTTTTTCTTCTTAATCTATTAAAACATTTATTTGATTGTAAATTATATAATAAAAATAACTTTTTATTTTAAAAAATATCGTATTTTTAAAAATTTAAATTTTCCTCTAACTTTTTTTCTTCTTCTTTTTCCATAAAGTCCTCTAACTTTTAGTTCTTCTGTACACATGCTAATATTATGTCCCATTTAAATGTGTGGACCTGGGGGTCTGGGGTGTTGAGCACTTGTGCTGTCGGCCTAGAACTACAAGAATAGAGGTCCGCATGGGCCGGAGGGGCGTACATTCTTGTGGGTTGTTACAGCCTGTCTAAGTATGCACTGGCCTATGTGGTGTTAACGTTGGCTTTGAGTTTGGCTGATCTTGGGCCAGCATTAATCGGTTGGGGTAGGGCCGCCGATCAGCATTTGGGACAAATGAGAATTATTAGGAAACAGGGAAGAAATTGTCCCCAAAGTTGTGGAAAAACGTTCGGCTAGAACTTACAATGATTTTTCTCCTCTCAGTTTGTGAACTAGAAGAAGCCATTTTGATTGTCTAGGCCATTTTTCTAACTAAATTTTGATGACAGTTTAGGGGGAAGGGGGTCGACGTTTGGTTGACAATGCCATTTTGATAATACAGGGCGTTTTTCTTGTTTCTAAATTGTAAAATTAAGAAAAATCAAATGGAAGTTTCTATTGAATAGTCTTACTTTATTGTTCTTTGAACCCTTGTGAAGCCGTTTATATGCCTAGGCCTTCCTTAATTACATTTTATTAATCTACCTGGTTGACCAAAGTTATAATTAATTGCAAAGCTATTCTCTTAAGTAAAATAGGTATAATGGAAAAATACCATTTAGAGGAAATGGAAGCTATCTAATTTTCCTAGACACCATATATTTCTTTCCTTTTTTTTTTTTTTAATGACATGGGCGAATCTTTTTTTAGTTTAACCAAATTGAGCATAAGCAAAGGCTTTCATGCACTTCCTACACCCACCAATACTTGCAATATGGTTTGAAAGACGTTAATAAATTCCATTGGAAAAAAAAAAACCTAATAAGTTCCATTTTAAAAAATATCTAATATTTTCTTCAACATAAGAAAAAACAAATTTACATGGCTTAAATCGCTATGAAAAGCACAAAAATGACATTTTTATTACAATGTTAGACTTTAACATATAATTCATTTATAGATTAATTTAGCAATTTTTTTAACTCAAATTTTTGATACAATATCATAATTATTTTGATCAAGAGGTAATTTAAAACACAATGCTCTAATTTTTTTTAGTTGTAAATTCTTGTATTTAAGAGAGTTTATAATTTAATTGTATTTTTGATTTAGTAACTTTGTTCACAATAATACATATTAAAATTTTTTTGAAAAAATATATTTTAATTTTTTTAAAAAATATTTACAATTTAAGTCTCATTTTATTTTTTTAAATTTTTTCTCAAAAATAAAAAAATCTTAAATTTATTTTTTATTTATTAAATTATAGTTTAATTTTTTATTTTTTTATTAAAATAAATCCTACAAATACATATATTAAAATGACGTAACAGTCGATCCATTTCTTTAAAAAAAAAAAAAAAAAAGAAAAAGTCTAAACCGGAACGCGAAATCGCGTCTTGCCGGTTCAACAGTCAAAAATAATGGCCCTCTCTCTCTAATCTATCTCGATATAAACGTTCCGAACAATTTCCTCTTTCCTATTATTATTGTATTGTTGGTTTCTCTCTTATTACTGGAAGATTAAGCAAAAATAAAAAAATATATATATACTTTTTCTTTAATTTTCTGTCTTTGAGCCGTCATAACTTTCGATCACTGAACGATCTCTCTGCGGTTGTTGTTCGCCGGATCCAAAGCAGCACAGCGGCAGAGCAGAAACGGAAATCGTCGGCGCTTTTAAATACTAGCCGGAGAAATGTCGTTCTCGGACTCCGACTCCTCGTCCTACGGCGGCGACTACCGGAATTTTAGGCAAATCACTCGTGAACGTTAGTTCAATCTCTCTCTTAATCTTTCAGTTCTTTTTTTTGTTTTTCTTTTTTGGAGTTAAAAAGCAACTGAATATGCCTATTGTGCTGGTAATTTCAACTATTTTTATTTTGCTCTGTACATCTGTGAGCAATTGTCTTTTTCATTTATGCATTCAAAAGAACTCTGTTAGCTTAGTGATCATTGCGTGTTCAGTTCTGGAATTTAAGTAAATTTTGCGGTATTTTCGGGTATTTAATTGGTGATCAATGGAATTATATTATTTAAACCGGGGTGCTCATCTGTTTTTAGCGTCCGCTCTGAATGATCTTTTATGCTGCTCTAGTTTTCAGTTAGTTCAGAATGTGTAATGTGGATATTGCTGAGAACCAGGCTTTGGTGGTTGCGAAATTGAACAGTGTTCCTAGTATCGTGATTGTGCTGTTGCCAGAACTTTTAATTTGCGTGGGACCGGCTCTTCGCGAAATTATTGCTTCATGTTTTAGTTTCCCTAATAGTAATTGCAAGCACGTTAATGTATTGCGAAGATTATCTTGTAAGAACAAACAGCATGGTCAATTCAATATGGGAAAGCTATATTCTGTGTGTGTGTGTTCATAAAGCGTGTGCATACATATTCTGGCAGCTTAATGCTGGAGGTGTGTGCAGGAGAGCCACTTAAGGATTTTTTCTATCTGGTACAATGTTTTTGTTTAAATCTATCAGAACTTGAAGTTAACAGAGGGAAAAATGAACAGGATTTCAGGCATGTTTGATCTTTAAGGTTAAGTGTCTGCTCATTTGTTCAGTAACAAAAGGAAGTAGACATGGCCAAGGATGAGGTGCTTATTAGTTTCTGGGTTGCTGATCAATCCTTGTTCTATCGTCTTTCAGGGTTATTGCATGAAATGCTTCGATCGGCCAAAACAGGGGACTCAAAATCAACTTGGAAGGTACCTTACATTGTTGCTTTCATTGAGTTGTTTTGTTGCCAATATTGTTAACATTTTGGTTGGTCAAACTCCGTTGTTTATTCTCACATAGGTGAATACTGATCTAGTCCTAGTGTTTTTAGTTGGATGATAACTTTCTATTTAGCAATATCTTGTTTCCTATTGTGTTCATCTTAATATGCCTGCTCGGGAATATCACGTGTGCAATTGTGTAGGTACTCATAATGGACAAACTTACTGTAAAGATCATGTCTCACTCATGCAAGATGGCTGATATCACACAAGAAGGAGTTTCATGTAAGAATGGAAACTGAAACCTCTGAAAATTGAGCAATAATTTTCTGTGTTTTTGCACTTGCATTTGGAAAACAAACATTGTTCCACATTGGTTTTTGCCTTTTAGGTGCAAAATCTTTCTTGGAACCTGTGATTTTGTTCTGCCTCCATCTAGAAATCAAAATTGACTCTATTTCAATAATTTTATATGTAAACTTTAGAGAAAATCATTGCTCTATATTTTTTCTTATATGTTTAACAATAGTGGATCTCCCTTCTTAATGTCAATCCTCAGTTAATTTGAGTTTAATCCATCAAGTCTTCTCAAATGTCTAGGGGCAACCTTACCTATTTCTTCGTTCACCTGATGATATTTGTTATCCCATATTTCTGCCTCTGGCTATAACAGTAGATTTTAATTGTCCTAACTTGCACTACATGGTTCTCTGGGAGGTGTTACACTGTTTGTTAGGGACAAGAAAATTTCTGTGATTCAAACACAGTCCTATTATATTCTTCACCCAGCTCTAGTGTTTGATGTTAATATATAATAATAATGCAACATGTAAATGCAAATGGTTCAAAATAGTATAGACATTTCCAGACAATGGTCTAATATCAAGGGTCTCTCTAATTATTGCCATAATCTACATTTTCACAATGATATGCTCCATCATCACTTATGATTGTTTAGATAACTCTCCCTTTCTGCCCTCGCCCTATCACCTCTTGAATGTTGGCAATGGTTGGTCCAGGTTTGAAATCTGGACCATGCAATTTCTGAAATACTACAGCAGTACATCTGCTGAAGGCTACTACCGTCATATTATCATTTAACTCGGTAATAGGAAAGTTTATCAAGTTGTTTTACATCCAAGACTTTGTAGTTTTGCAGTAGTGCAAAATCTGCTTTGTGTTTCATGTTCTAAGACCAAATTGATCTTTTTCTTCTTGTGAAATTCACCATTTTCATTTTTTGTTTCTGCAGTGGTAGAAGATATATACAGACGAAGGCAGCCATTACCCTCAATGGATGCTGTATACTTTATCCAACCAACTAAAGAGAAGTAAATGTTCTTCTTTGGTTGTCTGTCCATATTGATTGTCTTGTTGGTCCACTTTTGCATCCATGGTCCTTTCTTATTCTAATCAGTAAGGTGCCTATTCTGTTGGCTTTTTGCTTGTGAAGAAGGAGAATATAAAGCTATATTCACTGTACTGTTGTTGTGTAAGAGTTAGATTTAGCTATTTTAAGTTTTAGAGGTCTAGCATATGATTAAATGTTTTTCTTGTAAATCTTCCCCCCAAAAAATAATCTCGTTTCCTTTTATGGACCAACCAAACTCTTCTTAAAAAGGGCATTACGCAGTGGGAAACTCAACTCTACTGAAACATACTATATTTATTCTCAAATGGATCCTTCTTCTTTATTTCCTTGTATGAATGAATCTTAACACTGCCCTTTCTTCCCCTCTTGTGGTTTTTTTCTTCTGCAGTGTTGTCATGTTCTTGTCAGACATGTCTGGAAAATCACCCCTATACAAGAAGTATGTGCAGACATCTCATTTATAATCGGTTTACACACTTATAAGACTTTGGGTTTTGACTTTGTAAGGTCCTGATTTACCAATTCTCTCTAACTGGTGCTCTTTCCTCCACACTTGAAGGGCATTTGTTTTCTTCAGTTCACCTGTTTCAAGAGAATTGGTTACTCATATCAAGAAAGATGCAGCAGTATTACCTCGCGTAGGTGCATTGAGAGAGGTGCAGTCCTCTTTCCTTTGGAATTTATAGATCTAGGGATATAAAATGTTCTGAAGCAATTTATTTGCCAGATTGTTTACACCTTCTCTTTTCATTTGAAGACAAGTCTTCAATAGTAAGTGATTTTTTTTTTTTCCTCATTTGGGTGAAGTATGCAGATGAATTTGGAGTATTTTGCCATAGACAGCCAGGTATGCAACACTAATCCAGTCAATTGGTCTGATATCTTATGCTTTACATAGACCATCATCATATTGTAATTGTTATTGCATCTATTGAATGATTGCAATAGACAGTGTGTACAGATTGTACACCATACTTTTTTCTATCATCACTTCTGACTGCTGAAAAATTGCAGCATTTTTTTGACGTTTTGAATGGGCTAAACCTGGGTTAACTGCACATTTAAATGAGCACAATGGCTGCTGAATATTTGAATATTGCTTATAGGACTCAAACACTGGATTAGGTTGCTTATTTTAGTCAACTCTTTCTAACCCAACTTTTATTCACACAGGGTTTTGTCACTGATAATGAGAGAGCTTTAGAGGAACTTTTTGCTGATGAGGAGTATAGTCGAAATGGTGATGCATGTCTGAGTGTGATGGCTACACGCCTTGCCACAGTTTTTGCATCACTAAGGGTATTTACTGTGACTTCAAATGGTGGTTTACACTTGTTTTTATATTATCATTAAAGCATTCTTGTGCTCTAATCTTCAGGAATTTCCTTATGTGCGCTATCGTGCTGCAAAGTCTCTTGATGTATCCACAATGACAACTTTCCGTGATCTGATTCCCACAAAGCTTGCTGCTAGAGTTTGGGACCGTTTAACACAATATAAACAAAAGATTGAACACTTTCCTCAGACAGAAACATGCGACCTGATCATTCTTGACAGATCTGTGGACCAGGTCTTTTTTTATGCAATTATTGCTGAGAAGCTTCTTGTTATGTGCTTACTGCATAACATGATGAGGTTAGCAGTCTTGTTGTTGACATATCCATTTGTTCATCTAGATTGCGCCAATCATACATGAGTGGACGTATGATGCCATGTGCCATGATCTGCTTAACATGGAGGGAAACAAATATGTCCACGAGGTAAGTTTTACCATTTATGCTTCTAAAGTACTCTTGCATTTGATGATTTAGGGCTGGATTTGTTTTGAGGATTGCATTTCAAGGAATTGCACTGTTTAGGTTCCCGGTAAAGCAGGCAGTCAATCTGAGAAAAAAGAGGTCCTCTTGGAGGAACATGATCCAGTCTGGCTTGAGCTTCGCCATGTGCATATAGCTGATGTAAGCATGTGCTTGTATCTTTTTTTATGCCTTCACATACACCAGGTACAAATTAATTTTTGGATTCCTTGTCAGGCAAGTGAAAGGTTGCATGAGAAGATGACTAACTTCATATCAAAAAATAAAGCTGCACAAATCCAACATGGTTCAAGGTCAGTATGTATTGATGCATATGCATTCTGAATATTGATTCACCCTGGAGCATACCAAATCTGTTTTCTGTTTTGTAACCTTGAAATGAGGGGGAAAGGATCTGTAGGATGGGCATGTATGATGTGTTGAGCCATTATCATGAGACTGTTGCTACAATATGGAAGCAGTTGAGCAGGTCATGCTTATTGGTTCTGTTTCCTTTCTTATTTTGTTTTACTTTAGCTTTACATGTTGGGATGTGGGTTGACCACAAGGTAGTTTTAATAGGTCATGGTTAGGTTAATAGCTGTATATATTCAGATTTAAGATGCATGGTCTCTGAAGCCGGTCATTGTTGCTGAAGCTGAATTAAATGGAAGAAGGGTTGAATGAATGACTCCTGCCTTCAGAAATCCATATGAAGTTCATGAAGGATTGAGATTTCAAAACATCCCTTAGTTTTAAAAATCTGCTTTCCAATTTGTATTTCCGTCCTTCATTCTTCGGTATTCTCTGCATAATTGTTTTTTCTCGTTTAAAGCTAATCATATTAGACTATTATTTGCTCTCTTGATATATGTCTCACCTTGAAGTCACCTTTGTTGTAGAGATGGAGAACTTTCTACACGGGACTTGCAAAAGATGGTTCAAGCGTTGCCACAATACAGTGAACAAATTGACAAGCTCTCCCTTCATGTAGAGGTTGGTATTTTGCTTCTTCCAGTAAAGTGCTTTTTGTGTTATAAAATCAAATTTTGACATATGCTGGAAACTTTTTGTCAAAAAATATACTGGCAACTGGCTTCCAACCCAAGGACAGAAAAAAGACAAAATAACTTTTAATGTTTTTCCATTTTTGATCCAAAAAAGGAAATCTTTTCTCATTTTTTGACCTGTAGAGAAGCTACAAACAGTTTAATTTGGCCATAGAAGGAATTTGAGTATTTATGAAATCACCTTGAAGGAGGCTTCACATTCAAAGTCTAGATTAATGATGAGTCTTGGACTGATAATGTGCAATTGTGTCTTTTTGAACTGCCTTACCCCGTGTCATTATGGGCCTTTCTGTGATCCACTAATGCTGTACATGCGATGAAGATGGACTCTATTTGAATAGTTCATGTTGTTAAGTGAACCTTACTGGCCTAACTTCAATTACGCTGAGGCATGCTCATATTTTGCATTTGATTGATGGCCAAGAAGTTTTTAATCACACCATAATCTAAGCATATAAGAACATCATGGCATTAATTTGTCCCTGGTGGTGTTATGTTATTTTTTTCTCCTCTGGACCTATGGAATGAAATAGTCAGTGCATTTTGTAAAGAAATGAATTTCTGCTGATTGAAGGAACCCTTATATAGGTGCCTTGATGCCAAAGATTTGTTATTATTGCAGATTGCTGGAAAAATTAACAGAATCATCAGGGAGTTTGGGCTACGAGAACTTGGACAACTGGAGCAGGACCTAGTGTTTGGAGATGCAGGAATGAAGGATGTGATCAAGTTTTTGACTGCAAAAGAGGTACAAATTTATACTGATTTGAATGGAAATTTCAAAGATTTTCAGCGTACTTATGGAAGGGAATATTGCTTTCATGCAGGATGCAACTCGTGAAAATAAGTTGCGTTTGATGATGGTTCTTGCAGCCATTTATCCTGAGAAGTTTGAGAGTGAAAAAGGTCTAAATCTGATGAAGGTTGGCATCCATTTTGTTTTTTCCTTCTCGCTGTTTCTTCTGTCTGCTCAGTATCAATGATTGCATTGTTTGTTCATCATGTCTTTCTAGAGCTTGTGCTCTTGTTGCTATGCTTGTAATGATGATCTTTGTACTTTGTGTTTTCCTTTCAGTTAGCAAAATTGCCAAATGATGATATGAAAGCTGTGCATAACATGAGGTTGCTTGGGTTGTCCTCAGATGCCAAAAAAAGTTCAAACAGAGCTTTTTCTCTGAAGTTTGACATTCATAAGGTAAACATACCAGTTGGCTGAGCATCACTTTTGATTGATGATTTCTAACCAAGTGTTCACTGTTCTTCTGCCCATTTGACTGCCAGAAGAAGCGTGCAGCTAGGAAAGACCGCACTGGTGAAGAAGAAACAATGTGGCAATTATCACGCTTTTATCCCATAATAGAGGTACATTTCTAGTTGGATTCTTTTTTTTGTTTTGGGATAACTTCATGTATGTTTACGTCTATGTCTCTGAATTGTCATCACATGTGACTTAGTTCTTTGATATAATTGTGGGACAATAATTTTTGCATTGGAGTGGGTCTTGTTCCTATGTTTTGGGCTAAAAAGTCTTTTATCACCTTTTCTGGTGCTTTAATAGTACATTTCTATGTTTTGGGATACATGTGGATTTTTTCTCTTTCTTAAACCTTGGTTAATGAATCATCAACTATCAATTTAAGGGATTGATAATTTGAACATCTGCTCTCGAGAAAGGTTAAATTTAGATGCATTTTTTGTTATTTTTATTTTATTTTTTTATTTTTTGGCAAACTAAATAGTTAAGGACAGGTTATCATGTAGTCCCATTTGACACACATTGTGTCCTTCCAAAAATTTTACTGAGATGTATGGAAAGAAGAATAAAGTTCTAAAATATAATAAGTTTTCAGGAACTTGTTGAGAAGCTCAGCAAAGGGGAACTATCCAAGGATGAGTATCCATGTATGAATGATCCGAGCACAACTTTCCATGGGACATTCCAGTCTGCGACGGTAAATCAAGCTTCGGCCCCTCATTCAATGAGATCAAGACGAACACCAACCTGGGCTCGACCCCGCGGCTCTGAAGATGGTGGGTATTCAAGGTATTGTCTTGCCCTTGTCTGCATATCACGCACTTCCTATTCTCTGTACATTTAGTTTGCAAAGCCCAGGATGCAGCGGCTGTCAAATCTTTAAGTTGCATAAACCAAGATAAAACAATGCTCAATTAACTAAAATGAGGGCCAGACAAAATTGGTGTCGATGCTTCTCATTTGTTGATGTATACTTCACAGGTAAGATATTTTCTGAACAAGACAGATGGTTGCTTGTAAGACCGGAAGATAATTCCAAGAAAATGCCATTTAACATATCATCTGCATATCACTGAGAAGTTTTCACGAGCTAAGAATGGCATAGCTATCTGCACCATTGGCTGTAGTTTTACTTCTCTTCTGGTCCTTTACAGTGATTCAGTGCTTAGACATGCATCTAGCGATTTCAAGAAGATGGGCCGACGCATTTTTGTATTCATTGTAGGGGGAGCTACTAGATCTGAGGTATGAGCCCTAACCACAAGTTTTTTTGGCACTTTTCATCTCTTAGGAATTTTAATTACAAGTTCGCTTTCCCTCTCCCTCTCCTTCTCCCTCTCTATCTTCCCCCACTGTCTATTCCCCTCTCATTTCAAATTCTTAGCTAAGGGTTTGCCACAAGCTTAGCAGTAAGCTGCAGAGAGAAATAGTTCTGGGCTCATCGAGTCTTGATGATCCTCCACAATTTATTACGGTAACTATAGTTCTCTAAAGTTTCCATTTATACTCTTCCCCCGTCTCTGAGTGCCTAGTGATATTTTCTTAATCTTGAATTGCAGAAAATAAAATTGTTGACAGCGAACGAGCTTTCGATTGAGGATTTGCAGATATAGAGTTTGCAATTGGGCTTGGGCTCCCGTTTGTATTGATAGATCCACTTGATTGTATATCCATTTTTTATTATCCAGTGTATAAATATCTACTTTTTGATATATATATATATACATATATAGTTGCTCGTCATGTGATGTACAAGCAATTGTCCTGCCTGGACCAGGTGCTGTAGCTTATGGGCTTTGTATTGTAATAGAGACCCTGGAGCTGCCATGGAATTCCCAATGTGTATAATGGTCATTGACAGGAAAGAATGAAATGAATTTGAAATTTGAAAAGAAAAATTTTAAACGCCTCAAGTTTTGTGCTCGTTCGCATGTTAATGGGGTTCATACAAACGTACCGCCGAAATTGAACACAATTGAACGTTGCATTTGGTATGAGTTCTACTATAGGTTGTGATGAATAAAAGGGAAAACCAGTTGAACAGTGTTCCAGACACTCAGGTTATAATGGAATAATTTTGTTGTTAACATCAAGATCAATACATTAAGATTAGTATTTCTAGTTTATGTTAACGTTTTTTCCACGGAGTACGTACTGGGAGAAATTAACATTAATTTTTAAAAATTGCTTGGACGCATCCATAGAGCAAGCACTATCTGCAGGGCTCCTTTGCCTTTCTGCCTAGGCTACCTTCTGCTTTTCTCTTCCTAATGTCACCCACAAGCCTCTTCACATAGGCGATGTAGCCATCGACATCAAACTTCCTTTTGCAGCCTGCATAGTTCATATAACGTATTTTCCCAAAAATGGGTCGCTCTTTCCAGCCCTGCAATGGCAGCCAGAGAGGACCTAATGAAGCTGTACCATTGAACAACCATTGAACAAATTAAGGATCAAATGAACAACCATTTTGCTTGCCCCGTCTATGGACACATAACAAGATAAGACAACCCAATCGAGTGGAGGCAGGTTAGTCAAGTGAAAACAAGTCTTAATTATTCCATTACAATTGCGTGTGGACACGCACAAACAGAGAGAGAGAGAGAGAGACAGATGCAAACCTGATCATGAATGCCACATATTGACCACATGCATCCAACATAACCACTTGGATCCCTTCCATCTACTTCATACTGCAGTAGAGTTTTAGGTTAATACACTAGCTTGGAGAGGCAATAGTAATAAACTTACGGAAGCATGGCAAAAGCATGATGGAATTACCTTGTCGTTGAGATATATAGATATTGAAAGGGCTTCTTCGGGTCCTCTTGTCCACTCAAGAATCTTTTTTGCCCAGTACATCCTGCACATAGTTTTTTGCAACTTCTTAAGAGGAGATGAAAAGGATAGACTTATTTAGTTCCCAGAATAAAGAAGTACATAAGACGAACAAGACACTGAATGCTATCAAATTTAAACTCAAAATTATAATAAAGATCTGCCCGAGTCCACATCATTAACTGAATCATGGAAGTACTTGCACCCAAATCCCTGGAGCCCGAGGCCATTACTGTAGTACTTTTACACATGCTTGGAGATATCTGTAGACCAAATAGTGATTCAAACTCCGATGAATTCACATCATTGCTTTGTATTAGTATATGCTCTCCTGGTTTTCTAGTGTGTGTGTGTGTGTGTGTGTGTGTGCATTGACATCTGTTAGTTGATTTATTTCTCACTGGTTGACTTGAATCCAATGCATTATCTTGCTAGTATAGCATTGCAGCCAGGATGGTGGAACAGACAAAAATAACAATGTGAAAATGTTTGGGCATGCAAGGGAAAGGAACCCAATCAAGAAGCTACTTGCCGCATGAAACCATGCATCTTCCCATGGTGAACCATCTCCAGCTGAGAAGCATTCCAAAGCTGAAAGTTAATTACATGAGTATCAGAAACTTAAAAACAAGCAGAAATATTTAAAGAAATTGTAATCAAGCCTTTATTCACTAAAGTGTTATCCTCAAATATCCTGGAGGAGTCAGCAATGCAAAAGCTGCAATTTAGTCAAAGCTTATTTATGCAATTATGGAAATTTTCCAATACAATAAGTCAAAAGGTAAGCTTACAGGATCAGCTGTTTGTGCCTTCTCTAATTGATCCATCCTACAGGTCGAATGATCAATTGAAGTATTAAAAACACCAAGTTGCAAGAAAGGAAACTTAATGAAATGGTAGAGCAAATCCAATTGCACTCACGAATAAATATGCTCTCGCTTGTCAGAAGCATGGTCTAGCAAAGTCTTGTGTGCCCATTCCCATGCCCCCTGTAATGAATCATAATGGGGCTGGTAGAAGCAAAAATTATCTGCAAGTTCCCTGCGCACGATCAACTCCTCCAGAAATGCATCGACTGACTTCAGAGGAACAGGTAGATCCAGAAACATCCAGCCATAAGTCATAGAATAGACCCACAAACAAAACCGAGAGACGAATATCAAATTAAAATGGCTACTTGTTAGGGTTGACAACTGACATACCACATATGCATTGCAAACTGAAATTTGATATCATACAAAGCCTATCATCATTCAGCCATTGCTCAAAGAAATAAAAGCTGAACCATAAATCTAAAATTTGACCACAAACCTGAGGACTAAGATTCCGAACTTTACGTGCCTCCAGGGCACACCGCTGTGCAGATATCATCCCAAAATGAAGATATGGAGAAAGACCGGAAAGTCCATTAGGTTTCAAAGGGTTGTTCCTATCTGTGGAATAGTTCTTTAACCTCTTAGTCAAGAATCCATCTTTATTGCCCATCAGTAATTCCATTGCAGCATCTTCTCCTGGTTCACACCAATCAATTTCAGGAACTTCAGCACCTTTCCTAGGCAAACAAAATCACAAATTCAAAAAGCCTATATAATCAAAGCTCAAACACAACTCTACAAAATCGGACAGATATCTAACCTCAAAACCTCGTCTATGAGACAATCCCAATCAATCAACAGATTTGTAGCAGCAACCCATTTTCTACTTGGTGGCTGTAACTTAAAAAAATCAATGAGGTACTCGGGCAAGCTTTTATTTATCTTACCTCTTATGCTCTTAGCACTATACTCCAACTTATCTGATGCCACCCAAACGGGTACTACATTATGGGCATCAACTTCATGAATAGTCACTGAATCACTCACTTTCTTGCAAATTTCATCTTTACATTTACGAATCTGTCGAAGAGGCGAGAAATCAGTAACTAAAAGCGAAGCCCCACATTCTCTTAAAAACTTTGGTATAGTCTCTTCAGCTTCTCCCTATACCAAAAAAAAAAAAAAAGAAAAACGACCCATGAAATAAAATAGCAAATAAATTTCACAACAATGTGTAAATAAACCATTTTCCCACTTAAAAGATCCAAACTTTCCATTGTTTCTCTCAAATTTTCCCAGCACCCAAGCCAAGAAAAAAAAAAACAAAAAAGAGAGAGAGAGAGAGAGAGAGAGTTGAAACAAAAAGCAAATAAATCTCACAACAATGTGTAAATAAACCATTTTCCCTCTTAAAGATCCAAACTTTCCATTATCTCTCTCAAATTTTCCCAACAAAAAGCAAATCTTTCCATTATAATTATTAACCTGGAACAGAAAGAACGGGATTTGAAGGGTCCTCTCAATTTTTCCCTGAAGTTGACGCAAACCCTTTAACATGAACCCCAATTGCCTGGCTTTAGCCCCCAAGAACCGGTCAAACAAATTGAAGGCCACGGCCACTGGTACGTTTTTCTTGTTAGCCTGATCAACGGCGTGGATTAAAGCCCAGTTGTCCTTCAGCCGTTGATCTCTGAACATCCAGTACACTACGGGACCCACTAGATTGTTGTTGGATCCTTCTTTAAGTATCCTGATCCGGCCCGGCTGTATGGAATAGTGCTGGGTGGCGGCCATTGACGAGAAGGGGCCGACGATAAGGCGTCGGTGCTTGCTAAGGTGTGCAGGGGGCTAAGGAAAGTGGATGATAACGTGTGCCAGGCTGCGCAGGTTAAAGCAGGCCCGAGACCGAGATAGAAAGAGAGGGATCCGACTGCTAAATGAAACGCCGGGGACAAGCCACAAATAAATAAATATATAAAATAAGGAGGGAAATCAAGGAACAGTTGAGTTGTGGTTTTGAAAGGACAGACGTGGATCGCCTAAATCTTGGCACGCGTACAAGTTAACCACCTCCCTTGGTGGCAAAAGCAAAATGCCAGTCCAGAAAATAGATGTTGCCTTTCGGATTCTGGATGCAACCCATTGATGGGTTGATGCCAGAATTTGAACTCGCGTTACTGCTAAGGACTAAGAGTCTAGTTGTTCTATTTTCAGACCACGCGGCCGGTGGCTAGTTTGAGTCTTTATCTATCTTCTTCTAAGTCCGTCTGTCAAGCCTGCAAAAAATCAGTCCAATCCGGTCTGATCTGCGTTGTACGGGTTGGAATTGGATTCAGGCTTTTCAATATCCAGTGTGTTCTTCGGGGCAGCCCGAAAGAATGATACCATTCTATTCTGACGGCAGGCGCTCACGCGGCCCAACGGGCGTAGGATTCGGACCCCTAGTGATGGGCTCCTGCTCCCAGTGGCCTACCTTGAGGCCCATCCCTCCCCGCCATCCTTGTAGCTCCGCGACTCGGCGTGCCGTGATTGGCATCCCTGTAAATCCCCTGCAAGTCCCACGCATCGCTCGAGTCAACCTTCCTCCAGTCGAACGGCGTGGCTCTATCAAATGTCTATTATTATTATTCGTCGCCGCTGATCGTATTTACTCCGAGAAAATTTAGTATTGTTAACACGAACCCTTATTATCATAAATTTTAATTATTTTATAGAATATAATCACGAAATTTCGAATTTGCTAGTCTCTCTCTCCATTCCACGCAATCATAAATATCTAACTCGGCACAATCATACATCATTAGTTGCTGCCTATTGTAGAGTCACTCCCTATGATATGATATGAAGGACTGGGTGGGTCGGCGGGATTTTACTTAACAAAGCCACTTGGACGACTGCCTGACCTTGTGAGTCTATATTGGCTTTGTTTCATTAATTGTGTGGACATTCCCACTGGCCCGGACAAGCATGCGTGGAGTGACCCTTCGGGGATTGAAACTCGTTACGTTAACAAGTAGTTCGGTTTGGTTTTTTTTTTTTTTTTTTTTTTTTTTTGTTTTACGTTAACAATTAATGTTGGTGAAAAAAAAATACCTCGTTACGTTAAAAAGTATTTTGGTTTGGTTTTTTTTTTTTTTTTTTTTTACGATTAATTAATGTCGGTGAAAAACAAATACAGGTCAGAATTTTATTTTATTTTTTTAACATGTCAACTAGGAAAAGAGCGCGTGGTGGTAGGAATGTGTGGTTAATAATAAATTCACGTCATCCGTACGGAAATTGACCAATGGGAACTCGCAAAACCTCTGACCAGTTACCATTCCACGGAAGTTGACCACGTGACAATTCGAATATTCCATTTTCTGGGTTGAGAGCATTTTGTTTATCTTTTTCCGTACAGTCCACGTTGTCGGGACATATTTTAAAAATAAAAAAATTTTAAATTTATCATATAATTATTTCATCTATTATATATATTTTATGGAAAACGACTGTACCAAAAAGTTTCATACAGTATAATATTATCTGCAACAAAAAATGATTTGATTGACTTGTTATTCACAACATTTATTTTAGCATTAACATTGCCAGTTGTTAACTTTCGTCAAGATAAAATTATAAATATTATTTATCGAATAGTATTTATAACATTTATTGAACACTACTTGCCCTATTTGATATTTATAAAAATGATTTATGGTCCCATGTGATTTTTATTATAATATTTTTTTGTTATGTTTACGGGGCACGATGTAAAAGGCCATGATTGTGACACGTACCTGGACGTCTCAAGTCCATATTTGTATTATTGGATTTATTTAACCATGGTCTCCATTCTCCAAAAAAAACAAGCCATGGTCCCCGGTTGCAATTAAAAAACCTACTGCCCTTCACTTTACACTTTTTTTTTTTTTTTGGTACGATCCTGTGCATGAAGACCAAAATCAAGCCAATAAACGTAATTATGGTTGGTAGTAGTTGGTGTCTCGAAGTAATTAAATTCCCATAAGAAACTTGAATAATTAGTATCACCCCGTTTTGATTATATCATATCACCTAGGTTCAGATATTGTACTGAGTAATTATTTTTGGGTTGACTCTCTCTCTCTCTCTCTCTCTCTCTCTCTTTTTATATATATATATATATTTATATATATTTTTTTTTTTTTGTTGATTGAAAATTGGATTGTAAAATGTTAGCTTCTATCACATAAGAGTTTTCACACATACTAAAGTTCTTTCAAATATTAACTACATCTCAATAGTACTACAACAGTTTTCAGCATTTCATAAAAAAATAATGTTAATTTGTTAATATAATTAATAACATATTTGATATTTGCACGTCTCGATGTTAGCATTGATTTCCCACATTTTTATTTCTCCATTGAAAAAGGTTTTTAATTAATCAACATGAACCACTTGAACTAAAGCTCAAGTTATAATCCAATGATTTTTCGACACACATATTTGGGCCACCGTGACCATTATAATAATCTAGGCAAGGATTAAAATTAATCGCTCGTCAGTTCTGTAGCTTTCAAATATTTTTCAAAAGCCATAAGGGTAACTTGGTTAAATTTGTGGTCTTATGTGTGCTTCTTTTTCTTCTGACCCATCTAATCAAACTACCTTGTGCTATTTGTCCCATCCCTTGCCGTTGAAACGTAACATGGCCATTTTGCTTCGAAATGAAAAATGACTTAAAGTATCTTTTCCCTGTCGACATAATGCAAATCACTTTTTTTTTTTTTTTTTGTTTCTTGCCACAAAGTGGGTCGTAAGAGGAACAGCGTTATTAAAATTTAAATACAGAAAAAAAGATTCAAAAAGAGTGTCCTAACTAATTTTTCTAAAAATATGAAACCAGGTATATTTTCTCTTGTTGACATAATACAAGCCACTTTGACTCTGAGAAACTACTTCGTGAGAAAATTTTGGAAATGACTGGAAAGTACCATCCTGTTGTCGTTCACTTGTGTTAAGAAGATGAAGAAATCAAAAGGAAAGGAAAGTTTTTAGATATTTTTCGTGAAAATTTCGTACAGGTTGAATCATAAGACTAGACTTGGTTTTGTCAATTGCCACATAACATTAAGTGTAAAATAAAATGAAAACGACAAATGTTGAGTTATAAGAAGGCAAAAATGTGTTAAATATTTCAATGTACCTCGGATTTCTATACTTAAAGTATAGAAGTCAGAAAATATTGTTGTTGCCTCTTATTTATAGCAATTGAGGTTCATATCCTGGTATCACGAACAAAAAAGAAATGTAACAATATAATAATGCTTAATTATCTAAGAATTCAATGCTGTCCCATATTTAGGAACATGTATAAATTTTATGAACGGAGATATCCCATTTTCATATTATGCCACAATTCTATGCAAATTTTCAGATCACTTGACTCTTTTGTTTTTTTTTTTTTTTGAAAAAAAAAATCCACTAGGATGACAATTTCTTCACATAAAAGATTTTAATGTTTAATGTACTATAGGCCTATTTGATGATGTCAATTTCCAGGCATCGTAACTTATTCCAATGCAGCTATATTACATACATCAATACGATGAATTTTTTTGAGTTTCTTTGTAGTTTTGAATTAGGTAGAGAATATTTGAGGCTTCCTTGTAATATTTCAGTAGCTATGTACCTTTCTTTATTCTCACATTTATGCCATCACCACTTCGTATTTTATTGTGGAATCTAAGTCTAATTCATCATTTTACTTTATTTCACAAGAGAATCAATTAATGGATTTATTTATTTATTTTGGTTTTGGCCTGAAGCTCCGAGATCCGAGGATGCTTTTGGTGTAGAAATTGACAATATCGTAAAATAATGAAAAAAAAAAAAGAAAAGAAACTTTTAGTTGTATTTGCATGTGTCTGCAGAAAACACATGCAACATTGGAGTAGTTTAGGACCACAACGTTCGAAAGGATTTTATTTTACACGATGTTGTTAAAAAGGACATATAAACAAAACCCAAGTTAGGGTTTGGCGAAGAAACATAAAGAGTGAAGACTTTTTGGCAGCATTAAAAATCAGACAAATAATTCCCTTAGCATAGAGCAGTGAAACTACAGTAGGGCGTATCTTTCTTTCCACAAAGGAAAGTATTTACTATGCTACTTTGCAGGTAAAAATCCAGGAAAACTGGCCAATTTTGATAGGGGAATAATATCACAAGTGGTCCTTGAATCATTATACCGATCATAAATAAAATCTCAGCATGAAATGATTCCATTTCATTAGGGTTGATGGAAAGAGGATGACTTACCCCTCGTTATGCAGTCAATGGCCTATTAGGGCCTTCATCAATGGACCAAATATAAATTTGCTCCACATTCATCATTGGCTTCATGGCAATGCATTGATCATGTTTCCTAAGGTGAGGAGTTCCAGGGCTGGTAGCAGAAACAGTAACAATTATACAAACCCAATATATATATATATATATATATATATATATATGAGCTCGAATATGTCAATTGTGAAATGGACTTGGAATCAAGAGGAAAAGTTGAGATCATTGTACTTGGGTTCATCCAACTACCATCACTATGAACGTGTGAGTCATTGTAGTGGTATTATTTGATGTTCTCGACATTTCACCAAAATGGAGAGGCATTACATAAAATTAGCTAGGCAACATCATGATATGGAGCAATAATATCTTGCACATCACATACATATTATTGGCTAAAAGAGAATAACTTTACACATCTCTCTCTCTCTCCCCCCCCTCTCTCTCTCTCTCTCTACTTTTTTCCACGATGGACAATTTCATTGATAACATGGTGGAATTATTGGATAAATTTTCACCACAATATTTTTTTAACCCAGAAAAAGACCATCTAGAAACAACAATAATAAGTGACTCTAAATTTTTAGGGGGCAAAGAAAGAAGAAAAGTTTGTACAATGAGTAGCATTGTAAGAGGGGCAGATTCTCATTCTTGTATAAAGAGATGGTGTCGTCCTATACTAATCATTATACTTCCTTTATCTTTAACCAGAAAAAAAAAAAAAAAGTGGAGTAAAGCAATACCAAACCATACCAGCGAAAAGCTAGAGAGAGAGAGAGTGTGTGTGTGTGTATGAGAGAGATTAGTAGGTGAGCGGTCAGCATTAATACCCCTTGCCGACAAGAATTAGTCTTACCACTTAATGAGTAATTAGAAGACCTCAATGCCAGTTAAGTGGTAAAATAATACCATACTGAATTCGCTCTACTTTTCTACTCTCTTCACTCACCTAAAAGTGAAAACCCACTTGATTTTTTCGCCTTTTCACTGTTTCTTTTTATTTTTTTATTTTTTTATGTGGGTGGGTAGATCTTTAGTGTGTGTGTGTGTGTGTGTGAGAGAGAGAGAGAGAGAGAGAGAGAGAGTTCAAAAGTTTTTTAAACTTATTTGAAAGATTTGTATGATAGGTAAACATGTGACACAGTAAACAGGGACTTCATTGGAAAGCTTAGACTTTGTTGCCATGAAAAGATGCAAAGTGAAAGAGGGATGACATTCTATAAATAGAAGAGTACTGCTAGAAAAAAAGTTGGTTTATGAGCAGCCACTGTCTTGCCATTATTTTAACGTTTTTGCCTTGAATAGAAGCATCAAGCAAGGACCCCAACGAGAACAAAATTTTCTTTGATTTCTTTTTGCTCTCTTTGGTTCCAAACCATGAAATTCCCCCCACTTTATCCTGATGAGTAAACTTCTGAGTTCATGCCTTGAATGGGACATGCAAACAATTGTAATATAAGTCTCTTTACCCATGCCACTGTCACAGTGATGTAGTAGAAGTGTACATTTATGGTAGTTTTCTTTGGTACATCAGAAGATGCTTGTTTTTTCTGGTACTTTGGAGTTTGGACGGTGCAATTTCAATGCAACCTCGACAGTTGAACCATGCCATACTAGTCAGCAGTCACACTCAATCTTTCACTCTTTTAGCCTCTCCTCTTCATTTTCATAAACCATGGTGCATAGAATTATGCCGTTTCAATAATTCGTCCAATATTAACTACCGACTACAATTAATGGGGTTCACAATAGCCACATTAAATTGTCACATCTTTCTTTTTTGTTAGTTAGCTTTGACTCGAATCCAAACGCGAGATGTTATTGGCGTTCATTATTATTGAGTTAGAAATTATTGGCGTTTCGTTTTCTTTTACCAAATAAGAATACGCAAAACCTATTATTTTTGGTGGATATACATAAATAATATGTGGGGTAAGTAAATAAAAATTATAAATTTAAGAAAAATGGTCAGCAGCAACATGGAACCAATAACATTAGTTGGAGTTTGCTGTAGAGAATAGCTCTGTCTAAGCATCCTTTTTGGTGCTCCATCCCGACAGTCTTCCTTTGTTTTGGCCTTTGGGGTCCTTTCAAAACAACCTTCTCGCAATTATGGAGGTGGCATTGCCCCAATTACCCTGCATGAAAGCCACAAGCTTTACAATGTCTAAAGGAGAAGTTATCCCAAATATGATTTGATGGGAAAAACCCCGATCTCTCCCTCTCTCTCTCTCTCTCTCTCTCTCTCTCTCTGACAACCAAAGTTTGGAAAAGGACTTCCACTTATTTTATGGTGGGTCTACACCTTCCCAAAGACAAAATCCAGGAGGTGTAGATTGAGATAGAAACAATTACCAAGTGCTTCTACAGCTATAAAGGTTACTCTCAGGTACCCTCTCCCTTGGATGTGTGTTGGCCCGTGCAGCTGCCTAGACATCTCATATACATTGTGGTCAAAATTTCAAGTCCAATGCTTCTTGGATCCTTCTGGGGAAATTCCAGCTCTAATCATGTTTCCTTTATATAGACTAACCACAAAAGTAGTCATCTTACGGTGGCTGCTCTGGTTGAGCTATATCTTTGTCCAATGCATCTGCCACCAAAACTGATTAATCTAACAATGATTATCAAAATTCAAATCCAAATTCTCGAACTGGTGGGAGAATTAATATACTAGTCCATGAGACAAACATTTTCTACAAGAGATTTTCTAATTTGATTCTTCTTTTAAAGTTAACGCAATACTAAATGTAAGGAAAGAAAAAGAAAATGAGACCTGATTAAAAAAAAAATGAAGTGGGAGTTAATTATATGAGAAATAAACGTGAGTGTTTACTGTATTAGAAAAATAAATATATATATATATATAAAAGGTAGGTAAACATAACAAATCCCATATGATAAATAGAAATACCAGCAGATCCCACCTAATTCTATTGTCAATCTATTATTATTTTAGGTTTATTATTCAACTTGACCAGATACGATGACTATACTTTTAAGCATGGTAGGTAAGTCACTCGCACAGGCAGGAATTCTGAGAAGTTTTGGAACAGCAAAAGATGCACTCATCGTAAGGTTCATCAAAGAACCATTCTCTACTGTTAGAACTACCCTTTGAGTTAGAACAATGAAAGTAATCTCACACTTGTCGTGCCAAAAAATGAAAAAAAAAAAAAAAAAAAAAAAAACTGCAGACCATGCTTGTTGTTCAAGGTACTGTAAGTTCATCATGTAAGAAATCTCGGGATTCACATAGCAATGGAACTCAATAACAAGGGGCCAAACTGCATGCTTGTCACCTTCAAAGGTTCAGCTGGATTATAAGAGGAAATTAACAGAATGTGCAACACCCTTTTAAGGCAGAAAGCCAATTGCTTGGGCAGCGAGCTCTGCAGCAATGCTCGTAGTGAAGATTATACCAGAGACATTTGCAAAGAAAAGCAACCTATTGGATTAAATATTCAAGCAATGTTAGGAATGGAGTCATTGGATAATGCTGAGAAGATGAATTACTCCTAAATCTATAATGTTAGTCTAAATCAAGCTCACGTGAACAATCTTATCTGTGCTGAAGATGACAGTTGCACATTATGTTTGGGGGATGGCATTCCATTGCTCTTGCTAAGAACTGAAACAAAAAATTGAACGGAGTTACAATCTAATAAATAGAAGGAAAAGCAAGGTAACAATTCCCTTCCCGAATACTGGCTGTCATTTATCGAAATTACTTGAGGAACAAAAATTTTACACCATCCTTCCTGATCTAGAATACATGTCATACAACGATTGCTATCTTTACAAACATGAAGATCATCCTTCTGCAAACTCAAAAACTCTTTAAAAATGACTGTAGGAAGAAAGCCAGGCAATTGCTCGAATTATGAGGCCATCCATCGCTCGGACCACAAAAACGGAATCCCCTTATCAATTTGCCCTGTTCCTCCTACCTGATTGCTCTCAAAATCTTTTCCAGAGCAAGTGAAGTACAAGAATAAATTGAAACTGGAAAGAATTCAGTAAATCCTACAAATTTAAAACCTGAGAGGAGTGGGAAAAAAATGTTACACTGAGGATGTATCAACTAGAACTTCATTTAGCACATCATCCTCACCATTTGCCAATGCCAAAAGCTCTGCATCCTTATCTTCATCGCTTGAAAAGTCCCTCCTCTCAAGCTTGGAATGAGCTGCAATGAAAATCAATTTCTGTGCCTTGTCCATTGCTGCCCTTGAGTGCCAACGGGCACACACCCACCTCAACAGAGACCAATTGCATTTGAAACCGCACGAAGTAGCATGAAGGAAAATAAGCCTAACTGCAACTTTCCCTAATGACTTAAAGTCAGTGAGGTACGTCTCCCATACGAGCCTGCTACTCTGGGGGTTCGCAATTCTCATCTTTCCTGTAATGGGATCTCTCTCCCTCATCTGAACAGCTCTTGCATACACGGGATCAAGCCCTTCTGTTCTCCACTTCATAAGTTCCATTAACGCAATATGAGCCTCCTCCCTAGAGACAAGCCGGGTAATTAGCTTGTTGACATCCTTTTCCTGCTCAGGCGTCAGGTATTTGAAAGGAGGAAGGTATTTGCCACTAGTATCTCTAAGCAGATAAAGTGGATCAAGTATGTATGCTGCAGCCCAAGCAGGATGATAATTTTTCTTGAACCGTCTTTCGATCACATTCTCCATGGCTCCTTCTGCAATGTGGAATTTGGAACACCATTCCTTGACTTTTGTTCGTAGTTCCTCCCACAATTGGAGGCATTGCCCAACTAATGGCCTCTCTGCCTCAATATCTTGAGCCATCTCCCTTATCAATTTCACCAAAGAGTGAACTGCCTCCAAATCATTCCAAAATCCGACATCTCTAATCATCTCTGCAACTTCTCTTGCAACGACATCCTCCATGGAAACTATCTTATATGATTCATCGTGCAAAACTAATTGCAATGCTCTTGCTGAGTTCAGTATATCCTCTAGCATTATATACACATGTCCGAAATCCATCTTCTCATGCTCGCGCAAGGGCACTCTCAATAATTTTGCATGCCCATACTCCTGCAACTGAAACTTATGGAAACTATTTCGAATTGGAGTCTTATTATTGAAAAAAGTTGCGAGCTTGAAGCAATTTTCACTGACAGTCTTGAACAAAGCAAGCTCCTTGCTGAAGTCCTTAATCAAACTTGTGAACCCTTGAAATTGACAAGAAAGATTAACCATCCAATGGTTCTGGTTTTCCAAATTCCTCAATGCCTTACACTTGAACCTGTCTGCAACTATCCCGACACACTGCTGCACAAGATTCCCACAAATGCCAGTTATAGTCTCCCACAAAACATCCTCTGCATACTTAGATGGCACCGAACCACTAACAAACACAGCTCTCCGGTACAAACTAGTCCCATTAGGCAAATTTACAGTCAAATTGACCAAATTTATGTCGTTAAAACCGCTATGACTTTTCACCTTCCACCCATCAGACGAAATCTGGAAAAACAGAGCATCTCTAATCCTTGCCTCTGACTCTGCCTTAGCTTCCTCGTACTTAACATCCAAACTCTCGCCAGCAAAAACTCTTCTAGAAACCGCAGGCAGGCCAACTTGGTGCAAGAACGCCTTGAATTTAGGATGTTCGATGCTGGAAAACGAGACAGACCCACAAGACTCATAAATCCAATCAGCTAAGTAATCAAACGCACAATCAATCTGGGTCTTGCTCAAAGCCGGTCCAGGCGATGTTTTAGGACTTTTCAACTTCTTTACACTGTCTTCCAACATAGCTAAAGCACCCAAGTCCTCTTTCCCACCTGAAAGCATCAAATGCGGCTGTTGGGGCAGCATGGCTACCTCGCCGGAGTACCTCGACGGATCCACGATAGTGATTGGACTTATTTGGTACGAAGTGCCAGAAGCAGCCATGGCAACAGCCGTCACAGGGTGGTACGTGGAGGCAGAAATTCCCGAACTTGCACCGGCAGAACGCTTTCGGTTGCTGTGCACTAGAGTGTTGGCGGCTGCTGAAGGAGAAGCGGCCACCACCAAGGCCGCGTTGGAGGGCGGGGAGACGGAGGAAATGGGTTTTGGCATCGAGTTGAAATTCGGGCAAGTCCCGCGTTTGAGATGCTCGGAGGCAGTGCGTGACGGGTTCGAGGCGGAGAACACGGCGTCGCACAAGGAGCACCGGAGCTTCACCGCCTTGGGAAGCCCCGTCTCGGTGTTGTGAACCAGAATGGGCTCCAGGTGAGCCCAGTACCACGCGCCTTTACCCTTTATAGCTTTGGTTCTTACCATTACAAGACCTTCATAGCGCTTGTGTATGGCTTGGACGGTGAGATCGTCTGCGGAGGCGGCGGCTGACTCCACCGGAGCCGTACTGCTATTAGTGGTTGTGGCCATTGTAGCCAACGAAGTTAAAAGTTCAGTTCTTTTACGGTAAAAAACGATTCTTGGAGGGTTTCAGAGCAAAGGGGTTTAAGAGATATATAATATCTACTGTGCATGAAACGGCGGCCCTTTCAGTTGCATTCAGCTGGGAAACGCCTCCTGCGGTGGTAACCGGATTTTGATCTCCCGGCGGTCATCCATGCCGGAGACGCCGGCGATCCAGTTTATAAGTTACTCTTTAAAGGGGCCGTGGCTTTGGTTAAACTTCACTGATGGTTTCCTTTAACTGCTTTGAGAGGAAATGTCAGAGAGAGAGAGAGAGAGAGAGAGAGAGGGAGGGAGGGAGTAAGGAGTGCGAGAGCGACGTCCACGCGCTCTCACGCTCAGATTGCGTGCGCGTGGGAAACAATGTTGAGTCCAGTTGATGGAAACTGCTAAAAAGAAGTAACACCACCGTCCGACGTACGAAAACAATGACAGACATTGGCTTTCACTTCCTGGTTATCGGGGGATGAATATCACGCGCGGTTGAAAGAGGTTCTTTGTTTTGGTATCCCTTCCATGTCTTTGATTTTCTACTTCACTTCCTTTTTGCTGTTGTTGGGCTCTTGTCGTGGGGCTTGTAGGGCAAAGAAGGGACCTTCTTGTCTGTTTCCTTTTTAATTTTTTTTTTAAAAAATATATTTAATTTAATTATGTTATTATGATCATTAAATAAATGTTGTTTTTTTCCAAGGATCTTCTCTCACTAGTCTATTTTTTTGGTTGTTTCTTTTTGTGACTTCTTATTCGTGTGTTTTTATTCAGGGTGGGGTGCTGGTCATGAATGGGCAACTTAGGGAATCAATGAATTTCACTAGTTATTGCAGGGCAGTATTGACCAAGTCAACCGCTGCTACTGTTTGGAAAAAGGTTCACCGTTCGGCATATGAATTGAATTTTTCTTTTTAAATACTTGTATATTTATTTATTTATTTGTGTGTGTGTGTGCGTGTGTGTGTATATCTTTGTATGACATATTTCTGTTTTGGATACAGCAGTAGCAGACCTGGTAAATATTAAGCAAAGGAATATTAAGAAAAACATAATTATATCCCCCACTTAACAGGAAAACATACATGGTTTTCCTCACTTTCTGTTGGACTGGTTTATTTATCTAGAATAAAGAATAATTGGGCATTATCTAAGCCATGGCCTAATAGCACTTGTTGTTGGGGAAGAAATGGGAAACAAATTAATTATTGAATTTCGGAGGCAACGATACAAAAAAAAATGGAAAAGTAAGTTGGCTATGTCTTGAGAGAGTATAGAAAAGAGCTTGAAATGAATTTAAAAGTAAGAGAAATAGGCTTCATTTTTAAGGAGAAAACAAAATTCAAAATGCAAATCAAAGCTTTTGAATGTGAGTCATCGCGATGGATGCTCCCATTGTGACATTGTAAGAGAGTTGCTCCGGTGGTTTAACAATACTGTTTACTCCATCTCAAATCAAAAAAAAAACAACTGTTTGCTCGGTGTAAGATTCTAGAATATAACAGCACTTTCTTATTAAGATGCACGCCTTAACTCTTCTCGGAGAAAAAAAAAAAAAAAAAGAGAAACCTTTTCATGGCATTTCCTAAGACTTTTTCTAAACTTAAAATGAATTAACAACAGACAAAAAAATTTTTTTTTTTTCGATTTGCTGCAGGAATAATTTATCACAATATGGGATTTTCTTTTTAAGGACTTATGTTTCTTATGGCATATTTATTTCTGTTTTGGATGTAGCAATAGCAGGCCGGGTGAATCTTAAGCGGAAGTATATTAAGAAAAATATGTAAATTTATACCCCCACTTAACAGGTCAATGCATATGGTGGTCTTCACTTTCTGTGGCGCTGGTTTGTTCATCTAAAATAAAGAATAATTGGGCATTTTCTAATCCATTACCTAATACCTCTTGTTGTGGGGAAAAATGAAAAAAAAAAAAAAAAAAAAGAATTTTAGAGGAGGCGACAATAGTCAAGCGAGTTAGCTGTCAGTGAGCAAGTCTCCAAAAATGTTGTGGGGAGAAACTCCTATAGATTTCTTATATTGTGGCATTCATGTTATTATGATGGACGATCTTATTGTGATATTAGAGCGATCCGATTGTAAGAAATTGTAACCTAATATTTATTCGGTTTAAGATTTTAGAACATACAACACTGCCTTGTTAGGATGCGTCCCTTAACTAAAACATCCTTATCACGGCATTGCCTGAGACTGTTTCTAAACTGAAAATAACATTAGACAATTTTTTGTACCGATTTGCTGCAGAAATTATTTATCATAACTAGACAATTGTGACAATGACAAGGAACATGAAAGTGAAACCAAGAATCTGTCTGCAGATATTAAGAGTAGCAAACGTCCCAAACGGATTTTAAACAAAAAAAAATTGGGTACTAGTTCGAAAGCAATGAGCCAAAATCAAACCGATGATTGTCCATATCTCATTGAACACATTTGTAACTGAGCGATACCTAATTATGGACTATTTAATGTCAGGAAGCTCATATGCCTGTGATAGTATGGACAAATGATGTGACTATGATCTTCCCCAAATGGGTACAGGCTATTTCTTTATTTTGATTTCTTTTTTCGTTTTAATTGATGGGACCATTAGGTTATGGAACAGACTCTCATCAAGCATCTAGGTTTTATACCCTAAAATTCATTATGGCTCTACTAGAAATGTGAGGAAAAAGTTTTATAAGGTAGACAGATTCTTTTCTAATTTAAAACTGAAATGAATGGTTTTTGTATTTAATTATTGAAAATTATTTAACATATGTAACTTCTTCTTTAGAATGATTTTTTTTTTTTTGAAAAATATTTAAGACACAAATAAATCATTCAAAAAAATTTTACAAAAATATGTGACATTAAATGAATTTTAATTCAGCAAATCATAATATTAGTGGTTTCAAGTAGTGTTAGTATACTTAACTTGCGTATTTGTTTTCTTTTGGTTAGTTTGCCATATTTGTTAGTGAGAACAATAATACTCTACTTTAACAATTCGCATTCCGCGTTGATCCAAATTAACTATTTTTAGTATTACTAGTATGTTTCTTCAAATTGTATTGGTAAATGAGTATTGGATATATGCGTTTTTCTTTGTCTTATTGAATTTAAAAATAAAAAAAAAAACAAAAGAAAACCCTCTATCTTTCATACTTGCTGGAGGCTTCTTGTGGTTTTTTTTTTTTTCCTTGAAAATACAGGAGGCTTCTCGCCGAACGAATGGAGGACAGTAATTAAAGTATTAAATGGGATTAGTGGTCAATATTAATGTCATGTTAGTCAGGGTCTAATGAGTCAATAACCATGAGTAACAACTGTCACCCACCTTCCAATACAAGCATTTTGGATGTACAAACCACGGGTAAGTCAGGACATTTTAGCATCTATTAATTATTGATACGAGAATTATTTGAAGCATAATTGGGCATCAAGGGGCTCGAGTTTGGTCCAAATTAGGCTTACGGACATATAATATTATGGTGATTATGTACCTAGAAGTTGCCTATGCATGCTCACAAAGGGGAAATTTTTAAATTCTTGGCCACATTGGTTGGGCTATACCTTCTTCTTCTATCAGAAAATGAGATAATATTTGAAGATAGAAATGGGATCTTTGGCTGTTGACCCTTCCTGTTCTCTTCTGTGTATTTCCAACCAAGCTGCATCTTCACGCTTATTTTCCACTCTTCTCCTCATCCACCCAAGGTATAGAAGTTGTTATTTTGCAGTGTCCTTCCTTTTTCTCCCTTCCAATTAAGGACCTATCTAAATGCACACAAATCAGGCAACGAACCAAGTCATGCCTTCGTTTCTCTTTTTTGAGATGAAAGTGAAATCTCATTCAACTTAATAAACGGCATACATCACGTTGAATAAGAGAGGATACTATTGGGATACCATCCCTATGCCAAATATCCTCCCCATTACAAGTGAAAGCAAATTTTGCCAGAGAATAGGCAGCATCATTCCTTTGCCTACTTATATGCTTAATAACAAAAGATGTAAAACGAGCAACCATTTCTTTAACGTCTGCAACAAGTTGGCCAGCGATGGAGACAAGCTGGTGGTGTGGAGCGGAATTGGCCTGGATGGACCGCTGCCAAGCAATCTGATTCCACACGAATGTTTGGTAAAGACAATGCTACAGGCTTCTGATAGCCAAGAGTTAAAGAATTTCTGGAGAAGAAGACCCAGGAAAACTCTTGATATAAATAAAAATTGGTCCAGCCTTGCTGTCACGAAAAATAAATCCTAGGCCTCCTTTGTCTTCACTCTTTGCCGCATCGGTATGGATGAGAATTTGGTTCTCAACACAGTTGGCTGCCAATTCACGGGATCTTGCACTGCACTAGGGGGAGGAGACGCTGTTTCACGCCGGATGTCCCAATAAAGAAAGAGCTAAGGCCATCTGCATAACCTCCATGGACCCCAAAAGCTTACCTAGCATCACCTTTAAGCTCCTTGCTTTCCAAATGGACCAAGCAACCATTGCCACTAACTCCGTAGCCTCGCTGACACCCTTGACCGAGATTGATGCAAACCAATCCCGAAAGGTAGTCTCCCCACATTTCCCGTACATGGAGTCCCAAAGTGCCCACGAACCATATGTTTGAGGCACGCGGGCAGGACACCAGGGCAGGAAAAATGGAACCCTTTGCTAGACCACATAAAGGGCGAACAGGGTCCATTGACTCACAGTCCTCGTTGAGCTATATTATTGCAACATGCTGTTAAGAAGCCTTTGCACGCCCGCCCAACCGGGATGTGTACATGCCAAATGGTGCTCCATAATGCAGTGCCAAAAGAAGGATCATTTACAGCTGAACTTGAACGAGACGCTGCCAAGGCCATAGAATGAGCTAGCTGGTAGGCGCTACCAACCGTATATTTGCCACTTCGAGATAACAATATAGATACACGTTGACAGCCCCAAAACAATTTTCGAGTTGAAAATTTAAAAAAAAAAAATTGAAATAAATGTAGAAAGCCCCAAGACCGCTTGTGAATGGATGTCACAAATTGTAATTCTCCAACCATGAATATTGGAAAACCATTCTTTCATGGTTTGCTTTTTTTTTATTATTTTTTGATCGAATGGTTTGGAAACTAATTGAGGCGTCATTGAACTTTATAGCTTATGCTTCATGTGGGCATCAACGGCGTGTCTGAGATGACTTTTCGGGTCGGGGTTCAGAAATGTCATGGAATGAGTAATGTTTCCACTATCAATATCCCCGTGTGAACAAAAAATTATTCACAATGGGGCTTTCCCTGGGCATGGATGATACCTAGGGGTTTTTTCCACGTGCGAGATTAGTATCTGTGATGTAAGATTCCCCCCATGATGGCCAATTAAAAGAAACCAATTGAGTCAAAGAAGCAATAACGGGAAGTTTCAGTGGCAATTTCTGCCTCCACTTTACAAAAGTTGGGAAAAGCAAAATTGGCCCCAAGGGTAGGACCCTGAAAATACATTCAAATTCAAAGCTGAGACTTTTGTTTTTAAAATAAAAAATATATATTAAAAAAAAAAAAAAACTGTGGGGAACCGACTCTATAAAACAGTTAATTTATAAATTTCATGTAACAAAAAATTTAAATATTATCTCTGCTGGCTAGATCAAAGCACGTGATTGCTGGACCCAAAGATTAGTTAAGAAATGGATTTAGTGTTTCTACTTCTTGGTGCAGAGCACTTAAATTTAACTTGATTGGACGATCAGTGACGTCGATTTGATCTGATTTGTCTCTATCAGCTAGAAGATGTGATGTTTTACTTATCTGTTCATCAACTTATTGGGCTTTTAGAGTTCCCATCCAAGATGCTAATGGAACAATTTGCAATAATTGTCAAATTGTGAGTTGTGCGGTGTCCAAAACCCAATGAATAGTATGGAGACGTAACTAGTGAACACCCCAAACAGCCCATGCAGAACATGGCTATGGACTTTGAAAGGGCCTTAAAGTGACGAGGCCCTACGGCCGATACAGAACCTCACGGCAAGATTTTCCATCGAAGTGAAAGGGCCAGTCGGAGAAACACCAAAAGAGTGAAAAAAACAAAACAAAACAAAAATATATAAAATGCGCCCACCGTGGGGCTCGAACCCACGACCACAAGGTTAAGAGCCTTGCGCTCTACCGACTGAGCTAGACGGGCTTGTTCATTTTTATGAAATTATTTATTTTCGTGTCCAGTAGGACTAATACACCGGCGAAACACGATGTCCGAATTCCGACAGTTCTGAATTCGCACGATATAGAAAGCCAACAGCTAGATAAAAACACGGTTAATAATCTCAACCTGACATGCTAACAACATATACTTAAACAGGACTATACAGATAAGCTTCCCATCAAAGGCTTCCAGGAGATGTAGTCGAAGCATGTCTTTCTGAAGAAGAGTTCTGCAACCCCCCCCCCCCCAGCGGCATCCTAGTCAGTCAGATTACATATCTTCCAACGATGAGACTCCATTCTTTTGACCACCACTTTTTGATCCCTCCTTCAACTAAATTATACGAGAAGAAGTAATTTTAGCAACGAAAAGCAAAGACCATTTTTATATTGCCTAATCAGAGCATTTGAATGACAGCATGCCAAACTATGATCTTCTATGTGTTTAACAAGATAGATGCAAGATGCCAGGTTCGCTCAAAGTGAAAGAGAAAATGTTACGGGTTTCACCTCAGCAAGGACCTTCTTCTGGTGCCGATAGCCCTAATCAAAGACAATTATACCGAAGAAAAATCAATCAATCAGTTGCAATTGTATAAAAAAAAATATAGCTACATAATATTGGATGGAGTAAGAGTACACTTGCCTTGTCCGTACCATAAATGTAATCACAGTAGGTGAAAATTGAAGCAAAGTTGCTTTGGCTTTGTCCCCCGACATAATGGTGGTAATCATGGTATTCTGCACCACCATAAAATGGGATGTATTTTGTGGGAGTCCGTGGGAAGTCGTAGCTGCATAACCAGAAATATGTTATGGTTTGTGACCTCCTCTACAACTGCTAAAGTTGAGGACTTTGGTACAGAAAATAGAAGTTAAGCTAAAAAGGAAGCGGCAGAGCCATCTGCAGAATAAGTCTTAAGAGATATCAGCACAACGCTAAGGATTCGATCTTCAAGTTAACTACGCGTAACAGTTGCATGCCATGATAAAATGTTCTAGTTAACTTGGTGAGGTTATTACTCGCAGCATTCGTGTTTCAGGGATCCACAGAGACTCTTAGGCTTTTGCAAATTGCCAAAGAGCAACAAACTCAAGGCTCAGAGGTAGACAACTGTTAATAGCTCATCCTTCTTGTGCATAAGAGAAACTAAATAACAAAGCATCAGATTTCCCCTTTTCCTAACTAGTGGGGTCAATAATTGGCTAAAGGAAAGAACAAAAGTAGGTCAATTAACTTGCATCAACTCATCATGCCATCCATCCATGTACAAATGCAAGTTGCTGAGCTTCAAATGATTAGGCACATGGAAAAGTAATTTATAGTGTAATAGAAAGCTGTTGCTTGCATTCCTTATCCATTCTATTACATCACAGCCAAGTTGCAAAGATTGTCAACTCGCCAATCTCGAAATCAACAGTAACATTGTCACAATTCGCAAGTAACAAGATGCCAACCAATGTAAAGGAAAAAAGAGCAAATAAAAGCAAAAAGGTGTTAAATTGACCCTAGCCTCATCAATAAAAGTTGGGCCACTGCTGAAGATACTTGAGAACTCAATAATAAAAGAGACAGGCAACAAAGGAGTCCTAAGGCCAGCCACATTCTGTAAGAATCAACAAAAGCACCAAAGAGCTTGCAGCAAATGAGAAAAGAGTAGCATGCATACCCGCTGTGTGTCTCGAGTGACTCAATATGCCGCAAAGCGATCCACAACCAAAATGTGATCATGTGGCTAGGAACCATTGCTGGCCCCAAGAGAGTTGGGATTCCAAGGATCAAGACTTCGGCCCAATGGGCATACGGGGCAGAAAAACCAATTGGAGCAGTGTATTCGTGGTGCACACGATGAATCTTTTCATATCCCCATTTGTTATGCAGCAACCTATGGAACCAGTAATGGGTGTAGTCTTCCACTATGAAATAAACCAGCAACTGAAGAAAAATTTGCCACCCTGAAGGCAATGGTAAACTTGTTCGGATCCCAATCATCTGTTTATTTAAAAATAAACACAGAATATTAGGTGTCTACAATCTCTTGAAAGAAGTTAAAATACTGACGTTGATAAATCAGAAAATGGTTAGGTTGGAGGCATAAAAATCCAGACATACATCCAAAATCATCAACTTAGAGAAACAAACTCGTCTACACTAACAACTTAGGAAACATCCCCAAGAAAAACGAGTCTTCTTAGTACACGAAATTCCTAGGCTGTGGCCTTTAAGGAAAAATAAGATTTGCGCAACCCACCCTTGGTTCAGAGAAAGGCCGTGACTTCTAGGCCAGACTAGAGTAACCATCTCCATCCACATCCGAATTTAGTTTAAAACTTAAAAAAAACAATGACACTTACCAGGAACTGAAGTAAATTAACCAACACAAAGCAAACAGTACAATTAATTGCCAAACATAACCTACAGGATGAGTCGGAGTTCAAAATTTAAACCTTGGAAACCAAAGCCGGACAAATCCCAGAAAAGGGAAAATCGTTATCATGAAAATCACCTAAGTTGCTGAAATCCGAATAACCAAAAGACAAAAATAGAAAGTTTCTACCTTTATAGAAGGGAATGAGACCAATTGGAAAGGCACCACAAGAAGGAAAAACATTCTCGTAACATCCTTGTAACACCTAAGCATGTCCGAGCCGGACAGCTTGACGTTGGGCTGAATCTTGTACTTCTCGAACCCGGGAATCCGCAAGAGATCGACGAAAACAAGGGGCAGAGGCAAGATAGAGAAAATCGGGAACAAGAACAGAATGACGTGGCAGTAAAGGTAGTAGTCCGACTTCTCTGCCGAGTAACTCAACCAAAGTCTCTCGGCGAACGTCAGGTTCCTGCCCATCGCCGCCGTCGCGTCCTCGATAGTGTTGTACGGAAGCATTGGCGATCGAGAGAGTTGGCGGTGGAGAGGGAATGGCCGAGGAGAGGAGGGAAGACCTTTGGAACGGGCGTGGAGTTTGTTAAAATATGCGGGAAGATTCAAAAGAATCTATGATAAAGCCAACGGAAACGAGTTTTACTTGGACCTCGAACTTTAAATACTAAAATTAAACCGTCCCACCACCTACAATCTCTGCATGGGTGGGGTTGAAGTGGGTAAAAGTTGATTTAGGGAGTGGACAGGGTTGCCGTTTAAATTTATATTCAGATTTTTCTTTTTCAGAAGTGAAGCGTTATTAAGTATGTTTACGTTCTGTAAATCAACTCTATGTTAACTACGAGATAAATATAATAATAATAATAATAATAAGGTTCATGTATAATTTAGTTAAAATAATAAAATAGATAGGTGAGATATGTAAAATTATGTGTTACAGTTAAAAGAAAATGTAAATAATATAGTAAATACTTTTTTTAAGCTACAAAGCATGAAAATTATTAATCAGATGGGCAATTACAAACGTTTTTGTCATCTTGGTAATTAAAACTCATATTTTTTGTGAATCTTTAAGAAATTTGAGATTGGAATCCCAATCTTTTTAAGAGCTTTTCTAGAAATTTGATGAAATTGAGGTTCATTTTACAGACTATTTCATTGTGCTATTCTTTTATTAATAATAATAATATTATTATTATTATTATTATTATTATTATTATTTAATTAGGAGTTCGCTTGCAATGAGCTACTTAACAACACTTATTCTTCTTATAAATTTTATCCTATAACTCTCTCTCAATATTTAAACTTGAAAATTTCAAAATAAATGACTTAGGCATTGATAGCTATCCTAGAAAATGCCAGTTGCGAGAATAAATTGTTAGGGGTATGCATGCCAATTGCCCAACTTTGAAGGGTTTGTTAAGCGTGTGTAATTGTCGCATTTAAGATTTCTTCCTTTAGTAGAACATCAATTAAAGTCGTGAGGCCCATCAACATACCGTTTCGATATTTGAAAATATGGCATTATGCGAGGTTATGTGAAGAAGAAGAAGTGAGGATTGCTTTCTTTAATTTAATTTTTTTTTTTTTTTTTCTAGCTAGAGTAGATGGAGGAAATTTATTTATTGACGAAGTATAAAATTTGAATTTTAAATTTAAAATTTAATAACTAGTTAGTTTACTTTAATTTTTTTAAAAGAATAGTATTGCAATTTTCAAATTCAAGATTACCTACTTTTTTTTATTAGTTTAAAAATATATATTTTTGGGGCACACAAATAAGTGTATTTTTTAAAAAAGATAAATCATGTTAAAATGTCTGTAATTTCGGATGTGAGGAATATACTAATTAACCAAAATTAAACAATTGCAGAGAATTGAATAAGGTTTGAATTTTTTTTTTTTTTTGGTTGGTGTTGAGGAAAGGATTACATCGAAATGAAATGCTATCATATTTTTTAATTATTTTTTGATAATAAGAAATCCCTCTCAAGAAAAAGATTGTTGCGATTCTTCACTTAAAACGTAAAAATACATATAAGGAGAAGCAATGGTTATTGTTAATTTCCTTTATTTATTGTTAATTTCTTTTTTTTCGTTTGACTTTTGAAAACGTTTGTCATATTTAAAAACGAGGAGCCACTTGATAGAATATTAAATTGGAAAACTTTGTTCCTCAATTTCTTTTTCCCTCCGCACCAACCCTAATCGTCATGGTGCCATGGGAGGTGAGGTCTATACAGTAGGAAAGCCATTGATGCAATTTTATAAAGCCACTTAAATATGCCGAACGGCCTTGATGGACAACGTCGAATGTAACCGTTGGTTCTCGTTCCATTTGGCTACACGTGTCTCCTCTCTTCACCCTTTTCAAATAGTATTTGTTTAAATGAAATAATTAAAAAAAAAATCAATTTCCTCCTTTCCTCTTTATTTGACATGGCGGACGATTTTATTGTTCAATTGGATTTCACCACAAAAAAATTTTTTTTTTTTTTTTGGTTGGTCGGCTGATGTTAAAGTTTAAACTTTGGTCACTGAATTTATGAATATTTTTTCTTTTTCGTCAATTGGAAGGTCTGCACAATAAGATAGTTGTCTGCTTATTCCCATTCATGATTTTTTTAAAAAAATTAGAACTCGAGCTAATAAAAATAAAAACCTAATTTTTAATCACGGAAAGTCTTTCTCAAGAAAAAAATTAAAGATGATTTTGAATGATGCGAATAACTTCTGAGGGTTAGGCGTGTAGAAGGTCAGAAGCTGGGTCTCTTGCGGCCGACACTCATTTTCACAGAAATGGCCCTACGAGGAAAAGACCGCCTAAACAGTCAGTCTATGAAGCTTATGTTAACACAAAAAAAAAAAAAGTTTTAAATCTTTTATTAAGGGAAGTGAAAGTAAAGGTTTGAAGATTTTTTTTAAAATTTTTTTATATATATATATATATATATATATATAAGTTATACGATCCTTACTTTTGGTCATTAAAAAAAAAAATAGAAAAAAAGAAAAGGCTTTTGCCATTTGTCTACAAGAAATAAAACGCGACGCTTTGGTTTGTCTCTACTTGGACATGGCCAAGAAGAAAAGAAACCAAAACCATTAAGACACAAGCGTTCAGACATTCTGTTTATCTTCAAGCTTCTCTGTTCAATAAAGTTGGTTTCTTTTTTCTTTTCTCGCTCACCAATTTGTTCAAGTTGTTATAGGATTGCCAGTTTAGTCGTGTGTTTTTCGCCACTGAATCACAAAATTCCGTGGCATCCTATTCAGCATTGCCTTGTAGTGATAGAATTAAAGCAATTCTTTTCCACGAGTTTAAATGTCTCGGATCAGCTGGCCAGATGACTATTCTGAATTACATTATTGTTTGGAGAAGAAGTGTCCTTAATGCTTTAAACGCTCAAATGTCATCTTCCTTCTTTTGTTTCTCCTTTTTGATTGAAGGTTCCAACACGGGCAATCGTCAATCTGGTGTCTTATTTTTGTTAAGCCCTTGCAGGGCAAGGAAATGGATTCTTTGTTGCTTGTCAATTTGGTTTGCAGCAAAAGTTTTGAAACCTCATGTTTTATTGATCTAGGGATGGGTGGCACCTAGACACAGTGATGAAGCTAAAATGTGCTGGTTGATTAGGACCTTCACGAGTAGATCTAAATGGCTCGGACAAGCAGGAACATATTCCGATATTTTCAACATAGCAATTGGGATGCTGGTTGCACAATACTGCTCCGAATGTTGATCATGCAAAAGTGATACATGCTGACATTACCATCAACAAGCTCAATAACCTTGTGTATTCGTCGAGTCCTCCTTTCTGCTTGCAACTACCCTTGAGTCTGGACTTTAGTTGCTCAATACGTTCCGAACATCATTTACCATTCACAAATTCCAGATGCCTTTTCTTGGGATTGCTGAATTAGATACTTTTTCCAACAAGGCTAATTTAGGGAAGGCTTAGAAATCTTTATGTTCAAATGCTGAGGGTTCGAATGTGGCTGAGCTTGTTTGCTGCATCTTCTGCATGTGCCAGGATCCTTAGATATATTGGTGGAATCTTAATTCATGCCCAAGGTTATAGATATGGGTTCTGTGGCTGTCTCTTTCTACAAACAGCCCTCGTTGATCTATATTTGAAACCGGGGAATATGACCACTGTGCGGAAGGCCTTTTTGATGACATGGGTGAGAAAAATATGGTTTCCTGGAATTCGATTCTATCTGGTACTAGAAGTCTGGGAATTGTCTTCTTGGAATGCAATTATGAGTTGGTATGTAGATTGTGGGAATATAGAATTGGCACAAAGGTTTTTTTTTACTCTTTTTCAAAACCTCCAAATAAAATTGTTCCCTGCATTACGATGATTGCCAGGTACTCGAAACATGGGGATGTCGAGTCTGCTTGGAAACTGTTCAATCGGATATTTAAGAAGGGTTTGCTCTTGCACATTGCCAACTGATATCTTGCCTTGCTCAGAATAGCCAACCAAAGGAGGCCCTTGACTTGAATTGTTTAATGAGTTTCCTCAGAGCTGATATCCAGCCCGATGAGGTGACTTTGATAAACATTCTGTCAGCTTGTCATAATTAGGAGACTTGAGATATATGGATCATGGATTTAGTAATTTATAAACAATCTAGGAACTGAGATTGACGACCATTTACTGCTTTAATTGACCTGAATGCAAAGCGTGGGAATTCCATCCAGCAAAGACAACAGCATTACATTGATACGATCCAACGACATCCTGGGATTTTCAACAATATTTCCCTTCCTATTACCATTCTCATCTCCTCGGCATCATCCAACAGAGACATGAATGTCGCGAGAAGAGTAATAGCTGATTGTGTGAGGCTCCAACTTAAAGCTTCACTCTCTCCAAATTCAACATTGTTATGTATCGTGCAGCCGAGCAGCATAGCACCCCAAAATTTCCTTCACATATTCCAACTCGAATATGTACCGCCGGTTTTCTTTCATTTGTACCACCAGTCCGTGACTGATTTCCTCGTGCTGATCTTTTGTCAAGCTGCTGGAATGGCAATGGCCCAGAATGGTAAACAATGTCTGTTCAAATACTGCACTGGCAACCTATTTGCAGTTAAAACGGTTATCATTCTATTTTTTACGGCTTCGGATAAAAGCCTTCTCCAGGATGTTAGATGCCTAGTCCAAAGTCAATTAAACTGCATAGAAAACCTTCTACCAAATTTATGTATTGCTTCCTGCAGCAAAATGAATTCTATATATCTCTGGACAATGTTTCTCGGTCGGCTTGGTGTTGTGTGGATTGGAAGATTAGTACATGTATTTTGTTGAAACGGCAGTTTCCGGTTCCTTGCAAGCAATTGCATTGACAACCAACTTATCACAAAAATATTGCATCAAACAAGCCTACTGATTTTTGGTAAACCTTTCTTGCACATAACAACTAGCCTAGTTTATCTGCGAAGGAACTGAACATTCTGAACCAAAAAACATTTATCTAAACTATCTTCATTTTGATTGATTGTTATTGGTCATAGTTCATGCTCACTCTCTCTTGGGACAGGCCGATAGGGTGTTCCCAAGTTAACATCAATGCCTAGCATTGCTATATATAGTGGACTGGTAAGTAGGAATGGCTTGCACAACTACCTAAAAAGCGTTTTTCGGTCCGTCAAGACTTCTAGCTACTAGCCCCGGCATTGAAGATTAGTTAGACGTCAGAGCTAGATTCCCAATCCAAGAAGAAAATAAATGAACCCGAGTGGCAATTTGTCAATTTAAAAAATGAATGCTAAAATCCGATTCGGAAATGCAAGTGAGAATCAACCTCGGCTAAGGTTCAATCCAGGAAGGAGACGACTCAACCAGGCTAGTAAAGGTCGAAAAATGTTACATAAACACACAAGTATTTTAATGTAAATCAGATACAAGTTCATAAAAGTATCATGTTGCATTATTAAGATTATTAATTATATATTTACAATTATCTTAAAAATGATTATAATTAATAATAAAAACTCCAAAAATACAATAAGTGGTTATGATAATGTTTGTGATGTATAAACAAGACTTGCGCTCATACAATGAAGACCCAGAACATTACGAGGAGATGAGATGAGTGGACGGGCAACGCCCTTGGAGAAGGACAAATTATACTTTCAGAATGTTTACATTCCATCTAGAAGATAGGTCCCATTCGATGAATTGCATTAAGTTCTTTGTGGTACAACTCCCAAAACTCGCGTTCACTGAAGTAAAATGTAAAACGAAGTGCTCGTATAATGCAATTAATATTTATCCTATTCAAAGTTTGAAGAGAGATGCGAGTTTAAAGTGGGTTGGCAGGTACAGGACTTAATAAATTTTTTTAACGCTATTTATCTGTTAAAGTAGACTTAACAGCTTGTTGGAAATTAGAAGACAGAAATTTTCATGCAAAAAAATTACTGAAAAAGTATAAATACTTAAACCCAAGTGGCCTAAGATTTCATAATTGAATAACTAACCTTTGTAGCACCGAGATTAACGTAGATCAGAGTAAAATTACATTAAAAAATTACTCATTTCTGACAACTCAATAATCTTAATATGTGAAACCAACTAATAGAGGCCCTCTCCTTGCTTGCTCGGATTATAACTCAACCAATTTGAGGAAGTTGGTTATTGGTGTGTTTTGCAATTACATGTCAACGAGCTTTGGAAATAATTAAGACGTCAATTACTAGATTACACATGGTGACAGAAAATAATTTTATTGCCTGGTTATTTAGATTACTTAAAAAATTCATTTATATGATACAGATATGCAAAAATTAAGAAAAAATAAATTTAGAGATTTGTTATTTTTTTACATTTAAAAATAATATCATAATATCTAAAAAAGTATTATTCAGAAAATAAATTAATTAGAATAATAAAAATACATTTTAAATATTTGGAAAAATTAGAATTCAATCTAATTCTTTGGAGATTTTAATTTTTATTTATTTTAGAGTAATATATTATTTTAGAATAATGTAATTAGATGTCGGTATATATATATATTATTAAATTTTAATTATTAATTACAATTAATTTTTTATTTATATGAAAATATATTACATGTAATTATTAATTAATATTCGATAATATATGCTGGCGTTCTGAATCTTTTCTGCATCCATATAATTTTTCTTTTTGTTCATTTTCAAAGAAAGAAATTCAAAATACAAGAAGAAAACAGTAAAAACAGAAAGACAGGAAACTCACTGTCTACGCAAAGTCCTAAAAGTCCAAACTACCTTTCCAACTTCCCTCTTCTTCGCAGCCCATTTCTCAGGCAAACTCCGAGGGAAGCAACAGCCTTTGATTCTTCAGTATCCTAAATATACAAACTCATCCAATACAAATAATTAAACAAATTAGCAGCTACATATAAACATGTCGGAGAGGAATCTTCGGCGGAGAGTTCCGGCCACCGGCGGAGGACGGAGGAACAGGCCCCCACATGCAGATCCGTCTCCTGGGCGTACCACCACCCCGCCACCGAGGCTGCCACGGCGCTGGGGAAAGCAACTTAATTACTTCCCCAAGCCTATAAGGATCTTGAACCGATGCTTGTCGGAGCCGAAGCTGCTGAGTGGTGGTGGTGATCGCGATGAAGGCGAAGATCGTCAGCGGCAGAGGATTTTGTGGTGTGACAGTGAGAGCGAAGGTGGGGTTTTGTATAGGCCTCATACTTGTACGGACGTCTTATTTGCTTCTCCTTCTTTGCTGGCCTTCTCTACTCGGAGCCAGAGTTTCGAGGTACATAAATATTATTATTATATTTATATATTGTGAATTTCCTAATTAAGATATTTTGGCCTTGTTCATTGATTTGTGAGTAAGATTTTATTTTATTTTTTTTTATTTGATTGAAGATACAACATTTTTAATATGATCAATACATTGACCTCAGGATATTTTTTAAATTGTTTTTTTTTTCTAAAATTTAACCTTTTCCATTATTGCATTGTCCTTGAACGCTGAGCTGAATTGTGTTCTAAATTTGGTTTTGTTAGGGATACAATAAAGACGCAAAGGTGGTAGTGAATGTAACAGTTGAAGGGAGTCCAGGACCACTCAAGGCTATGGTTAAATTAGGTTCGAGTGTGGAGGACACAATTAAGATCGTTGTGGGGAAGTACGGTGAAGAAGGCCGAACCCCAAAGCTTGACAGCGCTGCGGCGGCTTCCTATGAACTGCACCACTCCTATTTCAGCCTTCAATGTTAGTGAATACGTGGATTGTTTGCAATCAACACTCAATTGGGTTTCCACTGAATTTGGCATATAAATATGTCAGTACTTTGTCCCCAGTTATTTAGTCACGCCTGGAAGGTTACATTTATTCACGTATGGTTGGTTGATTTCATGTCAATTGTCGGTTTAAGTTCCAAAATTTTGGGAGATGAGTTGGCCACATGAATCTTGCCTATTTATTGCATGTGCTAATGCTAATTTTGTTGAATTCCCCAATTCTCCACAAGGGTCTGTTTTTGCCATGTTTCTTTCTGCCAGTTTTCGATGCCATAACTGGAAGTTGGGGTTTGAAGTCTGTGTCTTGCTTCTGTTAAGTTGGTATATTTTACCTTTTATGTAGCTTGAAATTTATGAAGTTCTTGCCATTGCAGCTACTAATGATCTGTTTTTGGGTGTTAACAGGCTTAGATAATTCCGAATTGATAGGGGATATTGGCAGCAGAAGCTTCTATCTCAGAAGAAATAGCAGTGGTCGCAGTGGTAATGGAGCTTCAAATTCTTTCAGTTCAGGAATTGTGCCGGTGAAGGCAAGCCACCCACCATCGCCAGTTCCGGTCCCCCCATTCTTGCTTCCGAGTTTCATTGCCCGTAAGCTCGGAAAAGTTGCGAGAAGAATGCGTTTGATCTGGAAGGTCTTTTTTTGCTGGCAATAGCAAATAACATATACTTGACACTCTTAGAGTATATTATTTTGCAGTACTCTAAAGTCAATCATAGTCACCATCTTGCATTCTTCTTCTCTTCGAGTTTTTGTATCCTTTTTATCTCTACGAATCCCTATAAACGTAGAGAGTCAATTTACACATTAAATTTGTTGTACAAATTGATGCCCCTCTTGGAATATCATTGTTCCAAGGGCGTCATGTTTATCACGAGATATAAAATATTAAATTTTATATTCATTAATATTGAATTTAAATATAAAAAAATATATTTAAATTTAATAATATTTAAATAATAAATATTTTTATAAAAAATAATATAAAATTTATCTCAATTTATAAATACAATAATTCGTATATTACAAAATATTATTTTCGTTTAAAAAAAAAAAGGTGTAGCATATTTTTATCATATGTATATCAATAAAAGTCTCAAAATAGTCTTTAGAGGAGATCGATTAGGATTACCCCTTTAATTTCCATTATTTCGGTAGGAACTCCCAAAAATGTAAAATGAAGACTTCTAAAATTGAGAAAGCAAAATGCACTGTGCACGATATCTACCGGTAGAATTATCTAAATTTTTAGTTTTATGTTTAGGATTTAAATGATTATTTTTACTAACAAAAATTTGAGAAAGTATGAATGATATAGGATTAGGCCCATACTACACGGTGGACCAACCAACCTGCTAAACTCGCTGAAATAGCACACACTTCATAGGTAGAATATGGCCACTTTAATTCGGGACAACCCAATATCATTCGATTTTACCACCACCCTCTGGGCTTTTGCTTTTTGTCGATCGCATGGTAACCATCCTTTAACCTTTATCGGATGCATTTCTTCCTTCTCGTATTTGGCAGTTTGAGCTTGAAACGTCTAATCTAGAAATTCAGACTGTCATGTAAGCATCACTCCATTCCTTAAAATAATTGGTTGAATAAGAACATACCCCGTCTGAAAAAATGTGCTGAAAAAAAAAAAAAATTTCCCTTTTGTTTTTTTTTTTTTTTTTTTTTTTGAGTACATCAGATAAATATCGGACTGAAAATTCCGGGCACACCCAATTTTAAGTAGAATGAAACGTTTAATTTAGTTATAGGCTCAACTAGTGAATTTGGTTTTTTTTTTTTTTCTTCTTTTCATCTTTTGATTTATGACGCTGGAGACACAGACCGTATCCATCTGTTGATATTTTCCTTTACAGAAACATATATATGCCAAACAGCTAAAGAAATATATTGGATGATTGAGTTGATTTAGTTAATAAAGTTTGTACGATCTTCACCAAAACGTGAATTTAGGACCATATGTTGTAAGAAAGTTACATTCTTTGTAAATCTCATGATATCATTATGACTAATCTGATTTAATCAAACCATAGCATATTCGCGTCCAAAAAAATAAATAAATAAATAAATCTGTATCTGTATAACTTCTTGGTGTTCTTAAACTACAAATTAAGGTAATTAAAGCTAACTGCTAACGAATGCATGCTGATTGTGATGCTGGCTTGAAGTATGGCATAAGGGGAGCTCTAGATGTGACATATATTTTTTATTTTTTATTTTTTTGCTTCTTAATTGTTTATAACATGGAGAGTATTGTCCAAACTCCACACTTTCTGCGAAGTTTCCTTTCAAAAATCCAAACAAAACCGAATGACCAAAAAAAAAAAAAACTTGAACTGAACGAACCCACTTAGTTTTCTGCAAACACAATATAAATTTTCTTTCGGTTCAAATCATAAAACAAAGGCATCGTTCTCATCAGCTGAAAGTCGATATGACTTCTCAATGTACAACCAGCTTCCGCCACGTCCCGCTCGGTGCCACCTCCTACAGGGCGTTGCAGGCATCCCCGCCAGAGAGGCAGCAGCACCAGCTCGCCCGCCGGCCAGCTGGGCCTATAACGATTCACGGAAAGCTGACGTCAGCTAGGGAGAATGGTGGTGGGCGGACGACGACCTTGCAAATGAAGCTGACGAAGTTGTTGATGAACGTGAATATAGATAGGAGTCTAGGGCCGGTGAAGGTGGTACTGTCGCCGGAGAGTGCAGTGACGGAGTTGGTAAAGGCGGCGATTGGGATTTACGTGAAGGAGAAGAGAAGACCTCTGCTGAAGGAGACTGATCCTGATCGTTTTGAGCTTCACTACTCCCAGTTCAGCTTGGACTGTAAGTTGACCTCCCATTTATAGCCATTCTGCTTATTCATTTCCTCTTCTTTTAGATAAAGTTGCACCCCATTTAAGAAAAAAAAAAAATTGCAGTCACTCAGTGTTTCTTCTAAAAAAATTTGGTAATGTGACTAACTAATCCAAGTTTAGTTGGTTAATTAATTAGCACGCAACATATATTTTGCATACACTATATATATATATATATATATTCTTCCAAGTGCAAAAAAGCATCAAGAAAAGTGATGTTCTGGCGATGGAGTAAGTATGGATGCAAATGACGGAAAACTTCCACGAGCACAGTGAATTAGACGTGTCCTATACAGGTTCACATGTCTTGCCATCATCGTAGTTAATAATAGTAATTACAAATCGGATAGTCTAATATGAACTCGCAAAGTGCCTCAAGTTTACTACTCACATATGATAAAAGCTCAACAAATGGATGAATTGAGATGCGGAGTTGCGATCCAAGAGATCGTCTATATGAAAACTGAATGCATTAAAACGTGCCGAGTGTCATATACCTCGTCGGCATCATTATAGGCTTCATTCTAAGGGATAAAAAAAACCCCCCATCAACTTGGCGTCAAAGCGTCGAAACAGCCCAAAGGTCTCGTGTAGATGTTGTTTTTCTCTAAGTAATTGCAAGGCTTTTGGGCCCAAAATCCACCCAGGTTCTTCTTGTACGTGTTTTTTTTTTATGTAAGTTTCGAAGAACATGTGCCCAGTGACATCAGACTGGTGCAGGTTTGAGGCCGGAAGAGAAGTTAAAAAACTTGGGGTCCAGGAACTTCTTTTTGTGCGCGAAGGCTTCAGCTTCAGCTTCGGTCAGCTCGACGTCTACTTGCCAGGAGGGAGTAAAGCCGTCGTGGGCCGAGACTCCTTTTCAACTGCCGAAGTTAATGGACTTCTTGCTATAAATCCTCTCCATTTGTCCTCCTGGTACATAGAAGCCCGCGTCTTTATCATGTATTAGAAAATCTTGCCGTTTCTTCTGTTTCGTTAATGCATGGTAATAACATTCTTGTTCCCGTACTTCTAGTACAACTCGACGGGACACTCTTACTAAAATCCTTTTAGTTCCACGTTAGTTAAAGCCTTAGTAATAACACCCCAGAACTCTTATACAACGTTTCGAATTCATCGGACTTTCTTCAAGCCAAAACAATACTAATTTGTTGATTTAAAAGTGTCATTAATAACAACTAAGAGGAAAAAGTTAGAACTTATATAGCTGCCTTTTCGTCGGCGGGTTGCCCGACGTCCACGACTTTGAAGGATATATTATTGCAACTTCTTCGTCTAAATATCTAGGAACCTGTCCGAAAGTAGGGATATTACATCATCACATTAAGTTCACACCCACACGTGTCACCTCACAGTTTCATCGTTTGCACTTGTAGACCAATTGAACAGACATTTTTGATGCTTTATAGTTTATATATCATACTGCTCTTCGGCCAGTATTGGACTTCAATTTTTTTTTTCTCCAAAAAAAAGAAAAAAAGAAAAAAAAGATTCCGAAGGGAAAAGAATAAACTGGACCAAAAATGCAAATTTTCATAATATTCATCGAAATTCATAAAACATTTTTGAGATTAACGACCTTTCGAGCTTAAGATGCTTTGTGATATTTTGACGTTTGAAAACCTGTGTTCAGTCTAAAAACCGCCGAATATATTCTACCCATAAATCTCTCAGAGAAATAATTAATACGCATCTAAAGCATTTGATGGTAATTTAAATCCGTTAATACTCCTCAAAACATTAAATTAGTAATTGAATTATTATTTTAAAGATTATTAATTAAACTACCATTTTAAATAATAAATAATAATTTCATTTTTTAAAAAAAAAATAAAAAAGAATGGAATTGCATATATTGTTATTTAACATTACCAGAGCTGCTGCAATCCCATTTTGCCTCACCGTCAGTACTGTCTAAGAATCACATCGAGAGGAGTCGCCACCGCCCAGCCCCCGACCAGCCACCACCTAAGCTAACAGAGCAGGTATCAGAATCGGGATTTTATCAGGGTGCGTATCTAGAGGAAACATATAAGTTTCACCGGAGCCGCCACAGCAAGCACCACCAACGCCGGACCGACGCCGCCACGCGCCTTCTTGTCTTCGTCAGTCGAAGGCGCCATCCGAACCGCCGGCCGCCGATCGTCCTGTCTCTGTCCTTCGCACGCTCAAAAGCCGTAGATCTGCAAATACCCGAAGATCGAGCCGCCGCTGCTCCAAAGCCCACGTGCCGTGTCCGTTCACCGGTGCCGCAAGAGACCACCGTTTTCCAACCCTGCGGCTGCCGATCTACATATCCCAGCCAAGAAGCGCCTGAATGTGCCGGAAAGCCGTCGGAAAAGCCATCTCCTCTCCCTCGTCGTTGCCTTCACCCACCGTCCGATTCCGCAGCGCTGCTGCTCATCCACCGCCGGCAACCAGCTGCTTCTCCCAGCCATCTGGTTGCCGGGAACCGAGTTGTTGAGTGGGTTCGGCCATGTTCATTGAAATTCGGCAGTGTCTTTGAAAGCGGAGGAGAGGGCAGCGAGGGGAAAGCATAAAAAGAGAAAGAATTGTCAGGGGCCGAGATGAAAATGTCAGGTGACAGACGGGAAAATGAAAGAGATGTAATAAAATTTATTCATCTAATAATTATGAAAATGACCCCAAAGAAAAAAAAAAATAGATTGATCTAATTTACATGAGTCTGTAATAAAACAGTTAATAAATTGTTAATTATAGGTATTCTCTATTTGAAATAATATTTGCAAAAAAATGAAACAAAGCTCAAAAAACTGATAAAAAAGGTATTCAAATTTCAATATAGCCATCATTAATTTTTTAAATATTCGATTTTTCCATAAAAAATTAGAAAAAAAAAAAAGGCATGCTAAAAGTGAAGGATAGTGTGGTTGTTTTTATTTATTTATTTATTTATTTTTGTCACTTAAAAAAAATTCTATAGTCAATAACAAAGTTAACAATCAAGAAATAAATCGACAAAATATTAATATAAAAACCGAAAAATAAAAGAAAAAAACACACTGTTATTGATTACTAATTAGGCTTTTTTTTGTTAAAAAATAATATTTTAAAACACATTAATTATCATATTTGTAAATAAATATGAGTAAATATATGTTACCCTCGTCATTTTAAAATCCACAATTCAAAAACTATCAAATAGACCTTATTATTCTAAATTTTAAAATTAATTAATTTAAAATCTAACTCTGTATTTATTTATAGGTAATTTTTATTTTATATTTGGGTGTAAGTTACAGGGATACAAAAAGGAAATACAGCTACGACCTTTGGTCAGGGATAATTAGGACCACGAAGTGCAAAATCGAGGCTAGTGAGAGATGCTATCGTGCGCAACTTCCTGAAGCCCCGAAGCAAAAGCAACCCCCTGAAAGGGTGAAAGCGAAAACGCCGGCGAGCGAGAGAAGGTAGAGGGTGGGCTGGGGGTAAAGGAGTATGGGAGATCTCTTTGTATGGCTCATATCATTCTTCTTCCTCATAGCCCTCCTAGTCATCATCGTCTTTCAGGTCAACTCTCTCTTTCTCTCTCTCTCTCTCACACTTGTCTTTTTTCTCTCCTTTTTCATTCTTAACCATGTAATGGGTCTGGCTTCTGTATAAAGACTGGAGCTTTTGAGGCTTTTTTATGGTTTCGTGGTTCTGGGTGTTTGTTTTTGCATTTGCTGACCCTTTTTTATTCTAATTTAACCGAAAGTCTGTTATTTTAAGGATGCCTTTGTTTTTCTGATTGTGAATTGTTTTTCTTCCAGTTCAACTCTCAACTCTCAACTCTCTCCCTTGTCTTTTTCACTCTCTTTCCGTGTTCAGCCATGTAATGGGTGCTCGGGTTCCGTAAAACCTGAATGAATTGCCTGGGTTTTCTGGTTTTTTTTTTTTTTTTTCAATTTTTGGTGGTTCTGGGTGTTGTTTTGGGAGTTTGCTGATTCTTTTTTGGCTTCTAAATTAACCGAAAGTTTATTACTTTAGGAATGGTTTTGTTTATCTGATTGTAAATTAGATACTTTCGGTGTTTTTTTTGTCCCCCTAGTTTAGAAGTTGATTTGTAGTTTTCTGTCATGGGGTTGGCTTGTGATTAGTGCCTTGATTGTGAGGCATCCATCATTGCAAGATACTGTGTGAAGAAACAAGGTCATGACTGCTGCTTGCGGAAGAATCAAATTTCCAAAATTTTTTGGAACTTAGAAGCTCTTTCTTTTTTTTCTTCTTCTTTTTTTTAATTTGTTTTCTTGGAAAAGTTATCTTTGGTCTTTTAACAAATTTGCAACTGTTTTTTGGAGCTTTAACTGTTCTTTTTCCTGACACATAAATCTTTGCAAAAGAGTAATTTCGAAAATTGTCTTTCCTTTCCTGCTCAAAGGGCTTGCCGGAGCTTTGCTCTTTTGTGTCAGCTTGAACTTGGTTAGATGGTCCATCCTCTACCCTTATTCAGCCTTTTTTTTTTTTATCTCTTTTTTAAAACTACTTCCCTGGCCAAATTGGAGAACATAGTCAAATTGCTTGTTTACCTATTTATTGTCTCAGTGATTCTTACTGGTTTTGTTCTATAATCATAGCTATCATGGCCAAAAGGGGAAGGAAAATTTATAGCAGCTTTTGTAAAAGATATGTTTTGTCGCCTTTGGGGATGTTAGAATTTGACTGAAGCATTAGTACACTCCATGGATGGTATTACGCCTTTTTCTTATCATTATCAGCTTGTTTCATAATGTTCTGTAAGGGTTGTGAAATTGGTCTTCCTTGATTCAATACTCCTACTTGTTACCTGGTTTGGATGTTTAGGTATGAACATTTATCATTTGACATGCTAACTGCCATTGTTGATCACAATTCACAACAAACCCTTGCTTCAGACTTGCAATAGATAATTGAAGGAAACAAGTTGCTTATAGGTGATTTCTGAAATCAAACAAAAGGGGTGCATGCAAGGACTAGTTTGCTCTAAGTTTACTTATTGTGTAGGATGTTCCATGCATTGCATGGCATTGAGACATGAGTTTTAATAGGATGTAAGCAATTCAGTTTGTGTAGCTCCCTACTGTTCCTTATTTTCTTGGTACGTCTTTTCTGTCAGAAACATCTAAAAAATTAAACTTTTATGCTATATACACTGCTACTTCTAATCATATTAGATTATCCGTTAAGGCTCTCAAATCTTATGTTATTGTTTCTTGGACGTTATATTATGGAGTACATGACATCATAAATTTTCTTGCATTTATGGATATTTATGAACTGACGGACGGTTATGTAAGATGGAAAGGGTCCCAAGTTATCTCAATATCCATGGATGTTTTTCCACCATTGCTATTGGTTGCTTGACAAAGAATTGAAGACTCTGAGATGTCTCTCAACGCCAGAAATTATATTGCATACTATAATGCACGGAATTAACAAATCAAAATATTGGTTACAGCTTATGTGCTTGGCTGACCTGGAATTTGATTACATCAATCCTTATGACTCCTCATCTCGGATAAACAAAGTGATACTACCAGAGTATATCACAGAAGGAGCTTTGGGCTTGTTTTATCTCTTAACTGGGCACTGGTGTATGTCATTGTTGTGTGCTCCTTACCTTTACTACAATGTGAGACTGTAAGTTTTCTCTGTTCACTTTGACTTTAATTTTAGCTACATCTATTCTCAAACGGTTGCTCATCTCTGAGGCATGGAGGTCTATCATGGAAATTCAATCTTCACTAAATGAAGGACAACCATTTCAGAGAAATCCCATTTGAATGATATACCTTTGACCGATTGTCGCCGAATATGGTCCACTACAGCTTTCAATTGATTGATTATTTTTTTCGGTTGTGGGAACAAAAGGTGTACTCAAAATCCTGAAATCATTTATATGAAGTGGTTAAGAGCCATTTCATTTTTCCCATTTTAAAAATTTTGGGCATGAAATTAGTAGGATGAATGTTTTAAGTTTTCAAATTAGCCCTTGTGTGCAATAATGGTAGAGAAATTGGAGACATGACTAAATAGTTTTGGTGAGTGCAAAATGGCTTCATCCAACAGGTAGTATTTGCAGGTGTTTTGATGCTATGCAACCTTGCTTGGGGAGATTTGGTGTTTCTATGATTTTGTCGTTAAATCTATTGCTTATGATATATCCAACTTCATCATTTCTTTGATTAGTTACACACGAAGGCAGCATCTGATAGACGTCACTGAGATATTCAACCAACTTCATTGGGAAAAAAAGCAGCGGCTTTTCAAACTCTTTTATCTCATCATTCTCCTCTTTCTGGCTATATTTTGGTATGTTAACAAAGCTGCTACCTTTGAGAATTGTCGTTTTCATTGGTGGAAATCCGTAAGTGAGATTGCTCTATTCCTGTTATGTTATAGGATGATATTGACAGCACTGGAAGACCATGACTACGAATGATGGGCTCAATTGCGGTTGTGGAGAATTGCTGCCTTGTTTTAGTGGTTGGCAAAACAAGGGGTTTGTTGTAATCGATACAAAACACTTCAAGTTCCAGGATTGTAAGATCGATGCATTTGTCCTTTAATTTAGTGGACTGTAGTTCCTAAAGGGGTGATTGGCCTTTGGCTCACAAGTGTTTTCTAGGCAGTTTGTAGCATTGATGTTTAGATACGCATTCTTTCTGACAAAATTTTTTTTCAAATTGACTGGCCTTTTCTTCATTTTCTTTCATTTTTGTCCTGATTTTTATCATGTTGTTCAAAGGTGATAATTAAAACGATGACGAGATGACTCATATCCCAGCGACTAAACAGATTTAACAGCCGATAAAATGTTCCGCGTCGTACATAATTAATGCAGTTGCACGTGCGAGACATGCTCGAACTTTGTTTTGTCGATTGTTCAAAAATTAGTAGGGCTTAATAAAACTCTCAAAAATTATAATCTATTTCAAAAAGGTCTTTTTCAAAGTTATCTATAACTTAGTAATCACTTGGGGTAGTATCTTATATTTGGTGATTTTGTTTTTTTTTTATTTTTTATTTTTTTTACATTAAGTTCAGATTTAATTATTTATGTTATAGTTTATCCGAGCAAAATGTAAGTTTAAATACTTAAATACGCAAAACGATACATTTTCAATTTATTAATAGTAAATTTATGAATAAAGTTTATTTGAATTAATAAAATTTAAATGATAGTTTTTTAATTTTCTAGGAAAATTGAACGAAAACAATACTAAGTAATTCTCCGCCTGCAGTCTACTCAAAATATGCACTTTTATTTTTTTTTTTGTGCGTATAAAAATATTAAGAAAAAAAAGGTTACGTAACCTAGTGGCTCGAATTGTTCGTGGACGGACAAGTCCAACGAGCTGGGGTCCATACAAATATTTACGTTTCTCCGAGCCATTGAACAACCAAAGACATTGTCATACACGAGTATGAACATGGTAAGGCAGATGATGCGAACACCAAAGCAAACATGACTAGCATAAGTGAACACCAACATATCTGCTGTTAGCCCATGGAATTGATCGATAGCCTCTAATGGTGCACGAAACATCTGTAAAGCACAGAGAAATAAAAAAGGCAAAAAAGAAAACCAGCTGTACAGACATCAGAAAATCAGCTACATAGTCTGAGAACTAGTGACGACATTGATTTATAATATGTGCGCGCTTCTGGAAAGAGGTAGCCTGTACTTTCACAGCCCCTTTAGCCATATTGACGTTTGTCCCTCAACCATTCTTCCCTCCATCCCTCGACAACCTCAGCAATGAAGTCCTCAATTCTTGTCTCCAAGTCACCGTCGGATTCTTCGTTTTCCCATTCAATCTTGCCGTCGCGGCCATTATCATCATCATAACAGTCTACGTAATCATCATTGTCTTCATCGCTATCTCTGACCATGACACCATCACACGCATCTTCATGTTCTCCGTGAGCTTCATCTGCGAATGGTCTGTGATTTCCTGGAATCAATACCAAGATGAAGGCGTTGAACAATGAAAACAGAAGGAGAGATGGCGAAAACTTTAAGACGAGGGTAGCAGCTAATGAGAGAACCAAGAAAGCGAGTAGTGGTCTCCCAGAAACGTTCATGTCCAAAAATACAAATGTCACCTTTTGAGTGTCCTCTCAATAATCTCTCGAAATGGGGTTTTGTATTGAAAGTATTATGGAGTATTATTATTGAGTGTGATAAAAAAACACACGCTAAGAAATCAAGTTATTCAACTTTGTCAAGTAATGTAGGCATAAGATATATATATATATATCCTGGAACTTCTATTAAGTTACTTTACTTACTGCTTTACGCTAGTTGAACCGTGTCCCGTGGTTCGGTAACGTAGGTGGAACAGGTCCATTTTTGGCTAAACTCGCAAGCATGTGATGATTGCCAATCGAGCCATCTTTGGCTTGATCTTCGTAGGTAACTAGTGCATCCCCTTAATTACAATGGTCAATCGTCTCTACTAACAGGTTCAGGTGGCCACGTTCCCTAACGTTATTTGTTGTTCTTCTTTAGTGGGTCCTTTTCTTGAAGTCGGACTAATTTGCCCGATCAATTTGTGAACTTCCATGAATGTGTGAGATGGAGATGTGGCCAGAGGCGGCTACATGTGCTCGTCAACATCCCCACATTTTTACTCTGACGCTCTTTCTAATTTCTTCTCCTTTTTCTATTTTTAAAATTCTCTTCTTCCTTTTGGAGGGGTGGGGATCCACAGAGACAATGCAAAGGAATGCTTGGAAACGAGAAAAACACAAAGGAGAAAATAGAATTGTAGTCCATCACTCGTAAGAGAGGCAACATTACGTGTAAAAATACTATATCAAATATTCTACATGACAACAGAAGCAGGGAGCCTAATCTAATCAGCTAAATCAACAAGTGGTACTGATCAATAGTCCATTAAGTTTACAGACAAAGTAATATGAAGGTGAGATTCAATAAGCTGGAGAGGGAATCGTCATTTTAATCACGTGAACAATCCTCTCCTAATGCTCCAATAAGATAAAAATCCCTCCAGATCAGCTGGCCGGCAATGATACGTTGATGTCGGTTGGGTTACTCCTTGAATCCGAAGGAAAAGATGACCATCCATCAGCATGGTAGGAGGATGAGAGATTGAATTTTGGATCAGGAACGGAAATAGGTATGGTGGCAGTTGGTGTGACAGTTGATATGGTCTCGTGTTTTTGTTTCTTTGTCTTCTGTTCATGTTGGTTTCCCGCCAGAAAACTGCCTACAACAACCTGATCAAATTTGATTAAATGAGAGGAAGTCAGAATTAGTGTTGCGTGTGCAAAGATATGTCCGGACTAATGGAGGGGATACTTTCAGGAGGGAGGGGGATGCCAAACCTGCACGGGACTTGCAGCTACTAGCAGACCAGCAACACCACCGCCTATAACACGTCCGTCTGGACTTGCCAATGAAATGCTCATCCCACCAGATCTGCTCCTTGCTCTTCCGCTCTCAGTTGGTATAAATGAACCAGATAAAGAAAGTATCTCAAATCGACCCTGGAAGAAAACCAAACAAAGACATTCAATTTGCACTTGTCACATAACAGGGAGGCAAATTTACTTGGGGGTAACTATACGCAGGAAATATATCGGGTGCTTGGGATGAGACAACCAGACTTATAAGCCTTGTGAGTTATTGAGGGTCTAAACACTCCATCAATGGGGAAAAGGCAAAAATAGGTGGCAAATGAAATGAACAAAAAAACAAATTGCAACATGGTCCAAACACGCCTACAGTAGTCTCCAACTTCTGAACTTTTAATGCTCAAAGTCCGTGTTTATTTAAATACAATGAACACACAATACACAGCATGTTTTAATTCCACGGCCATTAGAAGAAAAGTCTCATAAATCAGGAAGGAACCACTAGACATGTTCAGGTCCCAAATGGAAATGCATTATCATCCATGTTCCATATAATCAGCTATCATCCTCCTGATTTAATTTGACAATCACTGATCCTTGCTGCCTTATCATGTTTATAGAAGTCCACCTTAAAGTAAAGCCACCTGATCAGTTGAAAAAAGAATGAAGCTGTTACTCTAAAAATAAACTCCATGCCTTTGAAGTTTAAATCATAGACATGGCAGGTAAAACTAACTTATCTCAGAAACAGAAATATTTTGTTTATAGATACTTGTCTTGAAAAAGAATGAAGCATGATGGATTTGAAATATATACTCAGAAGATACAGTTGCCATAAAATCTATCAGAGCCATGCTTTAAGAGACAAGATGCTTCCTTACTAAGGGAAAAAGACATTTAGTTGAAGAAAGGGTATGTTTTTATCACCTCATATGTTAGTGTACCTCCAGAAGAATCAAGTTGACGAAGGGTCACACTTGAAATTACACCATTTGCAGAGAGAATGCATATAGCTCGAGGCCCTTGTTGAGAAAAAGATATAATCTTCATCATAACATCCTATGTGGAGAAAAATGGAGAAGTTTAGAAGGATGTTAGATCAACTACTCAGGAAACATAGAATTCAATATTGGAAATTCTAGAATAAAACTGAGTATTGCAGCCAGTCCTAAAGGCACTCTTCATTTCTAGACTCCAGAGATGACACAACATAATTCTTGGATATAGCACAAAGAGAAATTCATTTTCTCCCTCCTCATCTATATAGCAAGCAAAATCATTATTATATTTTCTTTCAGTTGTGAATCTATCTGACATGGGATAGTGTACTTTTTGTTAAAGACTGAAAGACATGGAAAACCCCCCAGAGAATATCCAGATTTTTCCAACAAATTTATTTAGCATGCAGTTAATACTATCATTGCATTTAGCAGAGCATATATGACATGGCATAGGCACCTTCAAAGTTGTTACAAGACAAGAGAAACAAGAAATCACTGATACCTCGCCAGCATTAACATTGATAATGTGGGGGGTAAAATTGGCACCAACAGAACATGCGACCCATTCACCTACAAAAGAAATTTCTGTCAAGATCAGTCACCGTGGGGTGGAAGTCCTTACTCTGAAATAAATTTTAATCCATACAATATAAAACAGCAAAAATGCACCGCAATGGAAACTGGATAATAATTTAAGATAAATAGGAAAATTTGTAAATGGTTTCTCTTGGACAGTAGATGTCTTTGTATGGAGTGAAGATTTAAAACAGTAGAAATTGGGATTCTTTCATTACAGTTCAAAAGACAAAATGGCTACTAAATAGCACTGTTCTTGAGCATAAAAGGAAGGTATGCATTTGGCATAAATTAAAATCTTGTTTCTAGTCTCCTTCTAGCATATAATTCTGCATTGAGCACACATCTTGTCTCCAGCCTCTTTCTAGCTTAGAATTCTGTATTGAACACCTTCAAGCTTGTTGATTATGATGTAGACTAATTTCAATCAAAAATAACAGCAGCAAATAAATTGTGAAACTAAGTTGTGTTTGAGCCACTAGATTGTACATGGATGGCAATTCAATTTCTTGCATAACATTCCAAGGGGGTTAGGAGGTTAGATCATGCGCAGGCTCAGACTTCCAATGATAGATGTCCTACAGAGTTCAAACTCAGGGGTTCCCCTATCTCGGACAATAAAACTGCCAGATAAAATAAGCAAGAAGTAGAAAGAACATATAAAAAGAGCAAAAGTTTTCTGCCATTTTCCTCCAGTTGTAAGCAATTCCTGGAAAAAGTTGAACTAATGAATTCACTTAATTCCACTCCAAATAACACTTTGAATAGGTAAGAAAAAAATAAGAAATATTGCTAAGGAACACATATAAAATGATAGCCTCTACAGGTTGGGCATGCACATCTATATATACACAATCTTTATTGTATCAATAGAAACCCACATGATACCATGTTCTTTTCTGAAATATTTGCCAAAAATAAATTGCTGAGAGACGTAGAATATCTTCTTTCCTTCAATTCTATATTTAAAGCAAAATATTTTCCTTCACAAGGTAGACGAAATAGCCCAACCTTACAAAGGCAGGTGGCTATATAATAAGTCAGACTAGATATGACATGTTAAAGATGTTTGCCAGGTACAGAGGTAAGACTCTTCACTTTCATCCAGTCCGTAAAACATACAAGTCAAAGCACCGTAGATCTTTTTGTTCGCCCATCAAGACGACCCACTTGTTAAAAGGTCTTAGAAACACAAAACCCGGAAAACAGTATAACAAACACTAGTAATAAAACACAGAAAACAGAAAACAGAAACCGGCTTCTTCATTGTCAAGACAGCAACAGGTTGCTAAAAATCCGCATCTGTTCGCTTCTCGTAACCATAACATGGCAGAACTAACCAAACACAAGCAAAGGGGTAAGATATATAGATACCCTACAATAAGATTCTCTCATGCTGCCCCCCCACCCCAAAGTACCTCAGACCTTCCCAAGATCAAAAGGCAAAACCCCACAATAACCACACGCACTCACACACAAATCAAGGTCTTAACTGATGTATCAATTTACAGGTCCCGCATCCAAGAAAAAGGTACCAAAAACAACAGAAAACCGCCCCAATAAACACCAAAGATCGCAACTTTAACAACAAAATAAGAACAAAACCTCGTAAAACTCTAATGGGTAGAAATAAAAACGCTTGATTTGTCCATTTTACCTAAATTCTCCAGCTCATACTTAGTCTTGCTGAACGTCTTCATTTTTCCACGTTTCTCAGCAGAGAAATCAATCACCGGAGGCGCCGCCGGAGCCGCAGAGGATATTGGCTTGGGTGACAGGGCCATGGTGACAGAGCCATCCGGGCCGTACTTTCTAGGCCTTCCTCGCTTCTTTTTCACAGACATAGTCGCCGCCGCCGTGGACGGAGGAGCCACCGCCTCCTCCGTCGCCTGCGGCGGAGAAGCAGGAGGCGCGGATCCAGGAGTGGAGTTTAGGTTGTCGGTCCTGGGAGCGATTTGGTAGTCCGATGGAGCGTCGGATCCCACCACAGTTACCCCACTTCCACCACCATTATTATTCACAGCTTCCCTTGTTTCCATGCTTAAACCCCTAAAGATTTTCTTTTTTTCTTTTTTTTTTAAGGATTTTAGCAGAAACCCATTTGGATTTACAGCTTAGAACATCCAAAAATCAAGTCTAAAACTAAATATTAACCAGAAAAATCCAAACAATTTTTAAAAAAGAACCAACCTTAAAATTTAAAACCCAGAAACTAATAAAAGAAAGGAAAAAAGGTTGGAATAAAAAAATAAAAATGAAGCTTGAGTTTTGAAAAGCCAAGTAGAAGCAAGAGAAGGAGATTTTACAGTGAGATTTAATCTGCAAAAACTTGAGCTTTTCGCTTAATTTTTTGCAATTATCGAACTCAACTTAGCAGAAGCACAGCTTAATTGGGTTTTTTTATTAAAAAAAGAAAAGTATTTTTTGGGTTTTTAATTTTTTGTAAGAGAGTGAGATTGAGAAGACAAAGATAAGATTCAATTTTGAATTTGTGGGATTGAATTGGAAAATGGTTTTGGGAAAATAAGAAGGTTTTCTCTTTTTGTATTTTTGTTGTTGAGCTAATTTAAGGCTCCTAACTTAAGAGTTAGGTCCAAAATGAGATTAAAAAGATAAATAGTACATGGAGATAGAAAACATTTCCATTAAATTAATACAAGTAGGCATAGATCCCATTTGCTTGTAATGATTATTTATTTATTTTGTTCAAAATAAAGATATCTTGTTTTGGTTGGAATTCGGTGGAAGAATAAATTAAATAATGATGAGAGTGGAAGGGGCTTTCCATTTTTTTTCTTTTTTTTATCTTGTCTGCAATTTGTGATGGAAAGGTGGAGATGCCGATATTATTACCATCATTTCAAATATATATTTTATTATTTTATTTTTTTAATATAACATTTGAGTGAAGGGCAAGTTAAATAAGATTGCACGAGCAAGAAGAAATTGTTTAGAAAAGCATAAATAAATAAAGTGGCTAATTGGGTTAAAGCGAGTCTTGCCTTTTCTGTGGGACCTGCCAACCATTTTCTGATGCAAGGAAAAAAACAAAAACATATGGGCAACTAATTTGCATGCGCCACATCTCTTTCATCTACTCTTATAAGTCACAAAAATGATGAAAATAGTATGAAAATAATTTGTGTTTAAAAAACAGAAAAAAAGATAGCAATATCCTTTCTTCAAAAAACTTGTATCTAACAGAAAATATTTGTTCGAGATCATTTTATTTTTTTTAACATTTAAAATATTTGGATAAATTACTTTTACACATAATATTAATATTTTAATTATTTACATAATTTAAAAATAAAATTATTTTTTAATTCCAATAACACTTATTTTTTATATTTATATCTTTTGAAATGTTACTTAGAATTAGTATATAAATATTTATTTTGTAATTATTTTATAATTTTTAACTTAATTTTTATTATAAAAAAATTATAAGTATTGATATTGATCTTCTTTTACTTGTTTGGATTTTAATTTACCTTAAAGTAAACATGTTTCACTTTGTTACATATTCAAGTAATAATTTTGATGTTTTATACAATCTTTTGTGGAGTTATATATAATTTTTTTGATGTTAGGAAATTTAATACTTTTATGATTATTTCCTTTTAAAAAATAAATTACAATATTACTAACTAAGTGTTATGAATTATTATTTTCATGTTTGAGATTTAAATTATAAATTTTACTAAATTAAACAATTGCATCATTTTGGTAGGAGATAAAGGGTTATCCATCTAACTCAAATTCAATTAGATTTTAATCTATTATTGGTCAAGTTAAAAAGCACATTATTGTCCTTTTACAATTCTTTAACCTTTCAAATTTTTAAGTGTTGGATTATTTCACTTAAATTTTCTTGATTTTATCTTAAAAACGTAGATATCAGGGTTAGACTTCAACCAAGGTTGTAAATGGCTTACCTCTTAGTTGATGAAGTGGAATCAAAAAGTGTTTAGGAATATCTTTTTTAGAAAGAAGAGTTTATTGGCTTAGATTAATGGTTATTAGATTAGGTTATAAATCAATTATCTTTTAACCTTCTATAGTGTGAAAGAAAGCTCTCTAATGAATTAAAGGTTGTACTCAAGCGATAAAAGTTATTTTAATTCTAAAAATTAAGGGTTATATGGATTGTATAGGGATACAAGAATAATAAATTCTCCCACACTTTAATGATAATTCATAAAAGACAAAACAAAATTAGGGCTTTGAAAAATGAAGATAAAACTTAAAATTGCTAGAATAATCACTCAAACAGCTAATCAATTCTTTCTTTACTAACCTTTACACTAATAATGGGCCTAAGGGGATAAAGATAATGCCTTTAGAGTGTTTCTTAGCTTTGAGTTGATGCAAAAGTAACCACTTAAGAGGTGAGATTGCATATTTTTGATATCAAGGTAGATAAAGCCCTTAGACTAAATAGTTATGAAACCATCTTTTATCATCATGTTTGGAACCATTCATTTGCCTTAAGGATTTAATGACACTCAAATAATATTGATTCCTAAAATGAATTCTCTTCAGTTGTTAATTAACCTTTACCCAATTAGCCTATATAATGTTTGCTACAAAGTCTTCTCTAAAATTATTATGAATTATTTAAAACTTTACTTGCCAATTTAAGCCTCCTTAATATAAATAAGTTTTTTTTTTTTTAAGGTAGATAAATCACTAATAATATGATTATTTTAAAGGAAATCATACACACCTCCCAAAGGTATAAAAGGAGGAAGAGGTTAAGGTATAAAAGTTGGATTTTAAAAAAACCTACAATAAATTAAAATGGGACTTTATAAGGGTTACTTTTAAAGAATTGGCCTGTCTTTAAAGCTCTTTTAATTAATTATATATTGTATTACCTCAAGTAAAAACAGTAATCTTGAAATGGTACTTTTTTACCAATCTTTTCCAACTTTTAAGGAATTAGGTAAGGAGATTTTTTATCTCCCTATATTTTTGTCCTTTGTATAAAAAGACTTTCATATATGATAAAGACTCAAATTTAGGAAAAAAGGTAGTAATCAATGTCTTTATTTAGAAAGGGTTCACCATTATCCCATCTCTTTTTTGCAAAAGATGTCATCTTAATTGCTAAAGTAGTTTTTTCATAAAATAAGGTAATTATGCAATGTATTGATTTTTTTTATATTATCTCCAACTACACTGTTAGCCTTATAAAGTTATGGATTTTTATTTTTAAAAATGTGCCCTTAGTAATAGCTCACTAAATTATATAAGAATCTTAAATTCAACAAATATCTAACTTAAGAAAATATCTTGGAATATTGGTGCTTTATTCTTAACTAACTTCTATAACTTATAATAGTTTAGTGGATAAATGTAATCTAACTTAGTTGGTTGGAAGGCTAAATAGTTTACTTTTATTGGTTGTCTTAATTATTGAAGTTAATTTCTTCCCTTTATCTTTATGTATTCTATATAGATCTTTTTGTTATTTATCCTCATTTCTTTCAAACTAAATAAATTGCATTAAGGTTTCTTATAAGGAATAAAAAGTTCATATGGTTAAATAAGTCATTGTATGTCATCTTAAAGTTATAAGGGGGCCTTAATGTACAAGAAATAATGAATCAAATTATGTTGGCTAAGGTTAATGCCTCATCATCAAGCCATAATCCTTTTAGGTAAAAGTTCTCTATAAAAAATATTGCAATAAGAGCAATAATCAAGTAGATTTCACTTATAAATAAATTGTCTTTATACTTAGAAAAGCTTGATGAAGGTTAATAATTGCCTTAAAGTAGATCTCTAATAAAAGGATTGTAATGGCTTAAATACATAGTTAAACGTATGGCTTACACTAAATCTACTTTTACACCATGTAATTTTTGCCATAAAATCTTCTAAACAACATTAATTGGTGCTTAGTTATTAGAATAGGGATACAATTGGGATTTAAGAGTGTTATCTCATAAGTTTTCAAGTTATATTCTTTGTAAATTTATAACTTATAGAATAATAGAAAGAAAAAACTTTAAAGATACAAGAAACTAGACTTTTAAGTCTAATATTTAATTTTTAATTAAGTCTGTTTATAGAGCTTTGGACTATGCCTTTTTATCCTTATAACACTTTCTATTTATTAAAATTTGGAAGCTACCATTTCCAAAATGCATCCATTATTTTTATTAGGAAAGTAGCTATAGCAAATTGTTAACAAATAAAACAAGATAGTGTTAAGGCATTAGATAGTTACACTTATATTCATTCTGCGGAACCTAAAATGAAACACCCTTACACTTGTTAAGGGATTGCAAAGATGGAATAATCCTTTAAAAGTAATTAATGAAACTAACTAAATGAGCCTTCTTTTTTCAATTATCTTTTTATGATTGGGTATAAATGTATTTACATGAGAACTTTGGTAAAGGTAACAATTCCCATTAAGCAATTACCTTTGCAGTATGCACATGATGGTTTTGGAAGTGGAGAAATACTAAAACCATAAAAGGTATTACTCATGTTCAAGATAATTATTATTCTTATATGATTTTACCTTTAGCCAAAAAATATATAGTAACATGACAGGCAAATGAAACTAAAAGGAATAATATGGTATATAGGAAGTCTTAGTGGCTCAAAAGATGATGAATTTAAGTTAGATTAAGTTTAATATAAATGACATATCAAAAGGAAATCCTAATCCAATAAAGGCTAAAAGAGTGTTTAGAGACTATATAAGCAATTGAATAAGAGGATTTTGTATTAAGATGGGTTGTTATGTTGCTCTCGATGTTAAGTTTTGAAATATATTACACAATATATCTTTTATATGGGAAGTTAGACATAAGCATGTGATCTATTAGGCCAATTCCAAAGTAGTCTTAGATTTCATTAAGAGGGTGTTGTTATTAACTTATCGTAGCGAAAAATTATTAAGGAATGTTATGTGTTGGCGGCCAAAACATATTTAAGTCTAATACATCTATAAAGAGATTAATCAATTAGTTGATTATTTGCCTAATCTTACATCTAATTATAAAGATGGTTTACACACTTTAACCAAGCCATTAAAAAAGACTAACACACTTTTAAAAGATATGAAAAGAGTTTCTTCTCTTACTTTTTAGTCACTTGGGTAAGGTTATCCTTCCTAATTTACAAAAAAAATAAAAGTAAAAATAAAAAATAAAAAATTAAAGATAAAAAAATATATTTAAAAAATTTATTAATTATTATCTAAAAATTAAAAAAAAACAACAAAAAAGTACAAAGTATAAAGGACATATAATCTTATAATGTCATAATAAAATGCATATCTTTTGTAATTAAATGCACTCAAAAAACATATTGTCAATTTTCATGTCTTATATAACATGGTATAATTTAAATGAATTATAAATAAAATTCCAAGAGATTATCACTGAAGTGTTGGACATAGTAATTATAGTATTAAACTTGCGTGATATATGAATTTATTATATTTTTTAATAAATATATTTTTATAAAAAGAAGAATTTATAAGTATTTTTTCTTTTTTAAAAATTAATTTTTTATTTTTTTAATTATAAATATTTACATTATATAAATGTTGAATGTATTTGAATAAGTGTTAAAATAAATTAAATAAATTATAATGGATATTAAATCTTAGTTAAATAAATCTTATGTATATTGAAATTTTAACTCTATTAAAATATTAAAATTACAAATTGATAATTAAGTTTAAGTTAATAGTACAAATCATAAGTGTTTATAAAAAAAATTAAAAATTAAATTAAATACTTAAATATCTCTAAAGTTAAACAATTAATACGGCATAAATGAATGATTGACTTTTTCTTAATTTTGATAATATATATTTATATATAATTATAAATTAATATTAAATTTATATGATATATGAGTTTATTATATTTATTTATAAGTATAATTTTAGATATATTTTATTTAAATGAGAAAAATAAAAAATAAATTATAATTATTTTTAATAAAAATAAATTTAAAAATATTTTTTTTCTTTCTAAAAAATAAAAGAAGGAATTTATGATCTTTTTAAAAAATTAAAATTAAATTTTTTATTTTTTTAGTTATGAGTATTTATATTATACAAATTTTATATATATGTAAAAATTATCATTATAAATTGACAAATAATATATATATATATATTATAATTGAGTAAATTGAATAAATAAAATAGATATTGAATTTTTTATCTTATTAAAATATTTTTAAAAAATTATAAATTAATTATTACATTAATATTAAATATTACAAAATATAAGAATTTATTAAGAAATAAAATTTAAATAAAATATATTAATATATTTAAAATTAAACAAATGTCATTATATAAGCATTTTACTGATTTTTTTTTTAATTTTGAAAATATATACTTGCAAAAAATAGATAATATAGAATATAGATATAAATAGCTCATGTACCTGTGCTAAAAATATAAAAGAAAATATTGCAAGTAATTAATATTAAATGAAAACTGAGTCAATGTTTCTGATTATAGCAAAATAATTAAAAGTAGACAATGGCTATTCCCATTAAGTCTATTTGGGACACCAAAATTTCTTTCCCCACATAAACTTATCTTCACAGAATTTTTCAACCATTTTAAACAATAATTAATAGAGATATAAGAAATTGGAAGTAATCACTGATTGCACATGCAAAATATTTTAATGACAAATCTAAATTAGTTTATTACAAGAGACATTGACTATTAAAACGAGATTAAGCGGCAGGTGCAAGTATTCCCCCCCCCCCAAAAAAAAACAAAGGCATCTTCTTTTTTCAGTTTTTATTGATTTGATGACCTACGAGGCAACGAGAAAATATATTTGAAAAAGCAAGTTTTGATAAAGACAAATTAATAATTTAATCGATTTAAGTATTTGATAAACATGGTGATGAGCTCGACGCAATATATTTAACTTTCATGAGTTTCTTTTCGTAGTTATTTTTTTCAATTTCGGCATCGGAATAAATTCTATTTTAAGTTTTTTAGTCGGTAATCAGACCTAACTGTTTGTACTATTATAAGTAAAGTAATGGAATTAAGCAAACCTGATTAATTAATTTGAAAAGCTCGAAATCTCAGGGCAATAAATTGCCACTTAAGCTTAGTGGTGCTTACCTTGCACGTCCATGTTAGGAAATGGAATCTCAAGAAGATGGAAAGAGTTACACTCTTTCTTATATACATGTAACAAAAAGAAGAAAAAAAAATAGACTTCTTTTTTCTTCTTTATTTTTATAATTATTCTTCTTCTTCTTCTTCTTCTTTTTTTTTTTTTTTGAAATATAAGGCATGTGGCATTTGGACTTGAGAATTATTTGAACATATTCTTCTTCTTGTAAGTTGCCGGCACCCAATTGGACAAAATTTTATTCTGCAGTCTTTGGCCTATTTTTCTTGACAAAATCACGAGCAGGACAAGTAACATCAGGTAAATTACAATTTTTTTGTCTCAATTGCAAAGCAAAAACATTTTTTTTCTTTATGGTTCAATTACAAGACAAAGTTTGTTGAACTGGTTATGATTCATCTAGGTTTGTAGTCAAGATATGTTGATAAATCAGGCAAACGAATTGTTGATATCGAAGGCTAGTTCTTGATCAAAGCTTGCTTGACTCAGCTTGAATAAATGGAGAGAGAGAGAGAGAGAGAGAGAGAGGACGAGTAGGTCTTTACTCGCT